>CM072816.1:51822893-52304408 GCA_036937905.1 Salvia rosmarinus
ACCATTCCTTATGCCGGTGGTGTAACTTGCCGAGGTCCGGTGACAAGTACTGAGGTGTCGCTCCTCACGCATTATACGATGCTTAAACTTGTTGACATAAACCGGTAAGCTCGTCTGCATTTGAATTTTTCTCGGAGAAATTATTCGATACTTTTGAAAAATTCCTCCGATCTATCGGGCAACCGACAGACACGTCTAAGTACCATCCTCATTTGACACTTATAGTTACGAGTATCCAAAGAGGTGCAAAATTTTCCCAAAACTGTTCTAAATTCATTCTAATTCATATTAAAAGAGCTCGATACGCTGCAGTGAGTTATAAACTTGTAGGCCTTGGGGTTAACTCTCACCAAACTCTCTTTTCTTATCATCAGAACGGATATTTTAGATAACCGACTTAATTTAAGCAATGGAGGGATTTCTAAACAAGAAGGATCTCTTAAAGGATTATACACTTGAGATGTATATAACTGTAGACTACTATGACACAACTCACGACACTTATCTTAACACGATTTACGCTTACACCTTCAACAGATAATTCTTAAAGATATTCGCGATACAAAGTATGGTATCGATATCCGTCATTGCAAAACCTCTAACTTGAGCGCTAGCCTGTGTCACTAATCACACGAATGACACCACTTGAAACTTCTGTTCTAAAATTATATCTACGCTCCCATGTATATAATGATCCAAATCATCGATAGCACTTAGCGCATTCTAGGTTCAATTCGAACTTAAGTAACAATTGGCGATGGTCAAAATTCTCGTGACTAGGTAAGGGATTTTCATTTTCGACCCACACCCGAATCGGGTTCTATCGCTTCTACGCACACTTGTGCGATGTCAAAGCAAAGCACCTATGTCGAACAAGATCTTAGTATTCTCGAGAAACTTTCTCACACCTATCCCGCCTTTTAGTTCTGCTTTGTTCTGCTTTACGAGGTATAGGCTTGGTCAACGTCTTCCGCTTATTCAAGTAAACATCTATTCGACATGTCCTCGCCCTTTCCATCGACATTATGTTCCTCATATGGTCCTCCGTCTCTCACTCACCCTATACTTCTCAGTATTAGTATCATATGCTTTTACTAATAGCATTCGTGGTTAGGTCTACATCAACCTATCCTTCGATATGATATATTTCCATAACCAAGTCTCATCTAAGATCCATCATGTTTTATCACTATCATTCATTCCTGTCCAATATGAATGATTTAATTCCTTTGATATAGCCATTTCTTCTTAATCTTTATTGATTCATCATGCAACCGCATAAGATAAAATCCTTTTGTCCATCGGGATGTATTATACTTGCTTACGCCAAATATCTTTACATTTTATCGACATTCAATGATTTCTTCATTTCCGTCGAGATACTTAATACCTCACTTTATTGATCGTCACAAAATACGGGGGTAAGATTTACAATTAGTCCACTTAAGATCCTTCCATGTGAATCTTTTCTGTGTTCTCGACTTATTTGTCAAGATCTATGAAGCTATCTTCGTTGTTAACTATTAAATTACATAAGACAAGCTTTGTCATTATAACTTAGAGTATTAAGATTTATTTCAAAATAATGAATCTATTTCTTAATTCGCTTTACTTCCAAGGAATTACCTTGCTTATCGAAGTCATAACATCTCCTCAAGCTTATATCATATCGAACTATCTAATCAGATAGCTCGTAATTTCTTCTCGCTATTTTGACTTTTGTCTGCTTTCATGAGCATGATATTTGAAAGAAATCTTACATTCGCTATACTTCGCCCACTTCGTGACTAGAACCGTTATCATCGCTATATGGTTTGGTAGTAGTACATTCTGCATCTATAACTTAAATTCTAAGCATCTTATTTCCATGTCTTAGCTTTGAGTTATTTTCTCCATACTTAGTTCACATACTAGGATATCCTAGCTATTCACACATCTCAATGATTATGATCTTTAAATCTTATTATCATTCGTCCAACCAAGTTTCAATTATTTGGAATCGATTACGCCAAGCATAATCTCATTGATTGAGGCGTAAGGCGAAGATCTATTTTCCCGTATGCTATCACTTTTATAAATATATTCTTTGAAAAGAATATTCAGATGCATCTTCATTCTTTTAAACATGTCCAACCTACTAACGAGGTTTCAAAGACATCCAACTATCTTAAAGATAAGTTGTACTCGCCTCGCCATGACATAAAAAGGAAATTCATATCCCACGTATATCATATACTTTTCTTTGCTTTTATTCTGATTCAATGCTAAAGAGTATCTTATTCATAAATTTGTTATCATAACAATGATGATGGTATAACTTCATTGTTATCATCCTTGTTAACCCCATCAGGGTCATCACATCATGTGTGCATAAAGAATATCTCGCCTCATCGAGATTTTCTTTACATCATAATTTCTGATGCCTATCACTTTATCGTCTCGAAACTTTAGGTGACCGAGATAAGTCAACCTATTTCACGCCCGACATTTATCGCTTTACTAATTCGCTCTTAGTGAAAGGTAAGTCAACATTCATCTTACTATGGTTTCAAGAATCAAGGAGAAATTATCATGCACTACTCACAAAGGTACTGTCTCATCCATCAAGATAATACTTTTCAAAGATTGAATCGATATGTTCCTTGGATCGAATAAACGGGGCTCTAGGTCCAAGACTAATGACGACATCGAGATTTCTTTGATCATATGGGTGGCCGCACCCACAATTATATTCTCACCAGCAAGGATTTGGGTTCAGGACACTTTGTAAATTTTTGAGTTGGAATTTTCTTCGTAGAAGTGAGAAACTCGAATGATTTCTCAATTGAACTAGGTTATAGAGTTAAACTCAACGATAAATGGGTAATGGATATAATTTGAAAGCTTATATACCCATAATAGGTCATCAACAAAGTTCTCTGTATGTCAAGGTTCTACTAGTACATCAAGATCTTACTTCCTTAGTAACATCCTAAGATTCAGATCATCTTATAACGTTTTACGCTTATACAGATCATAGATCCTAACTTCAACTGATTCTCGTGAATTCTAGAGTAGAATCAGGATTTGGTCCTTCATAAGAAATGAAGACAGTGCATTAGGAGCACGTAGATGAAAACCGACGAATCGGAGTTCACACGACCGAGAACGAGTCAAAACAGAATCACCGCGCAGTGCAGGAAAATTTACACGCTCGCGCCGAGGTCATAAACGATGCCGACACCAAGGTCGCATGCCGCCACCGATGCCGAGGTAGTACAGAATATTGCCGACACCAGTCAGACAACCACCCTACCGATATGTCAAAGGCGGTGTTATAAATGCCGATTTCAAGTCGATAGCACATGCCGATGTCGGCCGAGGTCGATATGTCGAGGTTTAACAATTTCAGATAAATCTGGCACTCAAGATGGAAATGAAGTTCTCAATCCATCACTAATCTTGTTCTTGTAATTGAGGAAATTTACTTCTATGTTCTTTCGAGAAAGTGATCATGCGTCTTATAAAGTCTATGTTCGCTTCGAACTAGCATGCTCATCATCATAATCAACTTTGAGATAAGTAAATCAATATTCCTACGTAGCTCATTTATACGATTTATTTCTTGAATTTAAGGAATTCAACATAACATATTGACAATTCAATGTCTAATCTCAATCATTTAAAACGTGAAAATCATAACTTTGTTCATAATAATGAACCCTTATTAAATTCCGTGAATTCAACATTTCATCTTCGCATATCGTACAAAACTTCTCATATCATTGTCATCATCTTTTATATTCCTTCTTTTCATAACTTTCTTAACAAATCATTTGTCATAACATTCATTCTCAACCTTCTCATAGCTTTCATTTCGCTTGATAAAATTTTGTTTCACTTTCAAACTTTCGCTTTCAACTCAGAAAATAATTTATAAATATTCATCCGCCAAGCTAATTTTCAAAACTTTGGAAAAGAGTCATTTACCTTATTTCGCTGAGCTTGATGGAGTGTCGAGATTGTCACCGATCTCTAGAAGTCTAATGACTCAATCTAGACTTAACCTTAAAGAAGATTTTGGGTCAAGAGCGAACCGCCTCGATACCATCATTACAGCCCCACAATCCTAAGTATGATTAGTAGGACTATAACTCTAACAGTGGATAAAAATCAAGAGACTCTCTTTAACAATAAACGTAATAATATGTCATTTATATTCTCGGACTATATTACATAATTTAAGTTCTAGAATGAAAACATGTGAGATGATATATGACGATGTACTATCAAGGTATAAACATTTGACAACATTCCTATCGCCAACACCGCCCATCCATCATCCGCTCAACCCGCACATTTAAAACAAACATGCGGTGAGTACAAGAATGCACTCAATGGACTCATGCCAAAACATTTTATCATTTTTAGATTACATCGCCACATCATGGTAAGACAGGGTTTTAGTTGAAAATGCCTCAGGCTTACTAAACATTTTATCGCTCATAAAATCACCGCCGCGGCATTTTCCTGTATGATCCGTATCCCTTATCATCATTTCATCTATCATCATAGTCGAAAGTCGGAGTGAGGCCTCCTTCACGACCCCGCGACCGCCGTGAATTGTCCTTACAAGAGCAGCCACCATCGTACACGCTAATCCTAGCTGTATAAGCCTTCCAGATAGATCCGATATCGATTTCATTCATAAGTCGGAGTGACCCAACACATTCATATCATTCATATCAATCTCATGGATGGATACATACACAAAACATAAACATTTTCGGTGTAATCTTTAAACATTTAACAATGTTGAAATAAGCATCGAAATAAATATTTCGTAAGCATTTTATTCTTGAGTAGAAAGCCCACCGGACGAGATCGCTTTAATCCATTTGACTGTAAGTCCTTCTTTAGCCTATCTATTCTCGCCTCGAGGTTTTGAGTCGAAAATCCATGGTTTTAGAACCCATATTTTTATTTTAGTGTATATCATGGTATGATATACACCAATCGACCAGCAGAAGACTTCAACAAGATTTCACGTACGGTACGCTGAAAAATATCGATCATGATGTTTTATCATAATTGACATCTTATAATGCTTATCGCACTTAGCGACATAACATAATGAATGCATCGATATAGCATGTTAGTCACATAAGGCATACTCACATAGTGGTTTCTAACACTTAGTCAAATTTCAAGTGTTTTAATTTCAGAAAAAGAGCTTGAAACAACCTGTGATAACTTTGACGATCCATAACTCTCGATTCAGAATACGTATGGTCGCACAAAGATACATTTTGGAAACCTCTAAACATGTACTACAAGTTATAAGAAGGAATTAAATCCAAATGAGTCGTGGTTCTGAAGATATAGGGTCTCAAAGTGGGCAACTCAAACTGACTTCTATACTTAGAAAATTTTTCAGAATTTTCAGTTTTAGCTTAACGACGAGGGGTTTTGGCGAGGCTCGAACTATTGACTCACAATGCCAAAATGGCTGCAGGCTACCAATTTAGAAACCTTGTAACAAGTACTACATATGTCATGAAGACCATACTGGAAAATATCTGACGATTAGAAATACATAAGTCCAAAGTTGACTAGTGAAATGAACAGTTCAAGAGGTGACTTTGGGTCGATGAAAGGTATACCTATAAAACTCTGTTTGTGATCAAACTTTCCAGATCACAACTAGACATGGTAAGGAACATTTCTTATGAAGAAACCCAAGTCCAAATCGACTACAAATGGCTTGAACACCTCACGTAAAAGTCATACTCGAACAGTCTATTAACATAGAAATTTTCTAAGGCAGTTTGTCCAAAAGGCTTACTGAAATGCGTCAACTTTAAAATTCACCGTGAGTTCATTATAAGGAATCTGAAATGAAACCAATCATATTGAAAATCCACTTAAGTCTAGTTTTATCCAGAAAAGCCTCACCAATTATTCACAATAGATTGGGAGATAAAATATTTTACCACAAGCTATCATTCTGTGACAGTTTTGTGCAGTTAACTTGTAAAATCTGGAATAAATAGTAAAAGTTTTAGAAAATTTGAAAATTTACATACGTCTTCTATACATACTGAATTATGTTTCGCCAAATTTCATAGTTTTATCATTACCCAAACTTAAAACGAAAGCCACGCACTATGAGTGATAAACACGGCGATTTGGCAGATTTTGTGCAGTGTTTTGATAAATACAAATAAAATATCAAATCAAGTTGGATGGACTTGAAATTTTACAGAGGCATACTAGACACATATAATTTCAACATATCAAAATTCACAATCACGGACCACTGAAAATTAGTCAAATAATTTCGTGAAATTGATGTTCGTCCAGTAATCAACATGCAATCACTTCCAACTATCATACAATGATCACAAGTCATAAATCTACTTATTAACTCAACATATTCAAGTACATTGATAACATGCATACATATACGGTCAAATGTTACTAGATTAAGGTGTATACCTTCAAAAGTCTAACAAGGATCCAAGATTGATGAAGAGAAACTTGGCTCATTGTCACCGCTATGGACGATGCTATTGTTAGAGTGTTGTATCACTACACAACAATAGATAGACTACACGCTTTATGTGTAGTCTATGTGCATTAGGTAGTGTAAGAAAGTGGTGTGAGAAAGTAGGCGCCGACATACACTACGCTTTTTCAGTCTATACCCACCATAGACCACGCTCGACATGACCACGCTTTTACGCCGAGTCCACCAACCGCACTACGTAAAAACGCGCGACACACCACGCTTTTGCCGAGTCATACCAACCATAGACCACGCTTATGACATAGACTACGCCACGCCGTAGTCCATACCAACAGCATACTAAAAAACGCGCACACACCACGCTTTTGCCGTGAGTTAACCACCATAGACCACGCTTCGACATAGACCACGCTTTAGCGTAGTCCATACCACGCACTACGTAAAACGCGCCAGACACACGCTTTTGCCGTAGTCTATACCCACTAGACCACCTTTTCCACATAGACACGCCACGCTAGTCATACCAACGCACTACAAAAGCGCCGCGACACACCACGCTTTTGCGTAGTCTATACCCACCATAGACCACGCCGCACGACCACGCACGCCGAGTCCATACACAGCACTACAAAGTTCGCCTCATAATTTTACGCGTAGTCCATACCCACCATGACACACTTTCAGACAGACCACGCTACGCGTAGTATACCCCCATCACGTAAAGACGCACACACCACGTTTTACGCGTAGTCATACCCTATGACCACGCACATAGACTCACGCTTTACGTAGTCTATACCATGCTACACAAAAATTCGCACATACACTACGCTTTTACGATAGTCTATATGTATTAACAACGTTTTAATGCCAAATTTACTACGCTTTTCTATTACAACCCGTAGTCAATTTAATAACAACTACGGTTTTTCAATTTCAACCTAGTTAATTTCTTTATTTAAACCCCATAATTAATAAAGCACAAGCAAATGAGATTAAAATATACTATGACTACGCTCAAAATCACTATTCAAAATATACAATATGTTTTCATTATATACAAAATCACTATACAAAATATACAATATGTTTTCATTACCTACAAAATCACTATACAAAAATATAAACTGCTTTCATTAGCTACAAAATCACTATACAAAATACTATGTACATCACATAACAAAACAATAACACCTGATCCCAAATATCAAACAAAATAATTAAAATATCAATCACTTACAACTAAAACATCACAGACTATATGTGAAGAAGCATGAAATTCGCCTATTCAACGCGAACTTCATCAATGTCCTCTCGAGAGTAAGATCGATTTTAAACTATTAACAATTCAAAATAGAATATTAGACTCTTGTATTAAAAAATGATTATATTAAAGAATTGAAATAGAATTATCTTCATGTGAACGTAAAGAAACGGAACCGCTTCATAACTTCTTCAATTATATCTTTCATGAAGTCGAGTACAAAGAACCCGCATTGCTTGGAATCGGGTTGTTCGACACTTTTTAAAATATCAAATATTAACAACAGTAGATGTATATGAATCCAACATAAAACAAACATGATTGATAAATGAAAATACCTTTACAATTTCCCAAGTTGGGCTTCTTCCTCTTTCTCCAATTTTGCATTAAACATAAAATCGCCTCAAGCAATTAATAGTAGTTAGATACTACCACAAATACACATATTTCAAACTACAATAAGATGTAGAATGCTCAAACATTATGTTCATGGCAATCAATAACAACATCACAATTCCAAGTATAGTTTATACATAGAATTTGCAATGTAACATAATGTATCTTTCGAATTTAGTATTCAAACTATGTACATATGTATGGAATCACCAAGTAATACGAATATTGCAACACACATGTAATATTCATTACCATCGATCTTCTCGGGAAGACTACGTAATATTACTACGTTGTCCGAACTTTAAAAAAAAGAAAACGCTCTATTCGATCCAGCCTATTCTAAATTTATGCAAAGAAACCTCTTAATGCTTATTTACTTACAACAATAAAATTATGCATGGACATCAAGGTAATTTTCATTCTAATTAGTGAGGAGTGTTTCGAAAGACCTCAACTCCTAATTCTATAATTCTACTCTTATCGTGAGCAAATATTCTTGTCGAGAACAAGGATGCATTAAACTTGCCGATTTTGAGCATCCAAGAAAGTCAAGCATTGGTATTCTTTTTGTTTTATAAAGAACTCTTTATTTCATGCCACTCGAAGTAGTTCGAACTAGCAATTATGCATCGCAGTCACAATGATCGTGCCAAATCAATGAAGGGTACTCCATATCGACTGGCCTCAAGTTATTGTCGAGTGGTCACAGCCATAGTGAGTAGAAAGCATAGTTCGCTGCTTTTAATTATTTTAATTTTTCCTTATTAGGAATACAAGTTGAATTCAACACCGGAGTAAAGCTCTCTGGGTAAAAATCATTTCAGCTCCTATTTCTCCAGCGATATTGTATCAAAAGCTTCTCAGTACAAACAAAAATTGAACGAGGATGTTATTGCATAGAAAAGTGTATCTTATTCCTGAGAACCTTTTCTACCCAAGAAATATCAATTTCTTCTTCTTCGCCATATTGATTTTATAATTTTACCACTAAGTCCAAATTAAGCTCTTCTCTCGGATAAAACCTTGCAATGCGATATATGGAGTGTCGATCCACGCTATAATGGCATGTGAAAGGCCTCGAGCCAACAAGATCGTGAGGTGTCTATTTGTAATTTTATAATACAAAACATGAAGTTATTAAATTTCAACTCAACTATTTCTTTGTTATGGGTTCTAATCGCAAGAATTATTTCGTGTTGTCGCTTCCTTTTAGGACTACCAAATCTCATCCACCAATACTGCACCATCTTTCTCCCGAGGCAAAAGACTTGTTAAATGTTTACAAAAGTATGTCCACCTGATACTTATGTTTACTATTGCCTATTCTCATTTTCCCCAGAGTTAATCGGGCAATGAAGAAAATGAACCTATAGGTATACACTACGAAAAAAAGCAGAGTATTTGGGGAATACGTAAGTGGTCACATTAATTTGCATATACATAATGCCTTCTTAACAAAGAAATCATTTATCTAAGTGTTATAATCTAGCAAATAGTCATCCAAACCCAACAAATAATTTCCAATTCAAAGAAAAGAAGAATGAAAGGAGTCAATCTTACGTGTCGACTATTGCTTTCCAGCTTATCATCACGAATGCGATGATCAAGAGGGTCGAAGATAAATCTTTCTCCACGAGGATCAACATCAGAAGAATCCAATGTTCCCTAATCAATAGAAAACATATAATATTAGACATGTTGAGAAAAAGAAGATAATGGTGATGAACTAAGATTTAAGACTTACCCTACATGCACTGGTACTATCACTAATTGATTTTAGATACACCTCAAACCTATCACCAAAGCACGTGTTCGAGCATCTTGATCGCCTGGGAACATATGATATCTCAAATGGATTCACAAACCGCAATGACCAAGTGTAGTTGTACTCTCGAACTCTGAATAAGTGACTAACAAATAAATAAAATGTATTAAATAAACATATACTTAACATTGCAAAATAAATTTTGAAAGAGTACCACATATAAACCACAACGCAGCCTCGAATCGCTCTAATTCACAAACAGACGATGTCTTCGAGATGTACGGAATCTCAAAGGGCTTACCAAATATTTCATCTTCAAATGGAATTAACATCCCTTCCCATCCGTCAACGTTTCAACATGGCAAAGACTTTCACGATCTAATGCAAAGTGTCAAAACACTTCACATTTCTCCTTAAAAGTCTTTGTTGCTTTTTGTTTTCTGCGAAAAGACACCTAATTTGCATAAGATAAATGTAAATAATAATAATAACAAATAATCATCATTGTCAATCAATACGCTCAACACCAATTATTTGTTACTGATGGTTAATAACAAACAAGCCGAGTAAAGATGATCGGTTGATTCACAACAGTTGGTTGTTAACCTATCATATATTGTAGTGAATGTAGTAATTGCAGATTTGTTAGCCTAAGATTTCAACTTTTAGATAGGTTGATTATTTTCAAATGTTTTCGTGAAATTGATCTTAAGAAACTCGCTATCTTTTAAAGAAATGTAGGAAAGATGTAGGCATCCCGGAAGAATGATCCTTCCAAGGTTTGACTATACTACTAGCTCACATATATGTGCTTTAAATTTGAGGATATATCTCAAATTTATCCTTATATCAGATGCGGCCTTGATTGAACCTTTAAAATTGTAGTACATGTTATTTAAGTCCTGGCTTTATTGAACATACAAGGATAAGAATTGACGAAAAAGATTGGAGAAGGCCAAAAATCAAGAATACAAGGATAAGAATTCGTCATAGTTTCAATATGTTCTAAGGATCACTGGGAAATTAGTAATTACAAAACAAGAAAAGCAACCTTAAATCACACTAAGCACCCTAATATGACATTCTAAGATTCTTTATTTATATCCACACACGAGAGCCGTGTGTCATGAGAGTTTGTTCCATATAAGTAGGATAAGCAACAAGTCAAATATTTCTCGACTATTCTCGACTAAAGAATACCATGACAAAGAAATGCAACTATCAATAAACGCAACATCTTACATCGACCAGAACATAATCCATACTAAACAATCAAGACGATAATGGATTACATTTACCCATACATCATGCACAATAAAATAGAGACAACAACAACATTCTTCCCAACTAACGGATTCGCCAATCTTTTCAACCGTAAACAAATTTAATCGAACGTGAAAACTCCACACATCCGACCATTTCAATCTAACCCATAAACATGATGCAAACATAGAACATCATGCTCTCATATCAACTATGTCATATCTCCCACAAGATAATCGCCAAGCAATGATATCAATTATGAAAATAGTTCATCGCCAGTTCTATGTATCTGACCAACTTATCGCAATTAGTCAAATGCACGTAATCAAGAAAACGAATCGACAAAGTCAACCTTTAAAATTGACCGCAATTAATGCACGTAATCAATATGTGCTTTAAATTTATGTATTAATCGACAACTTTGACAACTTAGACAATTTAAAGGTATTAATGCTAGACATTGTTCTTGAAACTTTTATGAAGACAATGAACACCAAATAATAATAAAGAAGCATAAGTTTTCAAGAATAATAATAATAACAAATAATCATGTTAAACTAAAAATAATACCGAACGATCAACTTTCTCAATCAAGATCACTGCAATCATCTTCCTTCTCATTCTCCTTCACTTTGTCCTCGAGGTCTTCATCCACCTCAAAATTCACTTGTTTGATCGAACAACTTCCCTTTCTTCATAATCTTTCCGGTCTTCAAATTTTGTAATTTCGCTCAAGTTTTTCACTCTATCGTAGGTGATATATCATCATTTCGTTGTTCTCCGATTTTCTTATCTCCCTTCAACTTACCTAGTCTATGCCTCGATTTTTGAAGAGAGAGTAACATAACTACCTACCCCCGCACATGCCTGTATGCTCACCTTTGTAATGCACACGTAGAAATCTTCTCCCAAAGTATTAGCTTCAATTCACCCTTCCTTTAGCGATGCAATCATCCTTTAGTATACAAATGAAGATTCGTATGCTTAAGTTCAGGGCAAATAGTATATGCATGTATTATAAAAAATTTATGTTAATAATACAATCCTAATACTACAATGTCGCCTAACTAGTAGATAAAACACACAACACAAAACACGATAATATGAAGGATAAAGACGGAGATGTCATTTTAGTGCTTAACATGGTCCTTAAAGATAATAAAAATTGAAAAGACTAGTGATCCACTAGCATCGAGATACGTCACTGACTCGACGCAAATTATCGAAATTCGATGTCAAGCATATTTTTTACAAGTCTATCAGAGAGATTCGTAGAAAAGAACTCCACATTTAGAAATGCACAAAGAAATTCAATCAGAGACCACACAACACAAGCATCATCTCACGCATGAATCTAGTAAACATTTCGTATAAAATCGCTAAGTACTCCTTCAATCTCTACAAAGAAACTAAAGCTCCATATATACCAAATGTGATGAACATCAATCTATAAGACAAACTCAACCTATTACAAAGTACTAGTTCAACAAATGCATTCAAACTTGAGAGAGCCTTTCTCCATCACAAGCACAACTCAACAACTGCTCCAAAATAATTGTCAAAAGATAACAATTCTATAACTTAAGCTTACAATTCTACATGATCAACCAAAGCAACACCATACAAAACCGGTTCTAAGACTCAAACAATGGAAAAAGGACTTAATCCACTATCTTCTACGATAAACAAAATTAATTATTTGAGTCACCAAATATCCGACACAGTAATAAGCTCCAACAGATCGAAAATCTGAACATAAATAAATAATTAACCATAACAAACCTAGACATAATCCCCGACAAGTATATGCATGTATTATAAAAATTTATAATGCATGTATCATAAAAAAGCATGGAACATCTTACAATCCTTTGCAGCTTTGTTTAATTTATCATCTTCTATATCCTTTCTTTGAATTGGCTTTCCACATCACAAATTTCTATCTACATCATCCTCCACATAATTCGCCCTTCTACAATAATACAAAAGTATGTACATAGATGAAGCATAAAGGAGAATGTATCAACCGGTGTTCAAGAAAATAAATAAGAAATGAACGAGTAGGAAAACTACCATTGTTTCACCAACCCACATAGCCTCTTCGTGAAAGTCTATGTGGGTAAATGTTCTTCTTCCCTTTCGCTTCTTTCACTCAATTTCTACAATACGAGTGAATTCATCATTAAAATACGTACTAGAAGATACTTTCTACATAAAGCGCTCGCTTGTGCCATAAGGTAAGAATAGTTAAGTAAAATAAACTACAACTCAGCCAGCTTGCCGATCGAAATAAACAAGCTACACTACCAAGCTAGCAAGCATTAGCATGAAACGCGTGGATCGACATAAGTCATTTGCTTACCTTAAAACCATCTCATTACTCAGATAGCACAAATTCACCCAATCTTCACGAGAATACCACCGCACGGGGATCATTCGCGAGATTGTCTATGTTGGGAAGAATGTATTTTTATATAATTTAGACTTCCACCGCCGCCACTTTGGCTCGCAGATTCGCACATCCCGCCTCCAAGTCTTTTGAACTACATATGCTACCTAATAAACCAAAAGAGAATTTGCTCAAGTTATTCCATAAAAATCGTGCAATATTAAATAAATATGCATAAATATTAAGGCTACAATTATTCAATTTATATATGATCAGAAGAATAATTTAAACAAGATACTTACATTCACATGCTCCCAAATAATGTCTTTCACCTTTCGCACCATTTTCCAAGTCTTATAACTTATCTTCACCTCTTGTCGAGCAAGAAGACCAATATAGCTTGATTTCCGCAACTCGACCAATCATGGTTGTCCTCGCACATTAAATTCAACAACTTCTTTTATCCTTTTCGCCTTTGCAAGCTCAAAAACACATTTCCTCTTGTTGATTGTGTTTTCGAGTCCAATCCATCATATCATCATCAGCGAACCATGGTAACCACAAGACCTATTGAAAAAATATCAATACAAATAATTAGCTTACCATAAATAAAATAAGCAATGTACAATGCAAAACACACAAACATGGATTGTACCGTTAAGAGTTCAGATTGTTAACCCAAATTCCATCACAATCTTGACGAACACATGATGGTTCATTTTCATCACGGTCATCATTCAAATTCATTTGTGAAGCTCATATTGAAAGCTTGGTAACTAAGAGCAATATCTTCCAACTCGCACCACTAATCATTTCACGGCACTCTTTATCGGGACATGAGAGTACCCATATATAGGATCTTGAGGGTCTTCAACGAGAACACTTGTTTAGCTCGACATCCTAATATAAACGAATCCAGCAACCCAATTCTTTTCAAGTTCACTAAGGTAAACGAAGATCATCTACTCACGCCACCATTATTCTCAACCCAATCACACTTAAACACTACCATCCAAATGCTTGATAATCAAGCTCCCAAATTTCCGATTACCCCATAGAACGCATATCGTGACAATTGGGTTTTATCCTCGCACTCAAACCGTGCATTGTCTTTGCAACTAGTCGACCTGCACTTTGAACAACTCAGATTATCCGTTTCATTGTAAGTAACACCATTAATCAAATAGCTTTGATATTTTAGAACACTTTGCTAGTCCATGCGCCATCCACTTCAGCTTTTGTTGAGATTTGACTAATGAAGTGCTTGATTCTAATGAATGTGCTTTGATGTCACCCAACCTTCGTAAGAAACTAAAATTAATACAAAAGGATTTGTTGTTGTAATTGTTTAATATTTTTTAAACTATAACACTTACACGCTCACAAAACCAATCGATGAAAGTTTTGTTATGTTCATTGTTGCCAAGTTAAAGTTTTGTAGGATATGTTTTTCACAAGTTCCGATGTTCTTCGTAAGATACATCCATAAAAATTAGTGCATAATTATTTAAAATGAAGGCTATCATTAAGTCGGGCATATGTTGAGGACATACTCAATATACGGGTCGACCTCAATATCATTGTTCAATACATATCGATGTGTTCGCCCACCCTCAACACCGATCACGGTGTTGAGCACTTGTTAAAGGCCTTGTTCGATGGCTTGCAGAGTAATGTATCGGATTCCAATCGTGGACATTGATAAGTAATCACAGAAAATTCCACCGCCTTCAAAGAATATAGCATTCAAGAATACAACCCCGGCCGACACGCACATATCCTTTAAGGATTTTCATAAATCTTTCAAACCGATACATCCATCTATACCAAATCGCCCACATAATTCCACCTCTCGCACAAGACGGACCACTAAATGAATCATTATATCAAAGAATGACTGAGGAAATTCTTTTCGCAAGCACAAAGTCGCACAATATCTCTTGAATTTGCTCTAACTTCGACACATCAATAACTCTCTCACACAACACATAAGAAACACAACCTAGTGATGGTATACTCACATGTTTTGGTAAAACACCACGGATGGCAACCGGAAGCAATTGTTGCATTAAAGTATGGCAATCATGGGACTTGAGTCCAACTAGTTTCAAATCCTTCATGGACACCAAGTCGAAACATTAGATTAATAGCCCATAGCACCTTCATTCCATGCAAAGAATCGCATAATTTTCTTTTTTTCTTTACTTAATGTATGACAAGTGAGGTAAAATGTTCTAGATCCAATCACTTGGTGCCAACTCAAGTCGGACACCCAACTCCATCAAATCTTGTCTCGCAATTCCATCCTTCGCCTTTCCTTAATGTTTAGTAATGTGCCAATCAAACTTTCACACACATTTTTCTCAATATGCATCACATCAAGAACATGTCGCACATGTAGATGTTCCAACACGCAAGATCAAAGAATATCGACTTTTTTCCAACATGTTTTGCCTTTTATCCATTTGTGGTGGTTCTTGTCTTTGGTTTTCGCCTTTCTTTTTCTCGCTGACCGCCATCATCATAATTGACTTATTTACATCCTTTTTCCCCAAGAACAAGTGATGTTCTTAACTCTTTCATTACCCGTCAACCAACGGATTAGGGCAAAGTCAAACTTCGTTGACCATCAAAAGCCTTCTTTGTCGTCGATAAGGATGACGTGTGTGAGAATCTTCTATGCCCGTGATATTACATTTTTCTAGAATGTTTCAACATATTCGCATATGTTTCTTCTCCACATACCGACATGCTTGATATCCTTTACAGAGCACTCGATAGGTTTCCATAGGCAGGAAAATCATTGATTGTCCAACAGTAATGCTTTGAGCAAGAAACTTTCTTCTCAGATGCATCATACGCTTTGATACCCACATCCCATAACTCCTTTAAGTCATCAATTAAAGGTGACAAATACACATCAATGTCGCTCCCACGTTGTTTCGACCGAGATATTAATAACGCCAAGATCATGAATTTTCTTCATGCATAACCAGGAGGTAGAACGTGACAAGTAAACCGCCAACAACTATATAGAATTCATTAGTCCGTGGATCGACACCATCCATGATAGAGCTAACCTAAGATTCCGATTCTCAAGATTCCGCCATTTTCATCCACTAATCTCCAGTTGCATCGGATGTCGAGATACCGTCTCGAACATCTTTCATTAGCATGCCAAGTTAAGTCTTTAGATGTTTCCTTATTTCAAACATTCTCAAAATCTTGTATTGGTGGAAAATAATAGCTTTCAGAACGCCAATATGTAAATTAGTTGTCTTCCCACTCTTCTTCCATCTCGACAATCCACATGTAGGACACTCATCACGCCTATATATTCTATATAAGATGCAATCATTTGGGCAAGTATGGATTTTCTCATAACTCACGCCCGGTACTTAAGATTTTTTTGCATCAGATAGAGACGAAGGCATCTCATTGCAATTTGGAAGCATTTTAATAAATCTAATACCATCAGCTTCTATCGCACCACCCATACTTTGCCTTCAAATTGTACAACTTCACAATTGTCGATAACTTTGAGAACTTTGTACACCGATACAAAGGTTTTCTAGCATCCTCAAGTAACTTCCTAAATTCATTGGATTATTCGATAAGTCTCATACGCATCATGTATCATATCAATAGATCTTCATTCTTCCGATATCGACCATCTTCCCATATTCTATCTTTTTCATTGTCTAGCTATCGATTTTCCCATGAAATGTCCATTCGTATGTTAGATCCATACCATGACAACACAAGTGCCTCCTATTCGCATACATTTTCTTTTTAAATTACCACATTTTACAAGGACATGGTATTTGGTTAGAATCTCTCGATTTTGCAATGCAAATTGTAAGAAAGATTCTACCCCATGCTCGTATTCACGTGATAATCTATTCATCGACATCCATGCTTTGTCCATCTCGAACAATCAAAATTCACAACCTAATAGTACCAAGAAACATAAATTTAGCAAACAAAATTAATTATCATCTCTTCTACCAACCAAAATTAAATTTTATATTCTAACACATAACTTGGTGAACTTATCACCCCAACCAAAGATATGAAGTTTTATTAAGCAAATCAATCACTATGACATAATGGAAACTAGAAAGACAAATACTTATCGACCATCATAAGATTCTAAAAATATCTTTACTAAAGAGGTAAAACTTACTTGTCGGTACACTTGCGCCTTTAAGCCTCAAGGTAGATATACCGTCTGTGGAATACAATGTACCGCTAGATCCAACCCAAGTAAAGGCCAAAAGAACAAGTTCTAAGTCCGTGGAATACCTTATGCGATTCAACCAAGCAATTTTATGAGAAACAAGGGATACTTACAAAGTTTATAAATCATAATTCACGACTTAAATTTAACATGTCGTTATTCAAAATATGTAATGCACCCTTATCCTCCCAATCGATCAAACTATCAATATGTCAATACCGCCAAATTCATAAGATAATTACATAATCAAAATAAAGTCAGATCTATACATTGATTTAAAGTATAAACCGTAATAACGTTAGCGAAGAAGAGAAACAAATATAAGAGACAATGGATTAGGTTTCAAGAAAACATATTTCACTTTTACCTATTAAATTTTGTGATACGTGTTATCAAGAGAAGTTTGGTATTCCTTCGAATGTAGTAAGTCTCACATCTTTTTACAAGGAAAATTTGATTCCTAGATTTGAACCGATGCGAGAAAAGATGCTTAAAAAGAAAACTTGTTTTGCTTCCTTTGTTCGAACCATTTGAGAGTTTATTTTAGTGTTTGTTTACTATCTTGTCTTATATTGGTATCTCATGCATTGGGTAAGCAAGTGCTGGTTTCTTAATTCTTCTAATCAACCATCTATTCAACTTTTGTGACAAGGAGCAAAACACTAAAACCATATTATATCGATAAATGCCAAACATTTCTAACATTTAACCACGCTTGAATCAAGTAGTAAACACACATACTACTCAACCAAGTAATAGAAGTGCTAAAGTTGTGAAATGGTGTAACTTGTTTCGAAAAGTGAAATGATATATACCAAACATCTTTGTTGTCATCTTCACAAGTTCATCGACAAGTCCAAGTACAAAGAAAACCGAATGATATTGTAACAGTAGACCAAGGAGGAAAACCGAATGACAAGTCTGGTTCTTCTATTTCGATTGTTTAAACACCATATGATATGGTTCAACTACTTGCAGCCATGTTCTGTTTTTTACTCATTACTAATTGTTGCACGGATTGGTGGTTATTTAAGTTGGTAACATTGCTTGAGATTGTTGCCAAATCCGTAACCAGCCAATCCGCCTTTATATATAGTATCTTGTTTTCGATGCGCCATTTATCTAATGGTTTTCGCTCATATTATGTTTGTATTAAATGCCTAATTTTGTTCATTTGCCTCACCACACTATCACATACCTTATTCTTTCGGTGTTGCAAGGTTTGTTCTCGTGTTAGTTGGGAGAAAGAAGTCATCAATATAGGGGCCTTTCGTAAGGGAATCGTGGGTTGATGTCTCATTATCGATTCAATATACTTGTTCTATAATTATTATTTTGATCGCTTATATACTTGTTTTATATTAATTATACACAAAGTAATTATTTTGAATTAAATAACTCATCCTAAAGACTTACCATGTTTTTCATTCGACATTCATTCCGAGATGTAAATTAAAGTTGTAATATTAATCGATTAGTCCGCTAGTTCAGAAAGTTTTGTATCATCGAGCTATGGATGAGCATAGACTATGATCTACAATATTTTCGCACAAAACTATAATAGAGTGGCTCTTGTCATAAAACGACTCTTCAAGAGTCAATATTATAGCGTATGATATTGAGGCGAGAAATAGGATGTTCTTGGATTGTCCTATACCAACGAGCATCCTATTATGTGATATAATAGAATAGGATGTTTACAAATGTCCTAATACAAAATTTGAATCGAATGATATTGTAACAAAAAGAAAAACTTGTTTCGCTTTCCTTTGTTGAACCATTTGAGAGTTTATTTTAGTGTTTGTTTACTATCTTGTCTTATATTGGTATCTCATGCGGGTAACAAGAAGTGCTAAGGTTTCTTAATTCTTCTAATCAACCATCTATTCAACTTTGTGACAGGAGCAAAACACTAAAACCATATTATATCGATAAATGCCAAACATTTCTAACATTTAACCACGCTTTGAACCAAGTAGTAAACACACATACTACTCAACCAAGTAATAAGTGCTAAAGTTGTGAAATGGTGTAACTTGTTTCGAAAAGTGAAATGACATATACCAAACAAATATTTTCATGCACTAAAACACCGACCAATACACCAAAGGAGAGAGTTACTATTTTCATGCACTAAAACACCACCAATACACCGGAAAGGTGAACTCAAAAGGAATCAACAAAGACGCAAAGATGGTCCTATCCTCAAAGGCCCCAGAACTAACTTAAGAGACTAACCCGATCTCCAATATAAGAAGGATCCGATTTGCTTTTAAAGAAAATCGAGTAAAATAGATATTCATTGATCATTTTGTACAGCCTACTCAAATAGTGCTAGTTTCTAGTGAAGAGTTCAAGAGGGAACAAGAAGATGACATACATGAATCATTTGAAGCAAGAAAGAAACAAGACGCACTCATATGGCCCAACTCACAAAGGAGAGAATTCTTCACAGCGGAGCACAAACCGATCTATCAACCGGTGTCGATACTACACGTGATTCACCTAGTGAACAAGAATGGAAATAGCGTTTTACAAACAACCCCGCCTCGGATCCAAGATCTTTAGATATGTCTACCGCAGCTCTTTAATATCCAAAGTAGCATTTGGTATCTGCAATATTAAGCATGTAATCAAGGTATGGTCTGGAGTATCAAGTAAAACTAGAACTGCCTCTGCACTCATATAAGCATGTATTACAAACTTCAATATCCTAGAAAACAGACATGATGTCAAGCACACAAGATTGTTTTTATTCCGAACAATCAATCATCCATGTCACCAAGCAAACATCTCATGCACTTCATTTACATATGTCCCAGCTTTAGTAAAGTTCCAAGACAACATCAGTGAAAGCAAACAAGATGTTTTCTTTTCTTCTTCTTTTGAGAGGTTGTTGGAAAAGAACAAATTTTAGTTTATTGTTTGAGAAGTACAACTTTATTATAATAGAAGAGGCATTAAAAGGACAAGGTATCCTCAAATCAAGACAATCAAACCAAAGATAAATCTCCGCCTCTAACTAAATCTCAAACTAGAATACTTTAAACAATTTATGATTAGAGATCCATCATCTACCCTAAGCTTTCTTTTTCCTCATAAAAAAAACAAACTTTATAACTCGCAGATAAAAAAGACGTACATCATCTAATCTAGAAATACTACTGATCTCCAAATAAGTCATATAAAATATGCTTAAGGTTTAAACCATGTATGACCAGAGTGAAGAAAGAGAACTCACCGAGGCGAGCCATGCCAGATCATGGAAGAGAATGCACATACGATACATGGGCGATGGAACAACGTAGCAACAAGAGAAGTAAACGAAAGTGGTCAAGATGAGTATCAATTGTCCAAACAAGTGAATTAAGTATTGTAAATTAGGTTTTAGTTATAATATAAATATAAATAAAGCCCACATATGAAAGATGTGAATTGTTGTGGAATGGTTATGTCGTTAATAACCCACACATCGTGAGTTCGAATCTCACGATGTGAATTTTTTTTTTAATTTGGAATAGACTACGCTTTTTATAAAGAACACGCACATACACACGTTACGTAGTCTATACCCACCATAGACACGATTTACACCACGCTTTGCAGTCGTCATACCCACTATGACACGCTTTTATAAAAACGCACATACACCACGGCTTTTAGTAGTCTATACCACCATAGACCACGATTTACACCACGCTTTGTTGCGTAGTCTACACCACTATAGACACGCTTTATAAAAACGCACATACACCACGTTTTGCCGTAGTCTATACCCACCATGACACGATTTACACCACGCTTGTTGTCGTCTACTACCACCATAGACCACGCTTTTATAAAACGCACACACCACGAGCCGGTAGTCTACACCACCATAGATCACGATTTACACCACGCTTGTTGCCGAGTCACATACCCACCATAGACCACGCCGACCACGCCTTTGTTGCGTAGTCCATACTAAAATCAAGAACAGACCACGCCTTGATAAAAAACGTAGTTATACCATAGACCACGCTTTCACAAAAGCCGAGTCTATAAGCAGAGAAAAGTGGTTTGTAGTAGTGTATCCAATGCCAATGAACCAATGGCGAGATAGATGGACTAATCGATTCGTTGGGGGTGGAGTTGAGAATTCAAGCGTATATGGTAATACATGGGATAATCACACCCTTAATACACGACAATGACATCACACACACTCCACTTACACACCTCACACATATGCATCGAATTTGTACAATATATATGTATATATATCGATTTTAATAGTGTAGTTAGGTTATAATTAATCCAATGTCACTTAATAGATACATGCATAGAAAATCAACAAGATAAACTCAGATACATAGTGTATAGTTTTCGGCTTACACTACCAAAGTGGTCCAAATTTTATTTTCCATGCCAAACATTGATATATGTTAATACATATAGTTTAGATGATAAATAATATCATAGGATAAATTAATGGCATCATTTTATGCGAAAAATCGAGTTCGAAAATTGGGTTTTCAAACGTCAAAATTGGTCACTCTCAATTTGTTGATCTAGCATTGATTTAATGCTTAATAATACTGTAATTACATATACTAATCATAGGAAATTAATTCTATAATTTCGATCGATTAAAACGCTGCTTCATCTCAAAACGTTAACGCTTGAAAACGCTTAAACGCTCATTATCGACTCATCTCGAAATGGTCTTCATCACTTTAATAAATTATTCCATTAATAATGGAATTTAATTCGCTTAATTTCTTTAGAAAAATATCATGAATTTTAACTATCGACACGCCGATCGACGTTAAAATTATACCGCTACACATATATATACTTTTATTCCTTAATTCACAATTTCGAATATAAAATAGGAATTCATTCCTTCAGAACAATCGAAATCATTATTCGATGTCTTAGTGATTAATAATTAGCTATAGTTTACTGGTTTTTAAAACCGTAATTAGCATCTAATTTTGCGGGTATTACAAATACGCTCCCACTTCATCGATTTAACATTAATGTTCTATCGTAAGCTTAAACGTCCATATTATCCTTTTTAACCGCCCATCTATCTCGTGGTGGACATTTATGTTATGTTCAATCTTTGTCTAACTCCTTTTAGTAGTTAGTTCCAAATCTAGAGGTAAACTCGAGTCTCTATCTCAAGATGGTTTTGCATTTCCGTAATTATACAATTTCCTTTATGTACGATCGAGCTAACTTATCGGATCCACGAGTCATCCGAATAGCAGAGACAAACATAATTATGTAGTCAACCCACTACTACCCATATAGTAGCGATTCTCTACGACTTCGCAAACCCGCATAAAACATTCCATTTTCATTCGTATTTCTAGAGATTATAATTCTAATAAGGTCATCGATACAATGCCTTCACTTGTTGGTAATCGGATACCGCCGACAATATGGTTATATCTCATTTTATTCCTTACTATCTAACTTTTCTCAAATCATAATACTCTTAATGTCAGCTCGGTTTGGCGGTAATGGTCATGAATCTCATTCATGATTTCATTTCTTTATTATTGCTTGAAATATATTTGTACCTCTGTATAATATGACATTGTCCACATTTAGAAATCCTTCACTCTTCCTTCCTTATCTTAATTGATTCTATTCCCATTTTTATCCTTTCTTTCTTCGCTTATCATTCTTTTCTTTAGTCATATGTCACTGAGCGTGAGAATACAACTTACGTCTCGTCCCATTGCCCAACTATTTCTATTCTCATTTTCTTAAACTCTCCAATGAATTTTTTTTTTATAAGGACATACCATAATTGATCAATTTTATAACTTAGGCATTAGATTCTACCTTAACCTTCCTTAGTGATCATTTATATCACATTTGTAATCTTTACCGATTGAGTCATCTTTTCTATCCCGTATTCAAGTCTCTTTGTTAAGAATTTATTCAAACTTTGTAACTGTTAAGAATTTTTAATTTATCATCATAGAGTTGATGTCTCCAAGACTTTGATATTTATACTATTGTTACTATTTCAAGTCGTGAGTTGGGAATTTCTATTCGTGCATAAGTCATCAGGATGCGTAAGCTATCTTCTTTCTCATATTAATACATAGCTTTACTTTAATTAATCCATGTAAATTTGATTCCTTTTGGTAGCTATGTTATCGGCCTGCTACTTGTAGAGTTCTCAATGGCTCTCGATAGTAGTCAATTAATCTAAGAGATTCCCGATCTCATTTTAGGTCAAGACTTTTATTCTTACATTGCTTTATCCTTCGCTGCATCTACTTGATTTCTTCTAAAGACACTACGCGTTCGAGGAATATTTCTTTTCAAATTCAAAATACCGCTTCGTAAAATTTGCCGCTCTTAAAATTGTAAGACAAGCCCTTCGACGCTCTTTACGCTTTCTCATTCTTCGCATGGATAGGAACGTTATTCATAAAGGTTAAGACAAAATTGTTCAAGTATGTGTGGAACACTCATTTTGAGGTTCATGAATGCACGGTGCATGTTAGTCCGAATGGCATAACTACTATCTCATAGCGCCTATCTTATTCTAACAATTCGTTGTCGATATCTGATACCTTCTACAAGGACCATAAAATATGTTACATCGTAACGCCTCGAGGACTTTTCATATTAATTCCGATGGTCGGTCTATCGCGACTAATTATATGGCATCTAGTTCTTTACATTCAAAAATTGACACCATTTTAACCTATCTACAAAATACTCCAAACTACGCTTATTTTACATATTCTAACCACACCATTTTCAACATAAACCATTATCTACATATAAGTCTCATATCATCATGGGATTCTACGCCGAGTGGCCTTCATCGTAATCGCATCTCATTGAAACTCTGTCTTTTCCTGTACGCTTGCTCATACTCCACGATCTATCTCTTCAGAGTGCCGGGTCAAGTCGCCCGCCTTCTTCTTCAATACTAGAAGTTTTTGTTACTTTTATCGAAAGTATGGTTGAGTTGGTAGTGGTAATTCTCCTAATCCGCGAGGGCGGAAGATCCGCCCTTGGCCATTCTCATCCTTTCGTATAATCGACGACGGACGCCAGGCTTGGAACATCGTGGTACAACCATTCCTTTATATAATGTCGTAACTTTCGGGACCGTGACAAGTGCTCATCGGTGTCGCTCCATATGCATAATATGTATGCTCGAGCCGTTGACAACTCGTAAGCCGCTCAAGTTCGAATTTTATACAGCGTAAGATATTCTCGATACTTTGCAAACTTGCCATCATTGGAACCAATAAGTTTTGATACCATCCTCATCCAGAACCCCATAGTTACGAGCATCCTCCAAAGGTGTAGAAATTCCTCCAAAACTGCCCTAAATCCATGCCCATTAGAATAAAAGAGATATCACGTGCGAGTTCTAAGCTTCAGAGCTCTGTGGTTATCTTCACCCGTATTATTTTCCGCCATCCGAAATGATATTTCTAGATAAGTTTACTTAAATCAAAATAAAGGAATTTAAACAAGAAGGATCTCTTAAAGAATTAAACACTTTAAGACATCTATAACTTGTAAACAACTTACAACACGACTTACCGACACTTATCTTATTACTCATTTTATGCTTACACCTTCAACAGATATCGCTAAAATTTATTCGCATAGCAAATAGTGGATACTAATTTCGTTACAAAATTCTAACGTACAGACCAGCCCAGTCACTAATCACGCGAATGACGCATCTCCTAAACTTTGTTTCTAGAATTATATCTACGCTCCAATAGATATAATGATTCAACACTGATAGAACCTTAGCGATCCTAGGTTCAATTCTAAGCTGAGCAACACCGCGACGCCATATTTCAAATAGGTGAAAAGATCTTCATTTCGATTCGCTTATCCCAATTAGGTTCTATCGTTCGCACATACTTTGCGATGTTAGAACATGAAGCACCTTATCGAACAAACTATTATAGGTAAAGAAAATATATAGGTATTCCGAGAAATCTTTCTCATACCCATCAGCCTTCTTGGTTTTGTTCGACCGCCGCGCAAGTAAAGGCTTTTCACGGTGTTCTCGCTCATTCAAGTAAACATCTATTTCAGATATCATTATCCTTCCATTGGACATTATGTTCCCTTGCCCTCTTATCACCGCCATCGTATCCTTTCGGCATCGCATCTATGCTTTTACCACAAGATTTGTGTTAGTCTACATCAACCTATCTTTTGATATCGATATATCGATAATTAAATCTTATCGTAGAGATCGCATGTTCTATCACTATCATTCATTCCTAATCCAGATGAATGATTCAACTTCCTTTTTACTTTATCTATCTTAGGAATATATTTCATATATCCTTACTTTAACTCTTTCAGGAAACTTTATTTATCAAGTCATATCGTTTATATTATGTCGTGGCTATCTTATAATCAGATAGACATGCTTCTTCAAATTATTCCCGACTTTTGTCCTTTTTTAACATGGTCTCTGAAGTAATATTACTTTCGTTATACTGTTTCATACTCGTGGTTAGAACCGCATTATTGTCGTATGACTTTAGAGGTAGTACATTCGACACCATGACTTAAATTCCAAGCATCTTATTATCCCGGCTTTGGAGATATTTTCCATACTGATTTACAACTAGGCTATCTCAAGGATTATGATTCCTCAATCTCATTATCGCTTGTTTAGCCAAGTCTCAATTATTGAATCGATTATGCTCAAGCATAATCTCATTGATTGAGGTATAAGGCAGAGATTTATTTTCCGAGATGCTAACATTTCTTTATATACATATTCTTTCAAAAGAATATCTGATGCATCTTCTTTCTTTTAAACATGTCCAACCACTAACGAGGTTTTAGTGGACAAACAACTATCTTAAAGATAAGTTGTAATTCTCTCTCATGCATGACTGAGGGAAATTATATCCCACTGATATCATATACTTTTCTTTATTTTTACCTTGATTCAATGCTAAAGAGTATCTTGTTCATCACTTTATTATCATAATAGCATACGAAGGTATAACTTCACCTATCAATCTTTGTACAGCCCATCGGGTCATCATATCCATGTGTATCATAGGAAAATATCTCGCCTCATCGAGATTTTCTTTACATCATAATTTCGATGTCTATCACTTCATCGGTCCGAACTTTAGGTGATCGAAATAAGTCAACCTATTTCATGATCGATGTTTATCGCTTACTAATTCGCACTTAGGTGACAAGGTAAGTCAACATTCATCATACTTGATGGTTTCAAGAATCGAGGAGAAATTATCACGATTACTTACAAGAGATATCGCTCACAAATTAAAATAACATCTTTTAATGATCAATCTATATTCTCTTCGATCAATAATGGGATCTAGGTCCAAGACCGTAATGACGTATCACCGAGATTTTTCGTCATACGGGTGCTGCACTGCCACAATTATATTCTCACACACAAGGCTTGGTTTCAGCGACACTTTATAAGGTTTCGTTGTAAATTTTCTTTAAAAGTAAAACTCAATTGATTTCAATTGGGACTAGATCATGAGTTAAACTCAATGACGTAAATTGTAATGAATATAATTTGAAACCTTGTATACTCGTATTAGGTCATCAACAAAGGTTCTCATGTAGGTCATGACTCTACTGACATCGAAATCTTACTTTCATAGTAACATTCTAAGATTCTTATCATACTACAACATTCTCATTCTATAAAAATCATGTGACCAAATTCAACTGTTCTCGTAAATTCTGGAGTAGGAATCAGGATTTGGTCCTTCATAACAAATAAATTACATTGTGTTAGAAGATGAGGCTAAAACCGACGTAAATCGGAGTTCAAACGAAGGAGAACGAGCCAAAACAAAATCACCGCGCAGTGCAGAAAAATTGCTCGCGCGCCGATCGTAGCGATGCCGACGCCAAGGTCGCATGCCGCTACCGATGCCGAGGTAGTACGAGTAATGCCGACGCCGATGTAGTATATACTACCGGCCCATATGTCAAAGTCGGCGTTATAAAATTACCGTCAAAGTCGACGGCATGCGCAAGTAGTTGTCGCATACGCCGAGGTCGGTCGAGTCGCATATGCCAGTCGAATCGAGTCGCGCATGCCAAGTCGAAATCGAGTCGCATATCCAAGTCGATTCGAGTCGCATACGCCGTCATAATCGTCGTCGCATGCCAAGTCGAAATCGCATCAGACTGCTTTTCACATTCGCCTTTTCTCAAGCTCCAGCAAATTTTATAAAAACTCGAAACTCCTCGATTTCTATGGTTAAAAATCTGATTTAATGCTTAATATTATTCATATATCATATTATAAAGTTTAGATACCATAGAATAATTTAATGGTATCTTTTCATGTGATTAAACCCTAATTAAAGTTTAGGTTTGATTAATATTCTAAAATATCGAGTTTAAATGCTAAACTGATTTTAATAATTATTAATACTGTAATTATATAAAATATAATAGAATAATTATTATAATTTCGTAGCAAAACTCATTTTCAAACGTTCTCAAACGCGACGCTCAAACGCCTCAAAACGCTCAAAATCGACCCATCTCAAAATGGTCGCAGAACATACTTACTAAATAAATATATTCCATTTAATAAAGGAATTAAGATGAAATTACCCAAGCTTCAACGCGCGTAAAATTTCATGAAAAGTCGACGCTCGACACGCTGTCACGTCAAAAATTATCACTAATCATTTCGAATATTTCAACTTTAATTCAATCCTTAGTGAATTATGAAAAGGAATTTGTTATAACGATATCGATCGAAACTCAATATTCATATCGAAAAGATAATATACTAAAACCCAATTACGGGTTTAGGGTAATACCGTAATCGTGATGTTCGCTTTTGAATATTACATTCCACCCCTTACGTAAAAATTTGGTCCCAAATTTGTATACTCTAGAAAAATAGATCGTATTTTTCCCTCATCGCTCTTCAAGCTCCCACATGCTCTTCGTCTGCGGGTGTCTCCACAAAGACTGACTAACTAACCGACTCGCTTCAGTAGGTTCGAATTGCTGGCAAGGTAGGTCTGCTGTTCTTTCTTATAGCTCATGTCCGCCTCGAGGATCATGCGTCGTCTTGATGAATCACGCTTGGGTCGTGAACGATTTTCGTAATGAGACGTGAAAACACAGGACATTCCCAGTTTGCTGAAGAGCCAACCTATATGCCATCGACCTATCCTTTCTAGATCTCATAAGTCCACAAACGGGTCTAAGTTCCTTTCGTGCCAAACTCCATAATCCTTTCGATGGAGAGACCTGAGAAATATTTTGTCTCCATCATCAAACTGTAGTTCGGACTCACGCAGTATCGTCAGAAGATTTTGCTCCGAGCTTCTTTTCTATTCAAACAACTGCTGAACGATCTCGATCATTTCTATTCATCGAATCAAGCCTATGACCTTTCTCTCACCACTTCATCCCATAAAGTGGTGATTTCATTTTTGCCATACAAGGTTTCGGACGGGCCATGCCGATCGCCGCCGATAGTCGTTGTTGTAAGCAAATTCAATCGTAGGTAAATATCCCACTTTGCACCTCGATCCAAAATTACGGTTCTAAGCATATCTTCATGCTTGATCGTTTCTTCCACGTCCACCGTTTGTGGGGAATGTCAGATCAATTTAATTGACAGTGAAATCTCTCGCAAGCTATCTGTAACTATGTAACTGAGTCTCATCGAGGTAATAGATTTTGGCACCCATGTAGTCGATAATTCCTTACATACACGGGCAACTTCGGATCCATAAGTACTTGATTGGTAGGAGCACTTTGTAGTCTATCCACAATTACCATATGCGTGTTCTCTTTGATTTGGGTAAGTTTAATAAATCCATCGTTATCTCCTACTCCATTTCATGGATTTCAACTGTAACTTCCTGTGGACGTTGGTGTAGTTTCATTGTTGGCAACAAGACAGGTTTCTGAAGATATCTCGTTCATGCCTTCCACCAAAAATTTCTTGTCTTGGTACATCTTAGTATCACTGGTGGGCGGTGTAGGGACGCTGAGCCCTCACTCATGATTTGCTCGTGCGTGAACGCATATTCCCTTAGACAATAAGGCGTTGTCAGCGCTCTTAAATCTCTTAACTTCCACCACTTCTCGGAATTTTCTAACTTTTCCTCCATCCTTTGTCTCTCGGATCCTTTTCTTAGGTCGAGGCGCCAGGAGTAGTTACACTACACAATTATCTCAAATGGTTCCACGCTCAATCTTCATCCTAGCAAACCTTTCAAGAGTTTTCTCTTAGTAAAGAGACATCCTAACTGGTAGGTTTACGACTCAAGGCGTCGGCCACTACATTCGCTTTGCGGGTGATAGTTAATACCAGCTCTAATCTTTCTTACTATTCTAGCCACTTCTCGTCTCATATTCAAATCTCTTGTTCAAGAAATATCAAACTTTATGGTCCGTGAAGATTCACATCTCACACCATAGAGATGGTGTCTCCAAATTTTAGGATAACCATAATGCTAATTCCAAATCGGGTCAGAAGTTCAGCCTGTGGGTCTCGAAATTCGGATGCATAAGCTATCACTTTTCCTTCTTTATCAAAACACAACCTGCCCAGCCTTAGATGCGCTCAGATAGACTACATACCCTTTGTCCGCTCGGACGCTAGAACTGCACGTCAATTTTTCTTTGAGTATTTGAAACTGCTCGCACTCATCACCCAATCAACTGATTCCTCCGCAGTAGGGTTATTGGTCTTGTAATTTTGAGAACTTCATGAATCTCCCATAGTAACCGCCAATCCTAGAAATTACTCAGTCAGCTTACATTTCATTCTTCACTCTTCCGACTTTGGCGGATCTACTTTATACCTTCAATGAGACACGATGTGTCCAGTGAACATAACTTCCTTCACCAAACTCACATTTGCTAAACTTAGCAAAGAGTCTTCATTTCTCAAGGTTTGCAAACCGCTCTAGATGTTCCATATGGCTCTTCATTCTTTTGAATAAGGATGTCATCTATGAAGACCAAAAAATTTATCCAAAATGGAGAAATACTCTTTACGAGGTCCATGAATACCGGCTGTATTGGTTAATCCGAATGGCATAACTATGAACCATAGTGGCCATATCCGTCTGAATGCGCCTTAGGTACATCTTCAGTCAGATTAGTCGGTGGTTCGACTAAGATCAATTTCGAGAATACACCCGCCTCGCAATTGATCAAACAGTCATCAATTGGTAAAGGTATTTGTTCTTAGTGTCATCTTATTTAGCTCTCTATAATCGTGCACATCCTCAAAGAACCATCCTTTTTCTAAAAACAAACAGCGCCCCTGCGAAACACTCACCTAATGAATCCTAGATCCAAAAGCTCTCGATTTGGATTTTCACTTTCTAGTCTTTCTGGGCCATCCTATGTAGCGACCTCGGCTGATACATCCGCCCAAGTCGATGGTAAACTCGTTATCTATCGACGTCCGGTGATTCTCGAAATCACGTCATTCTCGACGACTTCACGTCTTCACCGCGTATCCTCTTCATTCAAATAAACAAGGAACGAGGCATCCCTTCTCGTTCATCATCCTCCTAGCTTGTAACCGATACTATCGGACTCTTCTTCCCATGCGATCCCGTGAAAATACGTAGTTCTGTCCGTGAAAGTGAAACCAAATTTTCCTTCTCAGAATCGTGGAATGATTCTTAGCTAACAACCATTCCTAGATTATGTCTACATCATCCACGGGTATTATGTTTAGATCTACCAAACCCTTATGATGCTAATGTCAACTCTAGTGTTCGAGCAAAAAGTGTAACAATATAATCCTCCTATAGGCGAGGAGATTCTCATATCCTCGGCTAACCTTTCGACCAAGTGCCCGCATTTCACCGATTTGTAATAAAGAATCGCAAGCACCCGATCGAACAATACTATAATGTGTAGGTTGAGTGAACCCCATACCCGCAGTTTCTCGGTTTCTGCTCGCCCCTTGCAGGCGAGGTTCGCCCGAGCCGAGCGAGGTCGCGCCTGGGTCCGTTGATTGCGGTACGCCGCCGCCGCCGCCGTATCGGGCGTGGCGCCCGTGTTGTTGCGGCCGCCACCGCGTTCTGTGGATTTGCCGCTGTCGCCATTGTTGCGCGCTGGAGTTGTTGTTGAGGGCCGGTTGTTGCCACGAGTTGCGGGTCAGGTCGGAACCGCTGTATGCCGGGTTGAAGTCGATAGCCCTTTAGTGGCTCAAGCATCGCTCGCTGGTTCGCGCTATATCCGAACGTGACACCGGGCAATTGTCTGAATGCCCGCTGCCCGCACTTGTATACCACGCTTGCCGCACACACCCTTGTGTGCTCTATGGCATCTGGGTCACTGAGGTGCCCTCGATGCTCTCGTGGTCCCTTCCTGGAGCATAAGCTGCTCTTCCACCGCCTCGCCAGGTTTTGCCACGGCGCCAGGACTTGCTTTCCATAGTTTCCGCGTTGTTATTCTCCGTTGGGCCCCCGCCTTCTTGTCCATACCGGTGCCCGACGATATCAACTTATTCTCGGTCATGGTCACTCAATATCAGCTCGTACAGCTTGTGAGATAGGTCTCGTGGCAAGAGACATGCGATTCCATTTAGCCCTGACCGAACTTTTCCGACATTTTCAAGCGTGTCCACCATCATCTCGACATTTCGCATGTACATCATATCGGCACATCCCTGCTTAGCAGAAAAATTCGCCTCTTCCTCTTATAGTTTTAGGAATGTATTTTCATACAGCCTCTGAAATCCTCCCACGAGAATTTCGACGTTCAAACAAAGTTTTCCGGCCTCCCACCGTGTCACCGTCCCTCAGTCGGAAGGTAACACACGACATCCTTTCCGTGTCGGCACCTTAAGAAGTGAAACTGCTCAATGGCTCTAACCCATTGTTCGGCTTCCTCCTGCCCTTCCAGTAAAACAGTGAGGGTTTGACTAGAAATAGTTCTTCGATCCCACGATCGGGTTGAGGGGAGGCGGTGGTCGGGATTATCCTCGGTTCTTGCTCGGGATTTACCTCCTCAGTCTTCCTCGACCCATGGGTTTCTTTCGGGTTTCTTTCGAGGACTCGCTATAAAACATATCATCGTAATTACTAAACGCTACAACTTAACAACATAAGGTTTTCATAGCTTCTTCAAAGTTTATCAAAAAAACAACTCATCCATAAATAGACAATTGTCACCCAAAAGCCCCACTTTCAAAATATATGTAGATAGATAACCAAGGTTTGTCAAAACAAGATGTCCAACATCGAATCATAGGAAAAATAGAAATATAAGGGTCTGGGCCCATATGGCCTAAATTTTTTTTTTTTGAGTTCTAGAACCATGGTAAAATAAAGGAAAAGCTAGACACATGCTAGTCATACCAAAATATTTAATTGAACCAGCCGCCTTTTTACGAGTTCCTCCTACTCCGCTGCCTTCCTCGTGGTCTCTCCTCGAGTCATCTTCCCCATCCTAACCGCCTCACAGGTCGCACTGGATGGTCCCGCACCGCTGGCTTCATCATCGGTATGTCGCGCGAGTCCGGGTTATCCGCGCTGCATAAGTCAGCTGTTGGACGACCGCAGTACCGCGTGGCCATAGCTGGTGAGCATCGATACTCATCCGCTGTCCTACCAAGGGCTCTTCGTCGCCGGTGGTGGATCGGACGGTGGTGGGGAGGTAGCGGCGTTATGGGTGTCCAAAACCGCTTGGTAAGACGGGCTTCCAAGCTCTGGGCGGCGCCTATCTACCACGTATCCGCCTCGTCCATCCGTAGGGTATACCGATCAACCGTCCTCGGAACCTCAATAGCCACTCAGCGACTCATCACGCCAAGTGTACCTCCGTGGAGGAGATAGGTCCCATAGGTGCGCTGTAGATATGTACACGTAAGTCGAACTCACGAACTCGGCGCAGATCCTCAATCAAATCGTAGCTCGGGAATGATGAGTGTAGTCTCCGATACCTCTCGCATAACCATCCTGTACAAGGGAGTATAGCTAGGAGTCTCTTGATGCCATCAGAGCTCGGCTGCGCCATAGGCGTGCCTCCACAACCGGCTGTAGACGCAAACTCGCCTAGGTCTTCCCCGACATCCAACATTCCTATAGCGCATCAGCTCCTCGGGGGGCATGAGGTCCTACCCTCCCTAGCGATATAGCGATCTCCACTGCCATGATTAAAACTAACGAAGTCAACTATCGCCACCTCTAAAATCAAAGGATAGCATAACGAGAAGCAACTAGGTAGAACTAACAATTTATAAGGTAGGCAACATCATAATGTACAATACATACCACAACTTACCTTCTTAGTCTTACCCAAACGTATACATATACGCTAATGATATCTTAATATATGCTACTTAGATCCTTATCTTATATCAAACACTTAAGCTAGAGTTCAGCAGACTTATAGTATTCTCGAGAGTAGGGATTCTGTCTTCATAACAAATGAAGATCACATGAAGTTAATGTAGGTGAAAATCATCGAAATCGTAGTCCTAACGAGAGATCTAGCTAAACAAATCTACAAGCGTGCAGGGAAATTTTCGCGATCGCAAAAGGTCAATCGAGACGATCGAGCGTAACGCTCTACCATATTCGGGTCTTTAAGTCGAGGCTGAATATTTGAGCCGTTATGTCCATGATTTCGTGTTGCTGTCACCTCGGTTGAAGTGATGATGGAGTGCTCGTAGCTTAAAGGTCGAGGTCATCCTCGCTCATCCTTCTCGCCGCCTTCGCCGTCCGTGCTCAGGGTATCGCTCACTTTCATTCTTCCCATCGCTCTTTTGTTCGATAAGGGAAAAAGAAGTTTCTTTTATGTTCTTTCACGATACGTGAGCATGCCCTTAGAGTCTAAGTTCATCTCATGATAACATATCGCTTCATCATAAATAAAATTTTGAAAGGAAAGTAAAGTCTTATTTGAAATTTTGAAATATGATTTCAAAAGAACTCATGATCAACTCATATACATATCGAAAATGATTCATTCTGTTCATGTTGATCATTCAACTCGATACTACCATACACTTCATCTCAATACTTGAGCATTGTATTAGTTCAATTCAAAATTTGGAAAATTTTCTTTCAACTTCAAATTTTTTTTATAATAATAAATTTCTAAAGTTCCTCTAACTTGCCATCATGCGTAAATTTTCCATTTCATGATGAGAAAGAAATGTGCTACCTCATTCCTGCTGAGCTCGATGTGACGGAGTGTTGAGAGGAGTCAGGATTTCTAGTCAAAGTGACTCAGATCTAGACTTAGAAAAAAGGATTTGGTTTACAGAGCAAAAGCGCTCGATACCACTGCCACGACCCACCCGCCAACCCGGACCTGGAGCGACTAATACTAGGAGTACTATTGGGTTGCATGACTAATATAAGATGCATAATAAAGATAAACTAGCATGCTGAACATAATAGAAGAAAATGTCATAACGGTTTTGAAAAGGTTAGCCATCGGACCTAAAACTGCTCGATCCGACTGGACCTCAATAGTTTGTAAACATAAGGCATAAATAAAGGAGTTCGTAGTATAAAGAGTGTGTGAATACATATATGACGATATGCATTCAAGGTATAAACCACAAATTCAATAAGTCGGTCAGACACTGGACCTCAACACATTCCCATCATCACCATCAGAGCTCAACCTCGCACATTTAAAACAAACATGCGTGGCTAAGTACAAGAAATTGCACTCAGCTGGACTCATGCCGAAAACATTTGATAATATTTGATTACGCGCCACATCGAGTAAGTCACGAGGTTTAAGCAGGCTCAGGCTTACTAAAATCATTCTACAATAGTAGTTTGGCCAAGCATTTTCGTGTATGGTCCGTATCTCATAGTCACATACATAATAATAATAATAAACGCCGAGAGTGAGGCTCCATCTACGACGCCGTGATCGGCCGAATCCGCATAAGGCATCCATTCTCTCGCAAGCATATGTTAAAACAACGATAGTTCCAACCTTCATGCCAATCCTAGCGATTTATCATCCCACAGACCCGACATTAAAAGTCAGTGCTACCACAACAATTGATATAAAGTTCCAACCATTCACCTACCCGGCATAACAGACAGATCCATACACAAAACAAAATATTTTTTGTAATGCAAAAATATTTGAAGCAAGTGTAGGATAAGTGTTGTAAAACTCATTTGAAATAACAAGAAAGTCACATTTTGTGGTAAGAAAGGCCCACATTTTAAAGATAAGAAGCACATTAGTGGAAGAAAATAAGCCCACCGACTATGGTTTGTTGTAAAGTCCTAGAGTTCGTTCGTATCAAAATCCCATCGCCGCGCTTCTACACCTTACGAAAAGCAGGCATTAAGACGCCGCCTAAGTCTCTCGAGACTTTAAAACTAAGATAAACTTTATATTTCATATCGATGTAGACTCGAATTTTAGTGAATTATCGCCTCTAACACGATACACATAATTGTTCTCGCTCCGGATACGCTCAACGTATAAGAGCTTTATATAGGATTTCATTTGTGAAATTTTTTCTTACTAATGAGGTATCATACTCAATTAGTATATCTTACGCTCATTGACGTATTTATAATCAAATCGTACATTTGACTGAAAAGTCAACGTCAACACCTGCCAAAGTCAATGATTTTGACTTTTAAATAAGAATTTACTATTTTGTTTTATAAACAATTTGATCGATTTGAAAACGTAAAGTCCTATTTCTCATTTATCACGTAAATCAAGGACTTATAAATAATTTCGCATTTTAATAACCTTTTATAAGTAAAGTGTATTTTTTTAAACGTTATAAATGAACGTCGTCTCAAACATAGCAATCTATGTTTATAAAAGTTTGTAAAATTTAAATCTGTCCAGAATATTAATTTAACAAATATTTTATTAATAAACTGATTTAAAAGGATTTAAAATCCTTATTAATTATCGAAAACTCGATAATTAATTTAAAAATGTCAAATGATTTTGAAAATTTTCTAAATTAATATAGTGCATTATTATACACTATGGTCCAGAATATGAATTTATAAAATTCATATGATATTGTTTCTATTATTAGTATATTTACATATATATATATTTCGATTCTCATAATATGGAATAATTATCCAAAATTCCCAAAATTGATATATACCTAGTATAATATCCCAAATCAATATAATCACCAATATAACCTATAGTTCACCATAACTATTCATTTATAATATATACAATTATTCACGGTAATAACTTGATAATTACTCAATAATTAGCAAACAATTTCTAAAATTCTAAATAAATTCAACATGATTAAAATTATACTATAACATTATAACATCATAACATCAACCAAAACATTTGAATCATCACCATATGGAGCTCAATAGCTCGATTTTGATTCAAATGTTATTGATTTTCAAAATTCAACAATTATATACTATGTTTATACACTATAGTATAGTAATATAACATCATAATATTTATCAAAACTAATTAAATCATCACCTTCAAGACAAGCTCATGGCTTATTTGATTTAAATAGTATTTATTTCCAAAATTCTAATAATTCACACAAGCATAAACAATATACTAAAGCATTAATACACTCATTGCATGTTCAAAAAAAAAATCATACACCAACCTATACTACTATAGTGCTCACGGTATTTCAAGAAAAATAGGCGATTTCAAAATTCTAATCAATTCATAGAACATATAATCAAAGTTCTAAAGCATTAATACACCATTACAAGCTTGAAATGAAAATTATACACCAAGGTATGCTCATACATAGCTCTATTAACAAGATTTTAAGTTGGGTTTCCAAAAATTGTTAAATCAATACCATAGTCTTAAATCATAAACATAGATCAATTATTCATCATAAAATACTTAAAACATGCGTCATCTTGGTACATTTTATAAAATTTTGAAAATTAATATGAAATGTACTATGGTTAAATCATATATTGTCAAGATATCATACATTATATACTATATCCTATGTTCATCTAGCATATATTTCATATTTTTGAAAATAAACCATCAAGAACATACATATAAACAAAGGCTCATTAGAATATTTAAACATACATGATACATATATAAAAATGAAACCTATTCATATATTAAAACAGCTCGTTTTTGGATTAGATAAAAATCGCTAGCCTCAGATTACCTTGGAATTAGAATGGTTTCAAGAGCAATATATGTATCAATTGTAAGGAGAGAATAAGGAAGAAGAGAGAAAATTGAAATGGAGGTGTGGCTCTCGGTTTTAGAGTAAAAATAGGAAATGAGTACATTTGTGGTTTGAAATTGGGATGAGTGATGAAGAGTGTAAGAGTCTCCTATACCTATCTCTTCTTTCTCTCGATTTTGCCAAGAAATGGCACAAAATCTGTAGCACATTGATGAGTTTAGGGTGATGATTAAGGAGTTAAGAGTCTTCATATGTCTTTTGAAAGTGGATAATCATTATGTATGTGAGAAGTGCATGCATAGGGTAGGTTTATGGCTGATTTAATTTTAATATCTACATAATACATGTATTAATCACATCATAGGTTATAGATATATAATACATTCCATAAAATAATTAAATCAACACGTTGCTTTAAAATTCGATAAGAATTTGAGAAAATAGGAAATAAATGTAAATCACACCTATTATTGATACAGTACATTTCGATCGAATATATATATATCATAATATATGATTTAGATATTAAATAATAGCATAGGATAAAATTATTACACATTTTATGCAAAAAACCCTATTTCAAAAATAGGGTTTCAAATTTTATAAAACTGAAACCTCGATTTTATGGTTAAAAATCTGATTTAATGCTTAATATTATTCATATATCATATTATAAAGTTTAGATACCATAGAATAATTTAATGATATCATTTCAGGATTAAACCCTAATTTATAAGTTTAGTTTTAAAATTAATATTCAAAATATCGAGTTTAAATGCAAAATCCGATTTTAATAATTATTAATACTGTAATTATATAAAATAATAATAGGAAATTAATTATTATAATTTCACGAGCATTAAACTCATTTTCAAAACGCCTCAGACGTTGACGCTCAAAACGCCTCAAACGCTCAAAATCGACTCATCTCAAAATGGTCGCAGTGAAGTTCATACTACTAAATAAATATATTCCATTTAATAAAGGAATTAAGATGAAATTAATTCCAAGCTTCAACGCTTTGTAAAATTTCATGAAAAGTCGACGTTCGATACGCTGGTCGACTTCAAAAAATTATTTACTAATCATTCGTAATATTTCAATCCTTTAATTCACAATCCTTAGTGAATTATGAAAAGGAATTTTTATAATGATATCGTATCGAAATCACAATATTCGATATCGTAAAAGATAATATACGGCAAAACCACCATACGGGTTTAGAATCCTGAATCGTATGTTCGCTTTTCGAATATTACAAATAAATAGCAATTGATTTTCAAAAATTCTAATTAAATCATAGAACATATAATCAAGGTTCTAAAGCATTAATATGTCATTACATGCTTGATATAAAAATTATACACCAAGGTACATACATATATAGCTCACGGCATTTTTAAGAAAAATAGCCTAGGGTTTTCAAAAAATTTCTAAATCATATATATGAACTCTAAACATGATATAGAACAATAATCCATTCTTAAAATAATTAAAACATGCTCGGTCACTACCATATCATTTTTAACTATTTTCGAAAATTATTTCAAATACATACTATGGTTCGATTATTTCATATTCATGCTAAATCCTTACAAACATGTCATATATGATAACCCATGTTCATTTTACATATATCCTCATATTTTGAAAATAAAATCATCAAGAATAATATGAACACATATCTCATGCTTCAAGAACATTTAACATACATAGATACATACACAGAAACACGACCTCATTCCGACCAACCCTGATGGAGGCGACTAATACTAGGAGTAGTATTTTAGGGATTACACGGGTAAAATAAAGATGCATAAGAATAAACTAACATGCTTGAGTAGAATATGAAGGATGTTATAATGTTTTTGAAAAGGTTTAGGCCATCGGACCCCAAACTTGCCACGATCCGATGGACCTCGATAGTTCATAACATAAAGCATAGATAAAGGAGTTCGAGGTATAGCAATGGAAGTGTGTGAATACATATAATGATTTATACGCATTCTGTATAACCCAAAATTCAAGTAAATCGGTCGAGACCTTTGGACTCCTCAACACATCCCCATTATCACCATCGAGCTCAACCTACACATTTAAAACAAACATGCGGCTAAGTACAAGAAATTGCACTTTCGGTGGACTTATGCCGAAACATTTGATAATAATTGATTACTGCCAATATCGGAGTAAGTCACGAGGTTTTAGGTAAAATGCCTCAGGCTTACCAAATCATTTTCGTCAGAAACATAGCTGCCGGGCATTTTCTTGGTGTGTATGGTCCGTATCTCATAGTCACAATACATAATAATAAATAAATAAGCGCCGAGGAGGCCTCCCATCTACGACGCCGTGACAACCGTAATCCCGCATGACAAAGTCACATCTCTGCAAGCATATGTTAACACAGTATAGTTCCAACCTTCACGCCAATCCTAGCGGGCATTTATCATCCGGCATAGGACCCGACATTAAAAGGTTACGCTACCACAACAAATGATATAATAGTTCCAACCATCTCCACACCTACCCGCATAACAGATAGGATCCATACACAAACGAAATATTTTTGCGGTGTAATGCAAGAAACATTTGTTAAACAGGTTGTAGGATAAGTGCCGTAAGTAAATTCATTTGAAATAACAGTAAAGTTACGCTTTGGTGGGGTAAGAAAAGGCCCACATTTAAAGATAGGAAGCCCACCGACTATGGTTCGTTGTAAGTCCCAAGTTCGATCGTCGTCAAAATCCCATCACTGCGTTTGCGTCCACATCTTCTGAAAAACGAGGCTTTGAGTGCGTCGCTCAAGTCTTTCGAGACTTTCAAAACTAAGATAACTTTGATATTTCATATCGATGTGAGACTGAATTCCTTAGTGAATTGATACGCCTCTAACACGATAACATCAATTGTTATGGCTCGCAGAGATCGCTCAACGATGTTGATGCGTTTCTCGATATATGGATTTCATTTGTGAAATCTTTTCTTACTAATGAGGTATCATACTCAATTAGTATATCTTACAGCATCTTGACGTATTTATAAGCGTATATAATCGCACGCTTGACTCTCAAAAGTCAACGAAGTCAACACCGTCAACAAAGTCAATGATTTTGACTTTTAAATAGTATTTCTTACTATTTTGCTTTATAAATCGAATTTGATCGATTTGAAAACGAAGTCCTATTTCTCGATTTATCTTGTAAATCAAGGACTTATAAATATTTTCGCATTTTTAAATACCCTTTTTATAAATAAAAAGCGTATTTTGGTTTTTAAAACGTTTATAAAGTGAACGTTTGTCTCAAACATAGTAATCTATGTTTATAAAATTTTGTAAAATTTAAAAACTGTCCAGAATATTAATTTAGCAAAAATTTCATTAATAAACTGTTTTAAAAAGGATTTAAAAATCCTTATTAATTATCGAAAACTCGATAATTAATTTAAAAATGTCAAATGACCTTTGAAAAATTTTCTAAATTAATATAGTGCATTATTATACACTATGGTCCAGAATATGAATTTATCAAATTCATATGGTATCATTTGCTATTTATTTATATATATACATATATATATTTACGATAATTCCAATAAATAAGGAATAATTATCCAAAAATTCCCAAAATTGATATGTACCTAGTATAATATCCCAACATCAATATATATCATTAATATAACCTATAGTTCATCATAAGCATTTATTTCACAATATCTACAATTATTCACGGTAATTACGAGATAATTACCAAATAAATAGCAAACAATTTCTAAAAATTCCAATTAAATTCCAACATCATTAAACATTATATTATAACATTGTAACATCATAACATCAACCAAAAACATTTGAATCATCACCATATGGAGCTCAATAGCTCTCGGCTTCTTTGATTCAACATGTTATTTGATTTTCAAAAATTCCAACAATTATATACTATGTTTATACACTATAGTATAGTAATATAACATCATTAAATCATCAAAAACCAATTAAATCATCACCATATAAGCTTGTAAGCTTTCGGTTTATTTGATTTAAATAGGTAAATGATTTCAAAATTCTAATTAATTCACACAATGTATAAACAATATACTAAAGCATTAAAACACCATCAGATGTTCAAAAATAAAATCATACACCAACCTATGACATTATAATGCTCTCGCCCTTTTAATTAAATAGCAATTGATTTTCAAAATTCTAATTAAATCATAGAACATATAATCAGGTTCTAAAGCATTAATACGTCATTACATGCTTGAAATAAAATTATACATCAAGGTACATGCATATATTGCTCACGGTATTCATAAAATTTTAAGCTAGGGTTTTCCAAAAAATTGTTAAATAACATACTATAGTCTTAAATCATAACATAGATCAATAATACATGCTAAAAATATTTAAGGAGTATAATGGTCATCATTTAACATTTTATAGCATTTTCAAAATTTATAAAAACATGTACTATGGTTCAAATTCACCTCTACATGCTAAATCCTTAAAAACATGTCATATATGATAACCTATGTTCATTTCAACATATATGTTCATATTTTGAAAATAAAATCAATAAGAACAATGTTCATCCATAAGAACATTTAAAACATCCATGTATATATATATATAAAACTCGAACACACATACATATACATATAGAGCGGTTTCGATTTTCTTGTGTAAATGAAGGAGAAATCGGTACTAGGGTTTATGTATTACCTTGAGAATGGTATAGTATCACCTTGGTGAACGAATGGAGATGAAAATGGAAGAAGAAAATTTTAGAAACGAGAGGAGAGCTCTCGGTTTTAGGGCGTAAATGGGAGGAATGAGAGTGTTTGTGAGTTTGAAATGTTTGTGAGATGAATAATGGTAAGATGAAGAGCCTCTCTCCCTAATCTCTCTCTCACTACACTACCACACACACACACATGTGGAAATTATGGCTGCACTCAGGAAGGAGATGATGATTAAAGAGTGCAAAGGAGCCTTCCATGTATTGGGTGGTTTTAAAAGTGGAAATCATTGTGCATGGGGTGAAGGAAATCATGCATGGTGTAATAACCCATGATTTTAAAAGCTTCAATTACGGTCTTTAAAACCAGAAATAAAATTTTGCCGTGAAACCAAATCAGATATGAAATCGAACATGATTTCATATTTTTACAAAGGAACAATTTCTAGTACACACTCACCGGGTTAGTGAATGAAAGAATCGAAAGTATTAACTTTTATCGACAAGACATTTTAACGTCGAATGATATCGACTATTGAAATGTCACGATATTTCTTAAGCAATTAAGCTTGGAATTATATTCCATTATTAATGGGATATTTTTTATGAAGAGATTACGAGTATTTACGACCATTTTAAAGATGAGTCGATACGAACGCTGAGACGTTTTCAAACGTCAACATTTAGAGATAAGATGAACGATGGTGTTAATGATCAAGAAACTTTAGGAAATTATTTCTTATGGTATTTTTATGATATTACAGTACTAATAAGCATTTTATTAATGTTTGAACATTTGAATTAATATTTATATCAAAACTGATTTCGAAAACCCTAATTATTCGAAATTAGGGTTTCTTTCGAAATTAAATGCTCTTTCTAATTATCCTATGCTATAATTATTATTTAAATCATATACCAAGGTGCATATGCTTATGAATGACATGAAATAAAATTTTTAACCTATGGTTAAACAAAATGGCCGATAGCCATTTTTCTTGTACGTAAGTTGAATTATTTTCTTCCCTTATACTATTTAATTAACCTATGATATTAATTATCATCTAAGTTATATTATATGATGTATATGAGTATGTTTAGCATGAATTAAATTATTTAATGTGTGATAAGCATAAAAGCCGTGTGTAGTGTATATGTATATAACCAATTATGTTTTAACTATATCACATTTGCATATATACATATGTATACATTCAGATTTTGTGGGAGTCTCCTATATATGTATAATATATTTTAACTATTTCCAAGATAGTGTGTAAGACACTAATGATTGGGAACCCATTAGTGAATAAACTAGTATTAAAAGGTGAAGAGTCTTGTATTGTATTGGGGGAGAGAGAGAGACCGAGAGTGAGGGGATAATAGGGGGGTCTTGTTCAGTTTTTAATTCATTCCCTCACTCACTCAAACACTCCACCATTATCTCTCTCAATCTCTCCTTCTTCTTCTCTCTCAAACACCATTTTCCTCTCCCCCATTTTCTGCATAACCGAGAGCTTCCTTCCCCATTACCAAGCTTGAATTTTCTTCCCATCTTCTATACAACACCCTACTATCTTGTATATTGTACCATTAATCCATATATCCAAGGTAGGAATCGATTCAACCCTTCTTCTTCTTTTGAAAACTGCCGAAGACAAGCATGAACATTTCATGTGTTCTTGAGTTGTATTTTGAAAGATTTTGTATGCATGTTATTTGTGATGGAAAGATGTATAGATGTTGGTGTTCTTATTTTTCTAAGTCTTGCATGTGTGATCTAAGATAAAAATCTTATGAATCTATGGTTGTATATTGTTCTCAAGAATGTGTAGCATGATGTTTCGAAGCTTAGTTTAGGTTTTAAAATTTATTTGAACATGGTTGAAAATTTTGAGTAATGACCTAGACATGAGGAAGTGATTTGAAGCATGGGTTATAAATTTAAGATGTAATATATGTTCTTCGTAATTTGCTTGGAAATTTTGGAATAATTATGTACAATTGTTTTCAAAAGAACCGAGGCATATCTATATATCAAGGTTGATAAATGATTTTTGTTTTAAACATGCAATAGCATATTCTTGAATTATAATGTATTGAGAGTACATGGAAATTTATTTGACATTTTTGGAAGAACCTATGCTATTTTTTTTCAAAAGAGCCGAAACATGTGTATATTTATATATTAGTGTGTGAATTTATTTCATAACATGCAATAGCATATTATTGATCTAGGATGGAAATCATGCACTATATGTCTTGTTTAGAAATTTTAGAAAATCATATCCATTTTGTTAAGAATACGACATATATATAAACATATGTTAATGTATAATTTTTGAGTGTAAATACGAATGATGTATTATTGATCTCGAGTATGATTTATGATCCTATGATTTATTTGAAAATTTTTGAAAATCCTACCTATTTGTTTTAAGAAGTTTTAGGCATATATATATATATATATATATATGTGTATGATTTTATTTTGTACATGCAAGGTGTTAATCTTGTGTTATGATAAACTAAGAGTATATAGATATTTATTGGAAATTTTAAGAAAAATCCTATCAATTATTTTGGAAAATACCAAGTCTATATATATATAAGTTGATGTGTGATTTTATTTAGTACATGCAATGCTAAATTATTAGCTTATAATATGTTTTATGCATTTTATGTAATTATTGAAATTTTGAAAATCAATTACCTATTTTATTCAAATAAACCGAGAGCTAAGCTCATTAAGGTGATGAATAAATTGGTTTGATAGTTATTATGTTGTAATGTTGCTACAATATAGTTTATAGGCATGACATGAATTTTGGAAAATTTTATAAAATGTTTGATAATAATGCGAAGAGGTCGAAAGTTAGTATACCATTTATATGGTATATAAATGTTATATCATGAATTATATGATACATATGTCACGGACTAATGTAGGGACCTTGTATTAATTTAGTAGAATTTTAGAAAAATTGTTGGGCATTTTTTCGAAATTGCGAGACCTTATGGAATAATAAAGTGATGATCGAACCATGTTTGATTGATTTTATAACATATTAATGACCATAGTGAGTTTTAATACACTATATAATATTAGAAAAATTTTGGACATTGTTTGGTAATTTAATGTAATTACCGAAATGTTTAAAGATTTTAAGGATTTTAAATCTTTTAAATCAATTTTGTTAATAAATTATATGTCTAATAATATTTTAGACATATTTGGAAATTATTGGATAATTTTCAAAATAATAGATTGTCAAAAATTAAAATAGCCGTGAGCTATTTTAAAATAATAAAAATAAGGATTTTAAATCCTTAAATTCATTTATAATGAATTATATGTTTAAAATTATTTTAAACATATTAAAACAGTTTATAAAAAAGAAATCAATTGGAAATTGATTTTCAAAGAATTTTATATTAAAATAAGACTTAGTAATTAAATTACTATGAAAAGTCAAAATTGTCGACTTTTGAAGTCAACGCATTTAAAGACGTTCGATAAATACGCAAATATGCGTAAACGTATCATTTGCTAATGATATCACACACGTGAAAAGATTTCATGTTTAAAGTCATGAAATCGAAAGACGTGAAAACGCTGGACCATTTACTAAGAGGGGTAAATTGGTCATTTATAACACATATCTCGTTGCTCAAGAACGAGAAATGTTATTTTGGTACGCTGATCGAGAAACTAATTAAATTCATTAAGGAATTCAATTCAACGACATATAAATATCGAATTATCTTATAAGACTTAATAAGTCTCGAATTATGTAACCGACGTACAAAGCATCCTTTTATATAAAGGTGTGACGAATGACGCACCAAACGGACGCTGACGATTTAGTAAGGAAAACAATAAAGACGAACAATAATTTCTGTGTGGGCTTTATTACCAAAATGGAACAACTTTGTCAGCTTTTTTCAACCGCTTGCTTACGCACTTTTCAACAAATGCTAAAATTCTTTAAGTGATTACCGCCAAAATGTTTACGCTTTGTATCGTATCCTATCCTCGTAACGTGATGTTGTTGGGATATTCCCAACTTATGAATGAAAACGATATCGGATCCTATGCCGGGCGCTTATACCGGCCAGGATTAACGCGGTACATCGATGGTGACCGTGTCGTAAGGACAATTCACGGCGGTCACGGTCGCAGGGCTGAGGCCTCTTCACGACTTTCGACTATGATAACATGATGGGATGACAATAAGGGATATGGATCACGACACCAAGAAAATGCTTGCAAAGCAACTTTATAAACTCGTGAAAATATTTTAGTAAAGCGCATTTTCAAATAAAACCCTCGTGTCTTACCATTATATTAGCGAGTAATTCAATGAAAATAAAATGTTTTCGCATAAGTCCACCGGGTACAAATTTTGTACTTAGCCTGCATGTTTGTTTTAAATGTGCGAGGTTGAGCTCGATTCTTGCGATGATGGAGGAGTGTTGAGAAAGCTATATGTCCTTGTTGTTCGTTAGGAATGGATAACCTCGATACATATCGTCATATATGTATTCACACACTTTCCACGCAAACTCGAATCTGCTTTATTTTCATGTTGGACACTATAACAAAGTGAACTATGAAGTCTTTCGGATCGTTATATCCTTTGGATCCTTGGCTAAGCCCTTTTGAATTAAATTGTATAAGTGTATGTTTAATCTTAAGTTCTATATTCCTAATAATAGTCCGCCTCACCCCGGTCATCCCGAGTGGGGCCGTGACACATGGGGGGGTTCAAATGGCTGATTTCATTTCAATTTTGTACATAATACATGTATTAATCATAGTATAGTTCATAGATATATAATACAAGCCAATAAAATAATTAAATCAACACTTATGCATAAATTCGAAATTACCGATAATATTTGGAAAAAATAGGATTAAAAATATAAATTACACCTATTATTGATACTCATGTAATTTTCATCCCAAATATACATATATATCATAATATATGATTTAGATATTGAATAATAGCATAGGATAAAATTATTACATTTTATGAAATAAAAACCCTAATTTCTCAAATAGGGTTTCAATTTTTATAAAAACTGAAACCTTCGATTTTTATGGTTAAGATTCTGATTTAATGCTTAATAATATTCATATATATCATATTATAAAGTTTAGATACCATAGGATAATTTATTGGTATCATTTCATGTGATAAAACCCTTATTTATAAGTTTAGGGTTTTCGAAATTAAAATTAGAAAATATCGAGTTTTAATAACTCAAATATTGGTTTTAATAATAATTAATATCAGTAATTATATAAACACGACCCCATTCCGGACCAACCCGGACTGGAGGCTACTAGTACAGGAGTAGTACTTTAGGGGTTACATGAATAAAATAGAGAAGCGAACAATAAGCTAACATGCTCGAATGTAATATGAGATGATGTTATATTGTTTTGAAAAGGTTTGAGCCATCGGACCCAAAACTTGACAATTGATCCGATGGACCTCAATAGTTTAAAACATAAAGCGTAAATAAGGGAGTTCAGAGTGTAGCAATGAAAGTGTGTGAATACATATATGACGATATGCATTCAAGGTATAAACCACAAATTCAAGTAAATCGGTCGAGGACACCGGACTCCTCAACACTTTCCCCATCATCACCATCGAGCTCAACCCCACATTTAAAACAAACATGCGGGGCTAAGTACAAGAAATTGCACTTAGTGGACTCATGCCGAAACATTTGATAAATTTCGATTACCGCCAATATCGAGTAAGTCACAAGGGTTTTAGTTAAAATGCCTTGTCTTACCAAATCATTTTCGCCAGAAACATAGCTCGCCGAGCATTTTCGCGTGTATGGTCCGATCTCATAGTCACAATACATAATAATAATAAATAATAAACGCCGAGTGAGGCCTCCCATCTACGCCGTGACCGCACCGTAATCCCGCTGACAAAGACACAACTCTGCAAGCATATGTTAACACAGCAGTAGTTCCAACCTTCACGCCAATCCTAGCTGCATTTGTCATCCGCACAGGACCCGACTTTAAAAAGGTCAGCTACCACAACAATTGATATAATAGTTCCAACCATCTCCACAGCCCTACCCGCATAATGAGATAGATCCATACACAAAACGAAATATTTTTGGCGGTGTAATGCAAGAAACATTTGTTAAACAAAGTAGGATAAGTCAGAATAAACTCATTTGAAATAACAAGAAGGTCATATTTTAGCGGGTAAGAAAAGCCCACATTTTAAAGATAAGAAGCCCACATTTTAAAGATAAGAAGCCCACATTTTAAAGATAAGAAGCCCACATTTTAAAGATAAGAAGCCCACATTTTAAAGATAAGAAGCCCACCTGGACTATGGTTCGTTGTAAAGTCCCAGTTCGCTCGCTCACAAAATCCCGTCACGTGCGTTTAGCCCACACCTTACTAAAAACGAGGCTTTAGTACGTCGCTCAAGTCTTCGAGACTTTCGAAAACTAAGATAAACTTCGATATTTCATATCGATGTAGATCGAATTCTTAGTGAATTCAATACATTTCTAACACGTGATACGATCGACTCGCTCTCGCTCTTCGAGATACTTTCAACGATAAGCACGCTTTTCGATATATGGATTTCATTTGTGAATTCTTTTCTTACTAATGAGGCATCATACTCAATTAGTATATCTTACTGCATCTTCGACGTATTTATAAACGTATGGTCGACATTTGACTCAAAATTCAACGAAGTCAACATCGATCAACAAAGTCAACGATTTTGACTTTTGAAAAGTAATTTCTTACAAATTTTGTTTTATAAATCGAATTTGATCGATTTGAAAACGTAAAGTCCTATTGCTCGATTTATCTTGTAAATCAAGGACTTATAATTATTTTCGATTTTTAATAACCCTTTATAAATAAAAGCGTATTTTGGTATTTTAAACGTTATAAAATGAACGTTCGCCTCAAACATAGCAATCTATGTTTATAAAATTTTGTAACATTTAAAACTGCCCAGAATATTATTTTAGTAAATTTTCATAAATAAACTGTTTTTAAAAGGATTTTAAAATCCTTATTAATTATCGGTAATTCCGATAATTAACTTAAAATATCAAATGACTTTTGAAATTTTTCTAAATTCATATAGTGTATTATTATACACTATGGTCCAGAATATGAATTTATGAAATTCATATAATATCGTTTGCTAATTATTTATATATATATATATATATTCACTGTAATTCAAAATAATAGGAATAATCATCCAAAATTCCCAAAATTGATATATACTTATTATAACATCCCAACATCAGTATATAATATTTATATAACCCATAGTTACTCATAACTATTTATTTCACAACATGTAACAATATTCACGGTAATAATAAGATAATTACCAAATAAATAGCAAACAATTTCTAAAAATTCTAAATAAATTCCAACATCAATAAACATTATATTATAACATTGTAACATCATAACATCAACTAAAAACATTTGAATCATCACCATATGGAGCTCAAGAGCTCTCGGTTTTTTTGATTCTTTATGTTATTTGATTTTCAAAAATTCCAATAATTATATACTATGTCTATACACTATAGTATATTAATATAACATCATCTAATCATCAAGAACCAATTAAATCATCACCATATAAGCTTGTAAGCTTTCGGTTTATTTGATTTAAATAGGTAATTGATTTCCAAAAATTCTAGTTAATTCACACATTGCATAAATAATATACTAAAGCATTAAAACACCATTACATGATCAAAAATAAAATCATACATCAACATAAGATTTTCTAATGCTCACGGTATTTTTCCAAAAATCATGCATTTGATTTTTAAAAATTCTAATTAATTCATATATCATATAATCAATACATTAAAGCATTTATATGTCATTATATGATTAAAACAAAAATTATACACCAAGGTATTTTATTCAATAGCTCACGGCATTCATGAAATAAATAGCTAGGGTTTTCCAAAAATTTTAATTAATATACCATAGGTTTAAAACATATCATAGATCAATAATACATGCTTAGAAAATATTGAGAAGCATTCTATCATCTCATATGTATTTTAACATTTTCAAAATCATTTTAAACATATCATATGGTTCAAAATTTCATAACATGCTAGATCCATTCAAAAATCAAATGAACAACAACATATGATTATCTAAGCATACATTTCATATATTTTCAAATAAATCATCAAGAACAACATTCTCATGCTCAAGAACATTAAAAACCTATACATATACATACATGGCATTCGAAACATACATGAATATATACAAGGGCATGCTCGAAATTTTCAGAATAGAGGGGATGAAAAATCGTGACTAGAGATCCTTGGTTTACCTTTGATATGATCTAGGTTCACAAGAATAATATAGTATCAAGTTGGGAGAAGAAATGAGGAAGAAGAAAGAGCTTTGAAAATAATGGGAGGCTCTCGTTTTCAGCAGAAAATGGAGATGGAGAAGTGTGTTTGGAGTGTTTGAGAAGAGTGAGGGGGATAATGAGTGAAGTGAAGGAAAAATGAAGAGTCTCCCCCATGTAATCCCTCTTCAAAACCGGCGCACAACACACACCCAATGGGGTGAATGGCAGCCCCATGATGTGGGTTTAGTAATGATTAAGCTAGGCTAGTAAGGTGTTCATGATCGGCCCAAAATAGCGAGTGCATGCTTGGTTTGGATGATGGGCGTGGCATGGGGGTGTTTGGGCTGATTTAATTCTCTTGTTACACATAATACATGTATTAATCATAGTATAGATCATAGATATATAATACATGTCATGGAAATAATTAAATCAAGCATATACTAAATTTTCGAAAATACCGATAGCAATTAGGAAAAATAGGAATAAAAATACAATTTACACCTATTATTGATACTCATGCCATTTTCGATCCAAATATACATATATACATCATAATATATGATTTAGATATTGAATAATAGCATAGAATAAAATTATAGCATTAATTTATGCATAAGAAACCCTAATTTCAAAATTAGATTTCAAATTTATAAAATCATTATCGATTTTTAATGATTTAAAACTGATTTCATAGCTTAATAACACTCATATATATCATATTATAAAGTTTAGATACCATATGATAATTTAATAGTGTCATTTCATGTGAAAACCAAAGTTTATAAACTTAGGGTTTTGAAAATTTCAATATCAAATTATCGAATTTTAATAACTGAAAATTCGATTTTAATAATTAATAATACTGAAATTATATAAAATGTTAATAGGAAATTAATTATTATAATTTCACGAGCATTAAACTCATTTTACAAAACGCCTCTAGACGTTGACGCTCAAAACGCCTCAAACGCTCAAAACGACTCATCTCAAAATGGTCGCAGAAGTTCATAATCGACTAAATAAATATATTCCTTTTATAAAGGAATTAAGATGGAAATTAATTCCAAGCTTCACCGCCGTAAAATTTCACGAAAAGTCGACGCTCGATACACGTCCCGACGTTAAAATATATCGACGAATCATTTCGTAATATTTCATTCCTTTAATTCACAATCCTTAGTGAATTTTGAAAGGAATTCGTTATAACGATATCGTATCGAAATCACAAGGTTCGATGTCGTAAAAGATAATATACGGTAAACCCTAATTACGGGTTTAGAAACCGTAATCGTATATTCGCTTTTCGAATATTACATTATATAAAATAATAATAGAAATTAATTATTATAATTTCCGAGCATTAAACTCATTTTTCAAATCGCCTCTAGACGTTAACGCTCAAAACGCCTCAAACGCTCAAATCGACTCATCTCAAAATGGTCGCAGATGTTCATACTTACTAAATAAATATATTCCATTTAATAAAGGAATTAAGATGGAAATTAATTCCAAGCTTCACCGCCAGAAAATTTCATGAGAAGTCGACGCTCGATACGCTTTGACGTTAAAACATATCGACGAATCATTTCGTAATATTTCAATCCTTTAATTCACAATCCTTAGTGAATTATGAAAAGGAATTCGTTATAACGATATCGTATCGAAATCACAAGGTTCGATGTCGTAAAAGATAATATACTAAAACCCTAATTACGGGTTTAGAATACCGTAATCGATATTCGCTTTTCGGAATATTACATTCCACCCCTTACGAAAAATTTCGTCCGAAATTTGTATACCTTTAGAAAAATAAATCGGGTATTTTTCCTCATTGCTTCTTCAAGCTCCCACGGCTTCTTCGTCTCGTGGTGTTCCACAAAGACTTTGACTAACGGAATCGACTTGCTCCGTAGTTGCTGAACTTTGTGGTCAAGTATGGTCGCGGTTCTTCCTTATAGCTCATGTCCGCCTCGAGGATCACGCCGCCTCATGAATCACGTGCTTTGGGTCGTGAACGTATTTTCGTAATTGTGAGACGTGAAAAACATTATGGACATTTCCTAGGTTTGGCGGAAGAGCCAACCTATAAGCTACTGGACCTATCCTTTCTAGGATCTCATAAGGTCCTATGAAACGGGGTCTGCTTTCCTTTCGTGCCAAACCTCGACAATCCTTTTGATGGGAGACCTTAAGAAATACTTTGTCTCCATCCTCAAACTGTAGCTCGGATCTACGCGTATCCGCGTAAGATTTCTGTCTGTCTTGAGCCTCTTTTATCCTCATCCTAATTTGTCGAACGATTTCGATCATTTCACTCACCGCATCAGGCCCTATGACTTTTCTCTCACCGACTTCATCCCAATAAAGTGGTGATCAACACTTTTTTCCATACAAGGTTTCGTATGGGGCCATGCCGATCGTCGCTTGATAACTGTTGTTGTAAGCAAATTCAATCAGAGGTAAAATATCTTCCCATTTTGTACCTCGATCCAAAATTACAATTAAGCATATCTTCTAGCGTTTGATCGCTCTCTCCGATCGTCCATCGGTTTGTGGGTGGAATGTCAGATCAAGTTTAATCTGCATCAGTTCTCTCGCAAGCTAATCCAAAATCTGGATGTGAACTTGGAGTCTCGATCGAGGTAATAGATTTTGCACTCCATGTAGTCGCACAATTTCCTTAACGCATACCGGGCCAACTTATCGGATCCATAAGTGCTTTGAATAGGTAAAAGTGAGCACTTTTGGTAAGTCTATCCACAATTACCCATATGGCTGTGTTTCCTCTTCTCGATTTGGGTAAGCTTGTAACGAAATCCATCGTTATATCGTCCCACTTCCATTCGGGATTTCCAACGTTGTAACTTCCCGTAGGTCGCTGGTGTAGGGCCTTCACTTGTCGACAAACAAGACAACAGTTTCACTGAAAGAAGCTATGTCTCGTTTCACGCCTTCCCACCAAAATTTTTCCTTCGTGTCCGATACATCTTAGTATCGCTGGGTGGGCGGTGTAGGGCGTGACGTGAGCCTCACTCATGATTTCGCTCAAGCTCCGCCGTCGTCGAACGCATATCCTACCTTCAAACAATAAGGCGTTATCGGCGCCTCTTGAAATTCTCAATCCTTCGCACCTTAGTCTTTCTGATCTTTTCCAACTTTTCCACCATCCTTTGTCTCGACAATTCTTTTCTTAGATCGATGTCGCGTGTGAGTGTAGCGATGACTCACCATTGTCTTGGGTGGTTCAACCAACAATCTTCATCCCGCCAAACTCTTCAACGAGTTTTTCCTCTCGTACAAAGAGACATCCTAACTTGGTATGGCTCTTACGACTCAGCGCCGACTACTACATTTGCCTTGCTCGGGTGATAGTTAATACCACGATCGTAATCTTTACTAATTCTAGCCATCTTCTTTGTCTCATATTCAGATCTCTTTGTTCAAGAAATACTTCAAACTTTTATGATCCGTGAAGATCTCACATCTCACACCATAGAGATGGTGTCTCCAAATTTTAGGGCATGAACTACAACCGCTAATTCCAAATCGTGGGTCAGTAGTTCAGCTCGTGGGGTCGAGTTGTCGAGATGCGTAAGCTATCACTTTTCCTTCTTGCATCAAAACACAACCCACCCGGTCTTAGATGCGTCGGTATAGACCACATACCCTTATCTGCTCGACCGCTAGAATCGGTGCACCGTCAATTTTTCCTCGAGTATTTGGAAACTCATCTCGCACTCATCTCGTCCAATCAACTTGATTCCTTCCAAGTAGTCGGGTTATTGGCCTTGCAATTTTGGAGAATCCTTCATGAATCTCCTATAGTAACCACTAATCCTAGGAAACTTCGATTTCGTCTTTGTGTTCTTGGTGATTTCCATTCTTGCACGGCCTCTACTTTGGTCGGATCTACTTTTATGCCTTCAAATAGACACGATGTGTCCAAGGAACATAACTTCCTTCACCAAAACTCACACTTGCTAAACTTAGCAAAGAGTCTTTCATTTCTCAAGGTTTGCAAAACCGTCAGAGATGTTCCTTATGTTCCTCTTCATTCTTTGAATAAATAAGGATGTCATCTATGAAGACCAAAACAAATTTATCCAAAATGGATGAAATACTGCTCATGAGGTCCATGAACACGGCTGGTGCATTGTTAATCCGAATGGCATAACTATGAATTCATAGTGGCCATATCCGGTTCGAATGCGCCTCTTGGTACATCTTCAGCCGATTTTCAGCTGGTGGTATCTCGACTTAAGATCAATTTTCGAGAATACACCCGCCTCGCAATTGATCAAACAGTCATCAATTCGGTAAAGGGTATTTGTTCTTTAGTGTCATCTTATTTAGCTCTCTATAATCGATGCACATCCTCAAAGAACCATCCTTCTTCTTAACAAACAAAACAAAGCGCCCCAAGGTGAAATACTCGCCTAATGAATCCTGCATCCAAAAGCTCTTGGATTTGGATTTTCAGCTCTTCTAGCTCCTTTGGGGCCATCCTATAGGCGCCTTTGACACCGGGGCTGATCCGGCTCCAAGTCGATGGTAAACTCCAGCTTGTTCATCGTGAGGTAGTCCCGCAGATTTTGAAATCGTCCGAAATTCTCTGACAACTTCAATGACTTCTACCCGCTCGGGTTTATCCTCATCGTTTAAATAAACAAGGAATGCATGGCATCCCTTCTCGGTTCATCATCCTCCTAGCTTGTAGTGCCGATACTATCGAATCCTCCTTCCCATGCTGATCCCGTGAAAATGCGTAGCTTCTTCCGTGAAAGTGAAACGAAATTTTCCTTTCTTTACAGAGAATCGTGGAATGATTCTTAGCTAACCAGTCCATTCCGAGGATTATGTCTACATCATCCATGGGTATTATGTTTAGATTGTTAGCCAGAACCTTAAGTGATCCTAATGTCAACTCTAGGTTCGAGCAAAAGTGGGTAACAATCATAATCCTCCCTATAGGCGGATGAGATTCTCTTATCCCGGCTTGATTTTCAGACCTAAGGTTCAAGATTTCTACGCATGATTTTGCAATAAAAGAATGCGAAGCACCGTGTCGAACAATACTATAATGTGTAGGTTGAGGAGAACTCCCATACCTGCCAAGTTTCCTTGGTTTTGTTCGTTCTGCCTCTTATGCAGAGCGTAGGCTCTGGCCTGAGCCGGCTGAGGCTGACGGGGCGCCGGTCCTTGTTGATTTGGCGGTTGTTGTCGGCCCGCTCTTCGCCGCCGGCGTTGGCCGGTGGTTGCCGCCCGCTGTTGTTGGGCGGTATCGCCATCGCGTTCGGAATTTGTCTGCCATGTCACGCCATTGTGGTGGCCGTTGGAGTTGTTGTTGAGGCTGGAGTTGTTGCCATTGGAGTTGCGGGGGTTGGGGTTGGAATTGCTGCGCGGCCGGGTTGAAGTCAGATAGCCCTTAGTGGTCGAGCATTGCCGGTTGGTTCGGCCTAATATCCGAACGTGACACGGGTAATTGTTGGCGAATGCCCGCTTGCCCGCACTTGTAACAGCCTTACCACGTTTGCCGTGCACACACCCTTGTGTGCTCTATGGCATCTAGGGCATTGAGGTGCCTCGACTGCCTCTGTGGTCCCTTGCCGGTGGAGCATAAGTCGCTCTCTTCGCCTCGTCCCCTGCGCCGTGTTTCGCCACACGGCGCCAGTGACTTGCTTCTCCATAGTTTCCGCGTTGTTATTCCGCGTTGGGGTCCCAGCCTTTTCCTTGTCCAAATTACCGTGTCCGTGATTTACACCATCTTATTCTCGGTCATGGCCGCTTCAATATCCAAAGCTCGTGCGAGAGCTTCGTGTAAGATAGGTCTCCGTGGTCGGCAAGAGACATGCGATCTCCATTCTTAGCCCCGACCGAACTTTTCCGACATTTTCAAGTCGGTGTCCACCAGATCTGGCGATATCTCGACATCTCGCAGAAAATGCGATCATAGTCGATTACGGATAATTTTCTTGTTTTAGCAGAAAAACTCCCGCCTCTTTTCCCTATAGCTTTTGGGGATATACTTTTCAGACAATCCTCTTGAAATCCTCCCACGAGAATTCTTCCACTGTTCGGCCGTAAGAGTCTTCTTCGGCCTCCCACCGTGTCACCGTCCGATAAGTCGGAAAGTAACACACGACATCCTTTCCGTGCGTGCACCTTAAGAAAGTGAAAACCGCTCAATGGCCCTAACCCATTGTTCGGCTTCTTCCGGCTCCCTTCCGGGTTAAAACAGGAGGGTTTTGCCTCAAAAATAGTTCTTCGATCCTGCGATCGGGTTGAGGTGGAGGCGGTGGTTGGGGATTATCTTCTGGTTCTTGCTCGGGGATTCTACCCCTTCCTCTAGGTCTTCCTCGACCTCTGGGTTCTCTTTCTGGGTTTCTTCTCGGAGGCATTCTGCTATATGAAACATACCATCGTTAATCACTAAACGCTTACAACTTAACAAAATAAGGTTTTCATAGCTTCTTCTTAAAGCGATATAAAAATAAAACAACTCATCCATAACATAGACAATTGTTACCAAAAAGGCCCCACTTGGGTCAAAAATATATGTAGATAGATAACCAAGGTTTGTCAAAACAAGATGTCCAACATCGAGAATCATAGAAAATAGAAATAACAAGGTTTCGGGCCCACACGGCCAAAAGAAAATCTGAGTCCTAGAACCATGGTATTGAAATAAAAAGGAGAAAGCTAGCACACAAGCTAGTCATAACAAAACGGATTCTAATCAAAACATCGCCTAAGGTCTTCGGGAGTTTCCTTCCTACTCCGCCTTCCTCGTGGTCTTCCTCCTTCGAGTCGCCTTCCTCATCCGAACCGCCCTCACGAGGTCGCACTGGATGGTCCTACACCTGGCTTCCATCATCGGTATGTCGCGCAGGGTCCGGGTTATCCGCGCCCGATAAGTCGAAGTTGTGGCGGATCGGACCGTAGCATACCGGGTCGGGTCATATCCGTGGAAGGTATCTAATACTCATCCGCCCGTCCGGCGGAAGGGCTCTTCGCCTTGGTGGTGGTGGATCGGATGCGGTGGTAGGGCGTTAGTGGCGACGACTGGGTGTCCAAAACCGCTGGTGGCAACACGGGCTCTCCCAAGGCTCTGGGCGTGCGCCTATCCACCTCGTACATCCCGCCTCGCCCATCCGCAGGGTATCACCGATCAACCTGCCTCGGAACCTCAAGGTACAGCCACTCGCGACTCGTCACGCCAAGTGTACTCCCGTGGAGGAGATAGGGTCCCATCGGTGCGGCTCCATAGATATCGTATACACGTAAGTCGGTGACTCACGAACACAGCGATCCCAATCAAATCATAACCTCGGGAATGCGATAGATGTAGTCTCCGATACCTCTGCATAACCATCCTGTACAAGGGAGTATAGCTAGGAGTCTCTTGATGCCATCGTAGTCGGTTGCGCCATGCTCGGGCGTTCCTCCACAACCAAGGTAGTACGCCGTAAACTCACCTAGGTCTTCCCCAAGACATCCAACATTCCCTATAGGTGCGCATCAGCTCCTCGGGTGGGGCATGAGGTCCTACCTTCTCCTAGCGATATAACGCATCTCCTCCATCCGCCACGGTTAAAACTAATGTAAGTCAACTATCGTTATCTCAAAATGTAAAGGATAGCATAACGAGAAGCAACTAGGCTAGAACTAACAATTCTATAAGGTAGGCAACATCATAATGTACAATACATACCACAACTTACCTTCTTAGTCTTACCCAAACATATACATATAGCTAATGATATCTTAATATACGCTACGAGATCATTGTCTTATATCAAACACTTAAGCTAGAGTTCAACAGACTCTATCGTATTCGGAGACAGAATTAGGATTCTGTTCTTCATAACAAATGAAGATCAGTGCGTTAGGAATGCGAGGTGAAAACCATGCGTAAATCGGAGTCCCAACGAGGAGAATCTAGCTAAAACAAATCTACTGCGCAGTGCAGGAAATTTGCGCGATCGTGCAAAATGTCAATCGAGGCGTATGTCGACGTAATATGTCTACCGATTTGGGTCCTTAAGTCGGGCTGAACATTCGGAGCCGTAAGTGACGCCCATGTCGTGATTCGTGTTGCTGGTCACCGTGTCGGTGATGATGGAGTGCCGACGCCATTCACCTTAAAGGTTGAGGTCGCCCTGTCCATCCTTCTCGCCGCCTTCCGCCGCTCGTGCCCAAGGGTATCGTTACTTTCATTCTTCCTATCGTTCTTTTGTTCGCATAAGGAAAAGAAGTTCGTACTTCTATGTTCTTTCACGATACGTGAGCATGCTCCTTAGAGTCTAAGTTCGTCTCATGATAACATATCATTCATCATAAATAAAATTTTGGAAGTCGGAAAGTAAAGTTTTATATACTTCCAAAAGATAGTCATGATCAACTCATATACATATTAAAAAAAAAAATGAATTCGTTCGTTTCATGTTGGTCATTCAACTCGATACTACCATACACTTCCATCTCAATACTTGAGCAATTGTATTGGCTCAATTCAAAAAAATTTGGAAAAATTTTCTTTCTCAACTTCAAAAATTTTCATAATAATAATATTTCTCAAAAGTTCCTCTAACTTGCTCATCATGCAGAAGTTTTCCATTTCATGAGTTTGAGAAAGAAATGCAGTTACCTTTTTCCCGGTTGAGCTCGATGTGATGGAGTGTTGAGAGGAGTCAGTAGGTTTCTAGAAGTCCAGTGACTCGATCTAGACTTAGAATAAAAGGTTTTGGGTTTACAAAGAGCAAAAGTGCTCTGATACCACTTCTGTCACGACCCCATTCCGGACCAACCCGGACTGGAGGGCGACTAATACTAGGAGTAGTATTTTAGGGGATTACACGGGTAAAATAAAGATGCATAAGAATAAACTAACATGCTTGAGTAGAATATGAAGTGATGTTATAATGTTTTTGAAAAAGGTTTAGGCCATCGGACCCCAAAACTTGGCCTGATCCGATGGACCTCGATAATTCATAACATAAAGCATAGATAAAGGAGTTCAGAGTATAGCAGCGGAAATTGTGTGAATACATATATGACGATATGCATTCAAGGTATAACCCAAAAATTCAAGTAAATCGGTCAAGGACACTGGACTCCTCAACACATCCCCCATTATCACCATCAGAGCTCAACCTGCACATTTAAAAACAAACATGCAGGGCTAAGTACAAGAAATTGCACTCAGTGGACTTATGCCGAAAACATTTGATAATAATTGGATTACGCTGCCAATATCGAGTAAGTCACAGGGTTTTAGTTAAAATGCCTCAGGCTTACCAAATCATTTTCGGTTAGAACATAGCCAGTCGCATTTTCTCGTGTATGGTCCGTATCTCATAGTCACAATACATAATAATAAATAAATAAACGCCGAGAGGAGGCCTCCCATCTACGACGCCGTGACCGTCCGTAATCCCGCACAAAGACACAATACTCGAAGCATATGTTAACACAACAGATAGTTCCAACCTTCACGCCAATCCTAGCTGTGCATTTATCATCCGCACAGACCCGACATTAAAAAGGTTGGTAACTACCACAACAAATGATATAATAGTTCCAACCATCTCCACAAATTTCTACCCGCATAACAGATAGGATCCATACACAAAACGAAATATTTTGGCGGTGTAATGCAAGAAACATTTGTTAAACAGTTGTAGGATAAGTGTCGTAAGTAAATTCATTTGAAATAACAGAAAAGTTACGCTTTTGGTGGGGTAAGAAAAGGCCCACATTTAAAAGATAGGAAGCCCACCGGACTATGGTTCGTTGTAAAGTCCCAGTTCGATCGTCGTCAAAATCCCGTCATTTGCGTTCAAGATCCACACCTTTACGAAAAAAAGCGAGGCTTTAGTACGTCGCTCAAGTCTTTCGAGACTTTCAAAACTAAGATAACTTTGATATTTCATATCGATGTGAGACTCAATTCCTTAGTGAATTCAATACGCCTCTAATACGATAACATCAATTGTTCTCGCTTCGAGATACGCTCAACGATTGCACGCTTCTCGATATATGGATTTCATTTGTGAAATCTTTTCTTACTAATGAGGTATCATACTCAATTAGTATATCTTACGCGCATCGATGTATTTATAAGCGTATAATCGTACGTTTGACTTGAAAAGTCAACGAAGTCAACACTGGTCAACAAAGTCAATGATTTTGACTTTTAAATAGTAATTTCTTACTATTTTGCTTTATAAATCGAATTTGATCGATTTGAAAACGTAAAGTCCTATTTCTCGATTTATCTTGTAAATCAAGGACTTATAAATATTTTCGCATTTTTAAATACCCTTTTTATAAATAAAAAGCGTATTTTGGTTTTTAAAACGTTTATAAAGTGAACGTTTGTCTCAAACATAGTAATCTATGTTTATAAAATTTTGTAAAATTTAAAAACTGTCCAGAATATTAATTTAGCAAAATTTCATTAATAAACTGTTTTAAAAAGGATTTAAAAATCCTTATTAATTATCGAAAACTCGATAATTAATTTAAAAATGTCAAATGACCTTTGAAAATTTTTCTAAATTAATATAGTGCATTATTATACACTATGGTCCAGAATATGAATTTATCAAATTCATATGGTATCATTTGCTATTTATTTATATATATACATATATATATTTACGATAATTCCAATAAATAAGGAATAATTATCCAAAAATTCCCAAAATTGATATGTACCTAGTATAATATCCCAACATCAATATATATCATTAATATAACCTATAGTTCATCATAAGCATTTATTTCACAATATCTACAATTATTCACGGTAATTACGAGATAATTACCAAATAAATAGCAAACAATTTCTAAAAATTCCAATTAAATTCCAACATCATTAAACATTATATTATAACATTGTAACATCATAACATCAACCAAAAACATTTGAATCATCACCATATGGAGCTCAATAGCTCTCGGCTTCTTTGATTCAACATGTTATTTGATTTTCAAAAATTCCAACAATTATATACTATGTTTATACACTATAGTATAGTAATATAACATCATTAAATCATCAAAAACCAATTAAATCATCACCATATAAGCTTGTAAGCTTTCGGTTTATTTGATTTAAATAGGTAAATGATTTCCAAAAATTCTAATTAATTCACACAATGTATAAACAATATACTAAAGCATTAAAACACCATTGCATGTTCAAAAATAAAATCATACACCAACCTATGACATTATAATGCTCTCGGCCCTTTTTAATTAAATAGCAATTGATTTTCAAAATTCTAATTAAATCATAGAACATATAATCAGGTTCTAAAGCATTAATATGTCATTACATGCTTGAAATAAAATTATACATCAAGGTACATGCATATATTGCTCACGGTATTCATAAAATTTTAAGCTAGGGTTTTCCAAAAATTGTTAAATAACATACTATAGTCTTAAATCATAACATAGATCAATAATACATGCTAAAAATATTTAAGGAGCATACGGTCATCATTTAACATTTTATAGCATTTTCAAAAATTTATAAAAACATGTACTATGGTTCGAAATTCACCTATACATGCTAAATCCTTAAAAACATGTCATATATGATAACCTATGTTCATTTCAACATATATGTTCATATTTTGAAAATAAAAATCAACAAGAACAATGTTCATCCATAAGAACATTTAAAACATCCATGTACATATATATATAAAACTCGAACACACATACATATACATATAGAGCGGTTTCGATTTTCTTGTGTAAATGAAGGGAGAAATCGGTACTAGGGTTTATGTATTACCTTGAGAATGGTATAGTATCACCTTGGTGAATGAATGGAGATGAAAATGGAAGAAGAAAAATTTTAGAAATGAGAGGGAGAGCTCTCGGTTTTTCAGGCAGAAAATGGGAGGAATGAGAGTGTTTGTGAGTTTGAAATGTTTGTGAGATGAATAATGGGTAAGATGAAGAGCCTCTCTCCCCCTAATCTCTCTCTCACTACACGGCTACACACACACATAGGGAAACTATGGCTGCACTTGGGAAGGAGATGATGATTAAAGAGTGCAAAAGGAGCCTTCTATGTATTGGGTGGTTTTAAAAGTGGAAATCATTGTGCATGGGGTGAAGGAAATCGGCGCATGGGGGGGTTCAAATGGCTGATTTCATTTCAATTTTGTACATAATACATGTATTAATCATAGTATAGTTCATAGATATATAATACAAGCCAATAAAATAATTAAATCAACACGTATGCATAAATTCGAAATTACCGATAATATTTGGAAAAAATAGGATTAAAAATATAAATTACACCTATTATTGATACTCATGTAATTTTCATCCCAAATATACACATATATATCATAATATATGATTTAGATATTGAATAATAGCATAGGATAAAATTATTACACATTTTATGAAATAAAAACCCTAATTTCGCAAATAGGGTTTCAATTTTTTATAAAAACTGAAACCTTCGATTTTTATGGTTAAGATTCTGATTTAATGCTTAATAATATTCATATATATCATATTATAAAGTTTAGATACCATAGGATAATTTATTGGTATCATTTCATGTGATAAAACCCTTATTTATAAGTTTAGGGTTTTCGAAATTAAAATTAGAAAATATCGAGTTTTAATAACTCAAATATTGGTTTTAATAATAATTAATACTGTAATTATATAAAATAATAATAGGAAATTAATTATTATAATTTCCGAGCATTAAACTCATTTTCAAATCGCCTCAGACGTTAACGCTCAAAACGCCTCAAAACGCTCAAATCGACTCATCTCAAAATGGTCGCAGAAGTTCATACTTACTAAATAAATATATTCCATTTAATAAAGGAATTAAGATGGAAATTAATTCCAAGCTTCACCGCCGTAAAATTTCATGAGAAGTCGACGTTCGACACGCTTTGACGTTAAAACATATCGACGAATCATTTCGTAATATTTCAATCCTTTAATTCACAATCCTTAGTGAATTATGAAAAGGAATTCGTTATAACGATATCGTATCGAAATCACAAGGTTCGATGTCGTAAAAAGATAATGTACGGCAAAACCCTAATTACGGGTTTAGAATACCGTAATCGTATATTCGTTTCTTTGGAATATTTCAACAAGATTTTCGAACATACATACATATATATATGAAACAGTTTCGATTTTTCTTGAATAAAAGAAGAGAGAAATCGGTACTATGGTCTATGTATTACCTTGAGAATGGTATAGTATCATTGTAATAACCCGCAGTTTTAAAAGCCTAATTACGGTCTTTAAAACCCGTAAAATAAAATTTTGCCGTGAAACCAAATCAGATATGAAATCGAACATGATTTCATATTTTTACAAAGGAACAATTTCCTAGTACACACTCACTCAATTTAGTGAATGATAGAAATCGAAAGTTTTAACTTTTATCGGCAGTACATTTTTAACGTCGAATGCATATCGACTGTTGAAATGTCACGACTTTTCTTAAGCAATCAAGCTTGAAATTACATCCCATTATGAATGGAATATTTTTATGATGAGATTACGAGTATTTACGACCATTTTAAAGATGGGTCGATCGTAACGTTTGAGACGCCAAACGTCAACGTTTAGAGATAAGATGAACGATAGTTTTAATGATCAAGAAACTTTAGGAAATTATTTCTTATGATATTTTTATGATATTACAGTACTAATAAGCATTTAATTAATGCTTGAACTTTTGAATTAATATATTTATCAAAACTAATTTCGAAAACCCTAATTCTTCGAAATTAGGGTTTCTTTCGAAATTAAGTACTCTTTTAATTATCCTATGACATAATTATCATATAAATTATATACCAAAGTGTATATACCTACTAATGGCATGAAATAAAAATTTTGACCTATGATTTAATTAAATGGCCGATAGCCATTTATGTTGTATATAGATTGAATTATTTTCTTCCCTTATACTATTTAATTAACCTATGATATTAATTATCATCTAAGTTATATTATATTGTCACACCCCCACTCAGGATGACCCGGAGTGAGCGGACTATTATTAGGAATATGGAACTTAAGATTTAACATACACTTATACAATTTAGTTCAAAAGGGCTTAGCCAACAGATCCAAAAGATATAACGATCTGAAGGCTTCATAGTTCACATTATTTTATTATCCAACATGAAAATAAAACAGTTCAGAGTTTGCAGCGGAAAGAGTGTGAATACATATATGACGATATGTATTCAAGGTTATCCATTTCTAACGAACATCAAGGACATACGGCTTTCTCAACACTTCTCCATCATCAGCAACCGAGCTCAACCTGCACATTTAAAAACAAACATGCAGGGCTAAGTACAAAATTTGTACCCAGTGGACTTATGCCGAAAACATTTCATTTTCGTTTAATTACTCTGCCAATATAGTGGTAAGACACAAGGGTTTTATTTGAAAATGCCTTGTGCTTACTAAAATATTTTCTTGAGTTTATAAAAGTTGCTTGGCCAAGCATTTTCTTGGTGCACGTGATCCATATCCCTTATTATCATGTCATCACATTATCATAGTCGAAAGTCGTGAAGGAGGCCTCCTTCTACGACCCCGTGACCGGCCATGAATTGTCCTTATAGCACACAGTCACCATCAGTGTACACGTTAATCCTAGCCAGGTATAAGCCTTCCGGCATAGGATCCGATATCGATTTTCATTCATAAGTTGGGAATATTCCAACAACATCACATCATACAAGGATAGGATACGATACACAAAACGTAAACATTTTGGCAGGTAATCATTTAAAGAATTTTAGCATTTATTGAAAAGTACTGTAAACAAAGACAGTTGAAAAGAGCAGCAAAGTTGTTCCGTTTTGGTAATAAAGCCCACCTGGAAATTATTGTTCGTCTTTATCGTTTTCCTTACTCGTCAACGTCCAGCTGGTGCGTCAGCGTCCACACCTTTATATAAAAAGGATGCTTTAGTACGTCGGTTACGTAATTCGAGACTTATTAAGTCTTATAAGATAATTCGATATTTCATATCGACGCGAATTGAATTCCTTAATGAATTTAATTCGTTTCTCAGTCGCGTACCAAATTAACATTTCTCGTTCTTCGATAGAACGAGATATGTGTTATAAATGACCAATTTATCCCTCTTAGTAAATGGTCCAACGTTTCCTCACGTTTTTCGATCTCATGACTTTAAACATGAAATCTTTTCATATTAACATGTTATCATTAGTAAATGATACGTCTTACGCATATTTGCGTATTTATCGAACGTCTTTCGTACGTTGATTTCAAAAGTCAACAATTTTGACTTTTCCTTAGTAATTTAATTACTAAGTCTTATTTTAACATTACATTATTTCGAAAATCAATTTCTAATTGATTTCTTTTTATAAACTGTTTTAATATGTTTAAAAATAATTTTTAAACATATAATTCATTATAAATAATGAATTTAAGGATTAAAAATCCTTATTTGAAATTAAAAATAGCTCACGGCTATTTTAATTTTTGACAATCTATTATTTTCGAAAATTATCCAATAATTTCCAAATATGTCTAAAATAATATTAGACATATATTTTATTAATAAAATGATTTAAAAGGATTTAAAATCCTTAAAATTTTAAATACTTTCGTAATTGTAATAAATTACCAAATGATACTTAAAAATTTTTCTAATAATATATAGTGTATTAATATACACTATGGTCATTAATATGTCATAAGATCAACAAAACATTGTTCAATCATCACCTTATTATTTATTAAGGTCTCGGCATTTTTAAAAATGCACAACAAATTCACTAAAATTCCCATAAATTACTACAAGGTCCAAATATTATTCCATAACATACTTATGCCACATAATTCATGATATAACATTTATACACCATATAAATGGGATATAACTCTCGGTCCTTTACACTAAACATAATAAACGATTTTATAAAGTTTCCAACATATATATATATGCTCATAAACTATAGTATAGCAACATTACATCATAATATGTATCAAAGACCATTTGATCATCACCATTTGAGTGTGTAACTCATCGGTTTTTTTGAAACAAATGTGTAATTGATCTTTAAAAAAAAATTTAATAAAATTCTAGGATGCATAAAACACATTTTAGAACAACAATATAACATTGCATGTCATAATATAAAATTATACACTAACATATATGTATGTACATGTCTCGGCATTTTTTTTTGAATATAGATAAAAATTTTCAAAAATTTCAATTAAATCACTATAGACTTTTATAACATCATAGAGTAATTATATGTTCTTGCATGTCTAAAATAAACATCATTCATTAACATATAGATATATATATATATTCGGTTATTTTGCAAAAATTATAGAAATGATTTTCTAAAATTTCCAATAAATGTCTATACACTCTTAGTTCATCATAATTCAAGATTAACACCTTGCATGTTCAAAATGAAATCATACACATCAATATATATATATATATCCCTCGGTTTTATTTAAAAAAAATTAGCAAGAGTGCTTCAAAAATTCTCAATTAATTTACATTCATTTCCAATATATCAATAATCAACAATATCATATTGCATGTACAAAATAAAATCCTACACCCACATTTTTTTATAAGCTCACGGTTCTTAAGAAAAATTGGGCATGGACTTTTTCCAAAATTCAAAATAAATACTATGAACACATATAACATTATAGATCACAAAATCAAATCCATATATATCCTCTTAGGTCTCGGCCACTTCAAGAATTTCAAACATATTTGAATAAATTTTTAAATCATGATCTAAGTTTCACAACATAATGCTATATAGTCTTAGAACATCACATATTCATTGCTTCGAAAATTTTTGAACAAAAATCGACATGCAATACATTTGAAAACATGAACACATATCTAATCCTTTTTCTTATCATTTATATACATGCAATAGCAAAACATTATCATCAAGAACACATGCAATGCTCTAGACCATCTCTTCGAAATTTTTAAGAACAACAAGCTCTTGATCGCCACCTACCTTGGTGATATGGATTAATGATACACTATACAAGGTATGGAGGTGTTGTATGGAAGATGGAAGGAAGAAAATTAAAGCTTGGAGAGAGGGGAGCTCGGTTGTTTGGAAAAATGGGGAAGGAGAGAGAGTTTGAGAGTGTTAGAGAGAGGTGAGTGGTTTGGAGAGATGAGTGTGAGATGTTTGAGTGTAGAGTGAAGAATGACACAAAATCTGAAAATATTCCCCTTATCCCCCACTCGGCCATCTCTCTCACTTGCACACAATGGACTCTTCAACTTATAATACTATTTTATTACCTAATGGGTTCCCAATCATTAGTGCTTACACAAGATATCTTGGAAATAGGTAAAGTATATGTATTTGGTGGGAGACTCAAGTATAAAATCTGAATTTATACATACATGCATGCAAATGTGGGTTAAATGAAACAATTAAGATTTATATTCCTATATGTGTAGCTCTCGGCCATTTGGCCAAACTATAGGGTAAAATTCCTATGTCATGCTAATTATAGATATATAAATCATAACATATGATTTAGATGATATTTAATATCATAGGTTAATTAAATAGTATAAAGGAAGAAGATAATTCAATTTATGTACAACATAAATGGCTATCGGCCATTTAATTAATTCATAGGTTAAAATTTTTATTTCATGACATTAATAGGTATATACACTTTGGTATATAATTTATATGATAATTATATCATAGGATAATTAGGAAGAGCATTTAATTTCGAAAGAAACCCTAATTTCGAATAATTAGGGTTTTCGAAATCAGTTTTGATATAAATATTAATTCAAATGTTCAAGCATTAATAAAATGCTTATTAGTACTGTAATATCATAAAAATACCATAAGAAATAATTTCCTAAAGTTTCTTGATCATTAAAACCATCGTTCATCTTATCTCTAAACGTTGACGTTTGAAAACGTCTCAAAACGTTACGTATCGACTCATCTTTAAAATGGTCGTAAATACTCGTAATCTCATCATAAAAATATTCCATTAAGTAATGGGATATAATTCCAAGCTTGATTGCTTAAGAAATATCGTGATATTTCAATAGTCGATATCGTTCGACGTTAAAAAATGTCTTCTTAGATAAAAGTTATAACTTTCAATTTCTATCATTCACTAAATTGAGTGAGTGTGTAATAGAAATTGTTCCTTGTAAACAATTGAAATCATACTTGATTTCATATGTGATTTGATTTCACGGCAAAATTTTATTTCTGGTTTTAAAGACCGTAATTAGGCTTTTAAAACTGCGGGTTATTACATATATGATGTATATGAGTATGTTTAGCATGAATTAAATTATTTAATGGGAGATAGGCATAAAAGCCGTGTGTGGTGTATGTGTATATAACCAATTATGTTTTAATTATATCACATTTGCATGTATTATATGTATACATTCAGATTTTGTGGGAGTCTCCTATATATGTATAATATATTTTAACTATTTCCAAGATAGTGTGTAAGACACTAATGATTGGGAACCCATTAGTGCATATAATATTATTTATAAGATGAAGAGTCTCTTATGTGTTTAAGTGAGAGAGAGAGGCGAGAATGAGTGTATAGGGAGGGGGAATTTTCAGATTTTCTTACATCTCCTCTCACACTCACACTCAACACTTGAATCCTTCCATTTCTCTCTCTTAAACTCTCTTTTTCTCTCCCAAAAATCAGCCATGGCCGAGAGCTTCTTCTCCCATATCCAAGCTTGATTTTTTTTTTTTTTTCTTCTTCCCTTCTTCCATACTAAGTGTAGAACCTTGAACATTGTTACATTAATCCATATCACCAAGGTAGGTGGCGATCAAGAGCCTTGTTCATTCTTGTTTCTTCGAAAAATTTTCAAAAAAAATAGTCTAAGTTATTGCATGTGTTATAGATGATCTTTGTTGGTGATGCTTTGCTATTGCATGTGTATAGATGATAAGCAAAGGGTTAGATATGTGTTCTTGTTTTCAAAATGTATTGCATGTATGTTTTAGTCTCAAAAATTTTCGAACCTATAGCTATATTAGGTTCTAAGATTTTGTAACATGTTATTTTGAAGCTTAGATCATATTTTAAAATTTTAATTGAACAAGTATGAAAAAATGCTAGTGATGGCCGAGAGCCTTGAGAAATTATTTGGGTTTGAATCTATGATCTATAATGTTATATGTGTCTATGGTATTTAATTGAAAATTTTAGAAAAAAAATCTAGGCTATTTTTCTTAAAAGAACCGAAGCCTATATGAATTTATAGGTGGATGTATGGTTTTTATTTGTACATGCAAAGTGGAATTCTTGATCTATGATGTATTGAGAGTACATGGAAATTATTTGGCATTTTTGGAATAACCTATGCTATTTTTTTCAAAAAAAAGCCGAAACATGTATATATTTATATATGAGTGTGTGAATTTATTTCATGACATGCAATTGCATATAATTGATCTATGATATCATGTGAATCTATAGCCAATTGCTTGGAATTTTAAAAAAATCCTATCTATTTTTTTTTTTTCAAAGAAACCGTGAGGTGTGTAGTGGTATATGTTAATGTGTGATTTTAATTTATAACATGCAATAGTATATTATTAATCTAGAATGTGAATTATACAATCTATGTTGTAATTAAAATTTTTGAAAAGTTTCCTTGAGAAATATAGATGAAAACCGAGAGCTATGCTTGAACTATGTTGATGTATGATTTTGATTTGTAACATGCAATGATGTTTTATTGATCTAGGATATGTTTTATGCATATTATGATTTTTGGAAAATTTTATAAAATTATTTGTTAAAGTTATGAAAATACCGAATGCTATGGGTTCAAGTACATGATGTAACATTGTTATATAGTGAGTTATGTGACATAAAGGTGTTATGAACTAATGTTTGGACCTTGTGTTAAATTATTGAAATTTTAGAAAGATTTTAGGCATTTGTTTTAAAAGTGCCGAAACCTTATGAAATAATAAGGTGATGATTGAACAATGTTTTGTTGATCTTATGACATATTAATGACCATAGTGTATATTAATACACTATATATTATTAGAAAAATTTTTAAGTATCATTTGGTAATTTATTACAATTACCGAAAGTATTTAAGAATTTTTAAGGATTTTTAAATCCTTTTTAATCATTTTTATTAATAAATTATATGTCTAAATATTATTTTAGACATATTTGGAAATTATGGACAATTTTCGAAAATATTTGGTTGACAAAACCCAAAATAGCCGTAAGCTATTTTAAAAATAGAAATAAGGATTTTAAATCCTTAAATTCATTATTTATAATGAATTATATGTTTAAAAATTATTTTTAAACATATTAAAACAGTTTATAAAAAGAAATCAATTAGAAATTGATTTTCGAAGAATTTAATATTAAAATAAGGCTTAGTAATTAATTTACTAAGAAAAAGTCAAAATTGTTGACTTTTCGAAATCAACGAACGAAAGACGTTCGATAAATACGCAAATATGCGTAAAATGTATCATTTGCTAATGATATCACATTAATATGAAAAGATTTCATGTTTAAAGTCATGAAATCGAAAAACGTGAGAAAACGTTGGACCATTTACCAAGAGGGGTAAATTGGTCATTTATAACACATATCTCGTTTCTATCGAAGAACGAGAAATGTTAAGTTGATACGTGTCTGAGAAACGAATTAAATTCATTAAGGAATTCAATTCGCGTCGATATGAAATATCGAATTATATTATAGACTTGATAAGTCTCGAATTACGTAAACGACGTACTAAAACATCCTTTTTATATAAAGGTGTGGACGCAGACGCCGCCAAATGGCGTTGACGAGTAAAGAAAACGTTATGACGAACAATAATTTCGGTGGGCTTTATTACCAAAATGGAACAACTTTGCGCTCTTTCAACCGTCCTTGCTTACGACTTTTCAACAAATGCTAAAATTTTAAATGATTACCGCCAAATGTTTACGTTTTGTATGTTGTATCCTATCCATGAATGATGTGATGTTGATGGGTTATTCCCAACTTATGAATAAAATCGATATCGGATCCTATGCTTGAGCGCTTATACCGCTAGATTAACGTGTACACCGAAGGTATGACGTCGTGTAAGGACAATTCACGGCGGTCACGGGTCGTAGAAGAGGCCTCCTCACGACTTTCGACTATGATAACATGATGGAACGATAATAAGGGATATGGATCACGTACACCAAGAAAATGCTCGGCAAGCAACTTTATAAACTCGTGAAAATATTTTAGTAAGCGCGGGCATTTTCAAATAAAACCTCGTGTCTTACCACTATATTGGCGAGTAACTAAATGAAAATAAAATGTTTTCGGCATAAGTCCACTGGGTACAAATTTTGTACTTAGCCCCGCATGTTTGTTTTAAATGTGCGAGTTGAGCTCGATTATGATGGAGAGTGTTGAGAAAGCCATACGTCCCTGTTGTTCGTTAGAATGGATAACCTGAATACATATCGTCATATATGTATTCACACACTTTCCGCTGCAACTCTGAACTGTTTTATTTTCACGTTGGATAATATAACGAAGTGAACTATGAAGTCTTTCAGATCGTTATATCCTTTGGATCTGTTGGCAAACTCTTTGAACTGAAATGTTATAAGTGTTTGGTTAATCTTAAGGTCTATATTCTCATATGATATGTCCTATCGTGACAGTCGTCTGTATCCGTGAATACTATTCCTAGTATTAGTCCGCCCACTCCGGGTTATCCTGGGTGGGGTCGTGACAATCATAAGAACAATGCAAGGTGCTAAGATTTTCGAATGGAGGAGAAGAAATGAAGGAAAGAAAATCTGAAAATGGGGAGGGCTGCTCGTTTTTTCTTGGCTGAAATGGGGAGAGTGGAGAGGATTTTGGTGTTCAAACTTTTTGTAAGAGTGGTAATGAGAAGAAATGAATAGCTCTCTCTCCATATCCTCCCCTTACTCGCGCCTCTCTCTCTCACAAATAATGCAGCCCTTGGGAGTAGTATGTGATGATTGAAGTGTGTTAAAGAGGCTCTCCATGTATTGGGCAAATTTTAAAAGTGAAATCATGGTGCATGGGAAGGTGGAAATCGGTAGCATGGGTGTAGGAGGTCTAGGGCTGATTTAAATTTTAATTTTATCCTAATACAATGTATTAATCATAGTATAGGTCATAGATATATAATACATGCCATAAAAATAATTAAATCAACCTATAAACACAAAATTGAAATTACCGATCGCAATTTTGAGAAAATAGGATAAAATTATAAATCACACCTATAATTGATACTCATGTAATTTTGATCATATATATCATAATATATGTTTTAGATATTAAATAATAGCATAGGATAAAATTATTGCATCATTTCACGTAATAAAACCCTAATTTGAAAATAGGGTTTGAAATTTATAAAACCGAAACCATCGAATTCCATGGTTAAAATCTGTTTTAATGCTTAATAATATCCATATATATCATATTATATAGTTTAGATACCATATGATAATTTAATGGTATCATTTCATGTGAAAACTATAGTTTATAAACTTAGGGTTTTCGAAATTCACTTTCGAAAATAATCAATTTTAAATGCTAAAATTCGATTTTAATAAATATTAATACTGTAATTATATAAAATAATAATAGGAAATTAATTATTATAATTTCCTGAGCATTAAACTCATTTTTCAAAACGTCTCTAGACGTTGACGTTCAAAACGTCTCAAAACGTTCAAAATCGACTCATCTCAAAATGGTCGTAGTAAGTTCATACTTACTAAATAAATATATTCCATTTAATAAAGGAATTAAGATGGAAATTAATTCCAAGCTTCACTGCTCAGAAAATTTCATGAAATCCTGACGTTCGATACGCGTTTGACGTTGAAATAATACTGCCTTATCATTTCATAATTTCATTTCTGTAATTCACAATCCTTAGTGAATTGTAAAAAGGAATTCGTTATCACGATCGCATCGAAATCACAATATTCGATGTCGTAAAAATTAATATAGGCCAAAACCCTAATTACGGGTTTAGAATACCGTAATCGTATGTTCGTTTCTTTGGAATATTACAGCTGCACCACGTGGGTCGTATCTCCCCGTGCGGGAATATACTTGGCGCGACGAGATTCCATAGTGGCTCCACCCAGAGGTGCCCCGTTTGGCTACTGATGGACCCGTGTTCTTGCCTGGCAGTGGCAGGGACATGTTCAAGGCTGGACCTTCCCGTCCTTGATAGCTCACCTTCCCGGTCCTACCACCAGTAGGATTCCATCCTCGTTATTGCTCGCCCAGACCATCGTCGCCGGTCATGCCATGCCCGTACCCACTTCCACCTTCCGGCTCTCCCCCAGTCCAGCCGCGGTCACCCCGCCTGAGCCTTTGGGCCATGATGTTGTAAGGATTGATGATCCACATGACATGGCTACAAGTACCGTGAGAGAGACCGATATCCGCCCTGCTGTTGCCCCATTTTCGGATGATGTTTATGAGGAGGTCATGGCTGAGATCCGCTGGGACCTAGCTGCTATGGAGGAAGCCAGGGTCGTTAGAGATCGAGCCCGTGGCTCCCGTACTCGACGCTGAGGAGGAAGATCCCGAGGAAGATCTGGAGGAAGATCCTGAGGAAGACCCCGAGGAGGACCTTTCAGCTGATGATGAGATGGAGGGAGTGGATAGTTCCCATGCTTCCAGTCCTGACTCCAACACATGGAGCCCTATCTACACCCCGGGCGATCATAGATCTAGTTCTTAGGACTAGATTGTCTTTTTGTCTATATACTTTGTATATCTTTTGATGCATGCGGAAACGATGGGTCGTTCCGACATGAACCCTATTTTGATGACCACGGTAGCGTTTAGGTTTTTGTACGCACCGTGACTAGGTACACGGAGTGATGCTGATATTTGCTTTTGGGCATCATACTCTGTACCTGGTCTTTTGTAAACCTTCAAAACGCTGATGAAAGTCCTCGTAGAGGCAATTGATGTCATATGATGATAGCTCCCCGAGAGCCTTTTGTTTTAATATTATGATATGTGGTATTCGATGATGTGCTAGATTTATGCTCATAATTAGACAAATACCGTGCATATATATATACATTGATCGTGATGGATATCATGAGAAGATATTTAATTGCGTATCTTTATGAAGGATATGATGCCGCCGAGAAGGAGAAATTGCAAGATGACATCTGAAAGAGAAGCCACACCACCACCAGCGAGACAGATTGAGGAACTATTCCTCAGGCAGAACACACCGACTTTCAACGGGACTAGAAATCCCGTGGATGCTGAACTTTGGATTCGCGCTCTGGAGAGAATCTTCAACTTCCTCCACTGCACCTCTCAAGAACGCTTGTCATGCGTTGCTTTCCAAATGATTGGTGTCGCCGACTTCTGGTGGGAGGCAAAGAGGAAGACTCTGTCCGAGGAGGAATTGGAAGATTTCTCCTGGGAGGAATTTAAGGAGGAAGTGTACGAGAAGTACATTCTTAAGAGCTACCGGAAAAGAAAAGAACATGAGTTCTACAACCTGCGCCACGGAAAGATGACGGTCACAGATTACGACCGTGCATTCTGTGAGATGTCGCGGTATGCGCCTCAACTGGTCGACACCGACGAGAAAAGAACAGAGAAGTTTTGGGCGGGACTCCATCATGAGATCAGGGTATCACTGGCGGGGCATGGAAATCTGACCTACCGCGAGGCCCTTAGCAGAGCATTGGATATCGAGGCGGCTATGCCTGAGGATAGGACTGTCGCTTTGTATCCCCCGAATCACCAAGGGGATCGTGGGAAGAGGAAGTGGGAAAGACCCCACCATGGCCAAGGATCCAACACTGGCCAGGCCGAAAGGAGGCCATGGCAAGGAAACAACGTGCAATCTTGGCACGGGCAAGGAAATGGATGCCCTATGGTACCCGCACCTGACGGGGGAAACTAGAAATTCGTAAGGCTCCCCGTGTGCCCAAGGTGCCATAGGAGTCACAAGGGGGCATGCGCATTTACAAATGACGGATGCTTCAAGTGTGGTCAGAAGGGTCACTACTCCAGGGACTGCCCTAGGACGCGCCAAGGGGAAAATGGCCGTCCCAATGTGTCCAACCGAGTCCAACCGGTCTGGACTATTCAAGCCCAATCGTTCCAACAAAAGCCCCCGGTTCAGTACTACCAGCCGAATCAGCGACCATATCAACCACGGCGGTAACGACAACAACAATGGAGACAGCCGCAGCAGCAGTACCGACAGCCCCAACAACAACAGCAGCAACAACCGCAGCAACAACAACAACATCATCAACAAAAGGCAACCACCACTGCAAGCCAGGGCCTACGCCCTCAACCAAGAAATGGAATTCCTGTAGGAGCCGCCAAGAAACCAAGGAAACATGGCAGGTATGGGAACACTCCTCCAATTGCCTGTTATCCTACTGTTTGATACTGGCGCCTCGCATTCTTTTATTACTGAAGCATGCGTAGAGAACTTAGGATTAGATCCTAAACGCGCTGAAAAAATCATGAGAATTTCATCACCAGCAGGAGGCGTAATGTAATACCCCAAATTTTTAATCAGTTATTAAAGAATAATTAAGGGTTAAATAGGGCATTGCATCCTTAATCTAAAAGAAAACAGAAATATTTATGATCTAAAATACATAATGACTCTTAATAAAATAAAATATGATTAACAATTTAACTATAAACTTATGAATGAAAGATTTTATTTAAGAATTTAAAATAATGTTATGATTGATTATTTGATCTTAAATGATCAAATAAATTTTATAATTGTTGGAAATTTTAAAATTTTTGCTATTTGAGTATTATATTTTCATATTATATAGTAAATATAATTATATGTATGTGGAGTTATGAAATGTCCTAAAGTAGGAATTAAGAACATAAGTTATATAAATATGATTGATAACATAAAATAGAATATATATATATATATATATATATATTATATTAGGATATATATATATATATGCATGTTCTAGAAAGTGAATGACTAAGCATGTACATTAAAATTTCTTGGTGAACAAGTATTTGCATTAAATGAGATGATGAATAATCTTCAATTTAATTAAATGAAAATTTAAATAAATTTGATCTATAAATATACTATCCTTACACTAAATAAAACATTCTAAAAATCCTCACTCTACTCCCTAAAACTCAGGCCTACCCACACTACACACACTTGGGAGAATTTTTTTTTTTAACAAGTTAAATCTTCCAAATTCTCACTTCTAAGCTTGATTCCAAAACTAACAAGGTATGATTTTAATTTCTCTCAATCTTTAGGCATGAATTTTGTTATATATATTTATGAAATTCTTGAGCATGTTAGTGGTATAATTTTAATGGGTTTTGTGAAAGTTATGAATGGATATTGATATTTTAGTTAAGAATTGATGATTTAATATGGAATTGATGAATTGATGGTGGTATAGTTGTAGGAATTATGTTGAATTTGAAAAACCCTATTTTATGTGCTTAGGTCAAAATAAGAAATTATTGATGTTATGTTAAAAATAAGTTGTGATTATATGTTTAAAGCATGCTTAGGTTAATAAATAGGAAGAAAAGATAGCAAAATAAATTTTAGAATATATATATATATATATATATATATATATATATATATATATATATATATATATGTTCGAAATTTTGAAAAAAAGGGGAAGTGATGTATTGATTTTATTTTCTTCATTTAACTTAATATATGAGTTTAATATGATGCTTTGAGTATTATATGAATTATTAGAATTTTCTAAGTTTATATGTTGAAATTGAAAAAATTTAGTTTAGGTGCTTAATTGCTAAATATAGATTAGAGTTAATATATGATGTTAATATTGATGGTTAAGCTTACACATGATATTAAATTGAGAAATTGGAAAGAAATTTTGAGAAATTATAATTTGTACATTTAATGGTATAAATTTTGAAAATTTTAGGGAAAAGGGGAAATTTATTTCTAATGTTATTTTTATAAATCTTATGATTTGTGAATATAGTATGTAAATAAGGACTCATGAAGCTTAATAGAGGATGTTAGAATTAAAAATATGAAAAGTTGAATTTTATAAACATATTAAGTTGAAAAGAAAAGTTGATGACAAAGAAAATAAATTATATGTTGATAAGTGATAAAAAAAATAATTGATATACCTAAAAGTATACTAATAGTAAGAAAAATACTAATATTAGCAAAGATAAGTGCCTACAACCTAATTATGTGAAAAGTTTAACGTGGGCGATTAATTGAAAATACTATGCTTGAACAACTTAAGAAAAGAATATAATGTTCAGATAAAGGATGCAATGACCCGAAAAGACTTAAAATTTTTATAGTAAAAAGTTTAGGCAAAATTGTCTAAACAAAACCTAAGAAATGAAAAAAGAAAAGAAAGAGAAATTTTAAATAAGAAATATTGTATATGTATACTAATGTTATCAAATAATTAAAGGTACATCGAGAAAGGGAAGACAATTAAGGAAGAAGAGGAAGGAGGAACAGGAGGACTAATAAAGCTTACTGACTAGGAACAACAGGTGGGCTTTCGAACTAAATAATAGCACGTGCTAATTTATATTGTTTCATTATGTATACTGCATGACTTTTAAATTCATTGACTTGCCAAATGTTTGAGCATGAGCATGATGCATTGACTGTCCACGGAAAGAGAAAGAAAGAAAAAGAAAGAAAGAATGAATGAAAGAATTTACCGACGTCGGATAGCGACCTTCGGGTCATAGCGTGTTTGAGAATGAGTCCTACTTCTCAACACATAGACAGAATCTGTGGATATGGGAAGAGAAAAACGTCTGCAGACAAAGATCATGCATATGCATTTGTTTTAAATTTGTGAAAATGAAAGCAAGTAAGTGGTTACTTTAAAAAGCATGCACAGGTTTTTCACTAAAACCCTTGTGTATTGCAAAGCGATGGCAAGTCAATCTTATAGCTCTAAGAGCAAATTTTTAACTGTTTTCGGCATGTGTCTACTGAGTGCTTATGTACTCATGCCCTGCATGTATTTCTAAACATGCAGGTTGAGTGTAACAGCCCTCTAATCCTAAGGACGGATTAAAGAGGACTATACTTGAAACAATAATCAAGGAATCTGAAAGACAATTTCAAAGGCTTATGGGACATACATCAAGTAAATTAAGAAACTCCACCCATTATATACATTACACACATAATTTACAAGTGAGACTTAAACCTAACAGATCCAAAACAATTTCCAATGATCTGAAGGTATTCAACTGTCATCATCAAAAACTTAAACTTAATGTTCTACTACAGCGGAAAAACATGTGAATACACATATGACGATGTATATTCAAGGTTTCTAACATGTCACTATCAAAAGGGTCCAACTGCTCACAACACCTCCATCCATCATCACCAACTCGTACATTTAAAACAAACATGCGGTGAGTACAAAATGCACTCGGTGAACTCATGCCAAACATTTTATCAAATTTAAATTACACCGCCTATCACAAGAATAACACGAGGTTTTAATTAAAAAGGCTCGTGTTTACTAAATATTTTCTGGCATTTTTCATAAACATCGCCTGCGCAGGCATTTTCTCTGGTATGTATGATCCATATCCGGTCTCATATGACTGCTCATAAACTCATCTGGCGTCGTAGAAGTAGGCCTCCTTCTACGGACGCTGTGACCGGCCGAAGATGTTCCTTTCGGCACACAGTCACCTACTGGTGTACACGTTAATCCTAGCCAGGTATTACTGCATCCGGCATAGGATCCGATATCGATTTTCTGATAAGTTGGGAGCGACCCAACAACTGATTCATCATTCATTCATTCATGGATAGGATACATACATAAAACATAAATATTTTGGGCAGGTAATTTAATCATCATTTCTCAATAAAGACTGTTCATTTCGAAGAAAGCATCATACATAAATCAGTTACTATTTGGAGTATAGTAAAGCCCACCTGGACTGTCGATTTCTCAAAATACGATTCCTTACTACGTCGCTTGATCACGTCCACGTCCAACCTTTACGTAAAAACTATTTTAGTACGTCGGTCACGTTTTTCGAGATTTTCAAAGTTTAGAATAAACTTTGATAACTTACTCTAATATAATTTGAATTCCTTAACGAATTCAATACATCGTTCAATCGCGTATTTTGAACTAAACATTTCTCGTACTTCGAGATATGTTCACTTATTTCATTTTAACCTTTTAGGTTAAACATTTAACGTATCTACACGTTTTTCGATATAAAGATTTAAATTTTGAAATCTTTTCTCACAAATGAGATTTTCTTATATAATTAATACGTTTTACACGTATTAGCGTGATTTATCGAACGTATTTCATCGTTGATTTCAAAAGTCAATATTTTGACTTTTCTTTATTAATCTCTTTTAATATCTCGTATTTTTAATATCTTATTTCCTTGTAAATCGATTCTCAATCGATTTCTTTTCATAAAGTCTTAATTCTCGATTTTTCACGCAAATCGATAAACTTCATTAATATTTTTCTTAAATATTAATTAACTTATTCCTTAAACATTATTTTTCATTTCTAACGTTATTTAATATAACGTTTCGTCATAAACATAGTATTCTATGTTTATAAAATTTCATAAATTCTTAATATGTCTAAATTAATTCTAGACATATAATGTATTATTTTTTTCTTAATATTAAGGATTTAAAATCCTTAATATATATAGACAAGCTCACGGCCTTAAGCTTAATTTTTCATTCTCCTTCCAAAAAATCTTCTAAATTCATATAGTGTACTATTTTATCATAGTATCACTAATATGTATTAATATTAACTATAGGAAATTTGAACATCACCTACTTCACTTATATAAGTCTCGAAAATTTCTAAAATTTTATCAAACAAATTCCTAAAATTCTAATTAAATTATACAAGGCCCCAACATCAATTTATAACATAATTATAACATAAGGTCCAAAATTTATAAATTCTACATCAATGTATTATTCCATGAAGCTCACGGTTCTTCACCAACTTATACCAAACATTTTTATACAATCTCTACAAAATTATACTATGCTAAAACATTATAATGTAACAATATAACATCATACTATTAATCAAAAAACAACTTACAATTCATCATACCAAGCCATGTGACTCTCGATTTTTTTTTTAAAAAATGAACAATAATTTCTCAAAAATTCTAATAATTTCACATATCCTCTAATCAATACCCTAAATCAAAATTATGCTATAATATCACAAGAATAAAATTTGTACATTAACTTATAAATTTTTCTTCATTTCGGTAATTTCCAAATTATTAGTAAATGATTTTTAAAAATTTCAATTAATCACCATGTGTTCTACTACTAACATATATCATTAATCCAACCTTAAAACATACCCTAGAATTATCAATCATAATCAAACAATTAATGAAACATGCTTATCTTAAAATAAATCATCAACATAAACTCCTAAGCATATGTAACATAATCACCAAGCATATAAACATGCTAGCATAATTTTCACTAAATAAACATGCTTGGAAAATAATTTGAACCAATGGATTATTAAAAAGCTTAGGTATAATCGAAGCTCGTTCGATATCTAACCTCGTTAACGGCTTTGATTTTTGATGTCAAGGATTTAAATCAAGGTTTGGTGATTTAAAGAGATGAAAAACTCAAAGTTTCTTCAAGAAAAGCTCACGATATTCTTTGGTTTGGGAATGAGAGAGAATGTATTCTTGTCTTAAGGAAGTAAAAGACTTAAGTAATTGAAATTAAACACTATCTATCTCACTATCTCTCTCTCGGTCACTCTCTATACTTACCAAGCAATTTGGGAGCCTTTCAATTATTCTTTATGACTCAACATTCATTACATCACCCATACTAACTAGCATAAAGTTTTCTTGGTTGAAACAAATTAATTCATTGCTTTGGGGATACAATAGCCGTCGGCTATCTCACTCACACATAATGAAAACCAAGTTTTTCTCCTATGACTCACCATGTATATGTCATCCACACTTACTATGTCTTACACAATTCATTCCTTGAACAAAACAATGAAATATCTATGAATTTGGGGAGCAATTGCCGTCGGCTCCTTCTTGAACAAATAGGAGTATTTACTTTATTCTTGTCTTACCATATATTTAGTCAACAAATACACTTCCCAAAATATAAGAATACATCATGACTTAGAGTTGTGTGTAAGCTTCCAACCTCAATTCTTCCTCCTAATACACGGCTATTATACACTAGCACACATCCACTTGATTTTACTAGGTTAATGTGTACACTACATATCCCACTTGCATGATTTAATCACCACATAGAAAGGCAAATACAAAACTTACGTAAATATGCTACACACAAAAAGAAACTCACGGTTATTCCACTATGCATTGATATATAATTAATTTTTTCATGCTAAATATATATATATATATATATATATATATATATCATAATATAAGTTTTAGATGATAAATTATATCATAGGAAAATTATTAGAATTATTTCATGTGTGAAAACCCAATTTTCAAATTAGGGTTTTGAAAATTAATACTTTGTTCAAAAATAATCCTTAATGCTCTAGCATTATTTTAATGCTAAATAATACTCTAATTACATATAATAATCATAGGAATTTAAATATTATAATTCCTTGATCATTAATCTCATTTTCTATTCATCTCTAAACGTTAACGTTTAAAACGCTCAAACGTTAATTATCGACTCATCTCAAAATGGTCGTAATAAAGTTGTAGTCACTTTATTAAATTATTCCATAAATAATGGAATTAAATTCTAAGCTTATTTGCTTAGAAAATTTCTCGAAATTTTAACTATCGATACTCAATCGACGTTAAAAATTATACTTCCGAAACACATTATAAACTTCCATTCCTTAATTCACAATTCTTTGTGAATATAAAAATAGGAATTCATTACGTCGTAATTAATCGAAATCATTATTCGATATATTACTAATTCCATTATTTCGGCGAAACCCTAATTTACGAGTTTTTAATATCGTAATTAGGTATTTAAATCTTCGGGACATTACATTCTACCCCCCTTAAAAGAAATTTCATCCCGAAATTTGCATATCTTAGAAAAATTTGGGGCATCGTTCCTTCATGGCTTCCTCAAGCTCCCATGTGACTTCTTCTTGTCCATGACGTCTCTACAACACTTTCACTAGAGAGATGGACTGTCTCTTAACTGTTGAACCTTACGGTCTAGGATAGCCGTAGGTTCTTCTTCATAACTCATATCTGGGTTGAGGATCACGTCGTCTTGATGGATCAAGTGTTTTTTTTTTTTTGTACATGTATTTTCTTAATTGCGACACGTGAAGAACATTGCGTACACCCCCCCCAAACTTGGCGGAAAAGCCAATCTGTAAGCAACTGGTCTATTCTTTTTAGAATCTCATGAAGTCCTGTAAAACGCGATCTCAATTTTCTTATTTACATGTGCCAAGCCCTAAAATTCTTCTCTCACCTAACTCATCCCAATAAAGCGGTGATCGACTTTTCTTTACATATAAGGCTTCGTATGGGGCAATATTAATCGTTGCTTCCGATTGTTCATTGGTCTGTGGATGAAACGCTGTGCTGAAATTTAATTTTGTGCCCATTTAAGCTAATCCAAAATCTCGAAGTGCCTTTGGAATCTCCTATCTGATGTGATAGGTTTTGGTACCCCATGCAGGCGTACAATTTGTTTTACGTACTACTAGACTAATTTATCGTATCCATAAGTAAATTGGATTTGGCAGAAAATGCGCACACGCACTTAGTAAGTCGATCCACTATTATCCATATAGCAGTGTTCCCTCTTTTCGATTTTGGCAACTCCGTAATAAAATCTATTGTTATATCATTCCATTCCCATTCGGTATTTACAAAGGTCAGAACTTTCCGTAGGGTCTTTGGTACAATGCTTTCACTTTCTGACATACAAGACAACACTCTACAAAAGGGTTACGTCTCGTTTTATGCCTTCCTACCAGACCTTTTTTCATAAGTCTTGATACATTTAGTGCTTCCTGGGTGGCGGTATAAGGAGTATCATGAGTTTCACTCATGACTTCATTTCGAAGTTCAACATTGTTTGGAAATACACCACCTTTCTTCAAACAATAAGACATTTTCTGGAATTGCTAGTACTGGTGCACTCGTAACTGATCGAATAAGTCAACTATCCTTTGGCAGTGGATACTTATTCTTGAGTGTCAGTTTATTCAAGGACCCTCCTTTTTTTTTTCGTGACAAATAAGACAGGCGCTCCCTAAGGTGAAACGCTAGGTCTGATAAAACCTAGGTCCAAAAGCTCTTGGATTGGATTTTCAACTCTTCCAGTTCCTTCGGAGCCATTCGGTAAGGTGGTTTCGACACTGGAGCTGTTCCGGGTTCTAGGTCGATGGTGAATTCCAATTGTCTATCAGGGTAATCCTGGTAAATTTTCGGGAAAAACATTTGGAAATTCTCTAACAATCCCTACATCTTCAACCTTTATCTCTGCTTTATCTTCTCCATTATGGTAAACAAGAAATGCGCGACATCCTTTCTTGTTTATCATTCTTCTTACTTTAACGCTTGATACTGATCAAAATTTTCTTCCCGTGTTGATTTTATGAAAATCGTAGCTTCTTCCGTGAAAATGAAACGAAATTTTCCTCTCCTTGCTCAGAATCGTGGAATGGTTTTCAACTACCCAATCCATCCCTAGGATTATATCTACATCGCCCATAGATATTATGTTTAAGTTATTTGCTAGAACCTTAAGTGATCCTAGGTTCAACTCTAAATTCGAGCAAACATGCATAACAATCATAATTCCTCCTATGGGTGGAGAGATTCTCATTTCCGGATTCGCTCGTTCAGATCTAAGTTCCAACATATCGACACATGCTCTTACGATGAAAGAATGCGAAGTACCCGTATCGAACAAAAAGTATAATAGGTATGTTGAAAAGGGTTCCTATACCTGCCAGGTTGCCCTGGTTTTGTTCGTTTTGTTGCCCATGTAGAGCATACGCTCTAGCCTGAGCTGGCTGTGGTCGGCGGGGTGCTTGACGCTGTTGGTACTGCTGCTGCTGCCGTGGTTGCTGTTGACGTTGCTGCTGTCGTTGCTGCTGATACTGGGGCTGATATTGTATAGCCCTCAGTGGTTGGGTGTGGCCTGGTTGGTTTTGCCTTCCCATGTTTCCCGGGCGGAATCCGGGGCATTCATTTGCATAGTGGCCTTTAACGCCACATTTATAGCAACCCTCATTACCTGCTAGACATACCCCCATGTGCCGTCTATTACACTTTGGGCAGGGAGGAATCCTCATTTGCTCTGGTGGTCCTCCCGTCGGTGTGGAAAATACGGGCTTTATCCATACTTGCCCTTGTGGAACCCCGTTTCCTTGCCATGGCTTTTTGTTGCTTGGGTTGCTGAAATTTCCTCGGTTGACATTGTTATTGTGGTTTCCTTCCCATTTTCTTTTACCTTTGTCCCCAACATTTTGCACATGAGTCGGTGCAGGTTTGTCTTCTGGCATTGCTGCCTCAATATCTAGCGCTCGACTAAGAGCTTCCGTATATGTCAAATCTCCATGACTGGCAAGAGACATCCTTATCTCGTGCCTTAGTCCCGATCTAAATTTTTCTGACATTTTCATGTCAGTACTTACTTGATCCGGGGCATACCTTGACATATCACAAAAGAGACGGTCGTACTCAGTCACTGACATTTTCTCCTGCTTCAGATTGAAAAATTCGTACTCCTTCTTCTTCCTATAGTTCTTGGGAATGTATTTTTCATACATTTCTGTCTTAAAGTCTTCCCAAGTGAAGAAATCCATTTGTTCTGGGGTTAATGTCTTTCTTCTCGCCTCCCACCAGAAGTCGGTAGGTCCGTTGAGTTGAAAGGCAACACAAGATAGTCGTTCTTGTGTGTTGCAGCGAAGAAAATCAAAAATTCTCTCAATTGCCCTTACCCATTGTTCGGCTTCATCAGGGCTTCCCTTTCCATTGAACGTAGGCGGATTCTGCCTAAGGAAGAGTTCTTCAACCCTACGATCAGGTGGAGGTGGGGGTGGCACGAGTATCTCCTCACTTTCCGCTCGTGGGATTCTTCCCCTCCTTCTACCTCTTCCTCTCATTCCCTGCTCTGGTTCACGTCTTGGTGGCATTCTGATATTGCAAAGATGTAATTAGCATTGGTATAACGTTTATCGCAATTTATACTCACATAACATCTTTATGCAATATTATCAAAACACAACTTTAATAAACCATTCATCCTTTTCGTACTCATTTGTCGCAAGAGCCCATCTAGGGTCATCATACATATATGGAGAAAATGTTTCAAAGAGAACTGTTCTGTACAAATCATCAGGCTAAAAAGGAAGTTAAGTACATAAAACGATACTTTCTCTAACTTAAACCTTTCTGGACTATCTTACTTGGTTACAAGCATTACCAAAGTATTATGTTTCTATCTTTACTAAAAATACTACTCGTATTTTACTGCACGATTCGTTATTCCATTATTGTTGTTGTTCTTTGCTTCATACCATTCGTCAAACCTGTCATCATCACCGTTTTCCATATCCTTATTTATGTCTTCGTTCTGGTCCTCCTCCTTCCTCAGGGTTCTCATCTGAGTCTTCCTTTCGTGCACCATAAATCCTCATACGTGTCGTTTGAGGATAGGGCTCCACTGAAGACGGCGGTGCTGACATCGGTGGTAGAACTGGAAGTGGTATTCGCGTTGGGTGTCCAATTGACAGAGAAGGGAAAATCCAGCATTCCCAATGTTCTGGTCTCGATGCCCTTTCCACATGTGCTGGTCGTCCTTCATCCTCCAGATATCTTGGCATCACAAGATCGACTTCCCGTAGAACTTCCGCATACAACCATTCTGGTGACACATCACGCCCTATATACTTTCATGGTGGCAGGTACGGCCCTCTGGGTGCAATTCTATTACGCTGTGGACATAGTTCAAATGGCTGATAAATCTGGGTAAATCTGCAATCAAGTCGTAACTACCATCTGTTCGATAGACGTAGTCGCCTGATATCTCTGTTGCATAATTCTCCCAGTCACAAGGCAATCGAGTCAAAAGGCGCTTAACTTTATCAACGTCGGTCACGCCCTGCCCGTGTGCATCCATCCAGGGACGGAGGTAGTGCATCAAAAACTCTCCTAGGCTATAGCCCCCAGCACATCTTATACGTACGGTATGATCGAATAATTTCCTCGGGTGTAGCACGCGGCCCTAATCTCCTCTTTGTCGTATATAGCGTCCTTGCCATCTAACACAAACAATACTATCACAAGTAAATCTAGTCATATCTGGTAAGCAGACAAGAAATCTGAGCATATCTGTTAAGCAGATAGAACAAATATATCTGATAAGCAGATAAATGTTTACAGCAAGGGTCTTATGTTCAGCATGCATCATAGTACCACTTATGTCACTAGGGAAGTCTTACTCTCGAACAACTTTCTAAATTCTTTTCCTTCTATAAAGTCCTTGTTCTAAACAAATTTTCAAGTCTGACTTCAACTGTTTCTAATGAATTTTGGTGAAGGATTTAAGGATTTTATCCTTTATACAAAATAAATTTCGTTGTGATAGGGGTACGTAAGCGAAAACCGTTCGCAAAACGGAGTTCAAACGAAAGAGAACGAGTTACTACAAAACACTGCAAGCAGCAGTTTTTGTTTTCAAGACGCGCGCGCATGCAGCCCATGCCGGTTGGGCATGCACGTATGTTCCGCCTCGTGTGTGCTTTGTTCAAATTCTTGTTTAGCTTTCTATGTTCCATATCACACCCATACATCTTGCTCATTTGGTTCCCTCTTTTGATTTCGTCATTCTTCTGTTGAAAACTTGAGTTGTTCTCTTTTGACTTTTTCGTTCTGAAAACACTACTTGCTATAATTCTTGTAGTGAGATAAAGTTCCTCTAACTCATATTTCTATGTTCTTTTGCAAAAGTGATCATGCTACTTATAGCATCTACGTTCTTCTGGGATAGCATATCCATTATCAATACAAACTGTGAGACTTTAAACAAAATTTCAATTAATCATAACATAACTCATTGTTCTCATGATTTCTTTAAAAAAAAAACTCAACAATCCATTTTGACATTTCAATGTCAACTGTTTCCCATTCTCTGCAAACTCTGTCTCATATCACTGTTAGCTAGTTCTCATATCTCCCTTGACATATAGATGCCAACTGTTCTCATATTACTTGGAAACTCTCTTTGAAATGCTGTTCATAACTTTCATTCTCAACTGCTCAAACTTTCTTCTCAAATAACTCTTCTCAACTTTTATTACTTTTCAAAATATGAATTTAATCCTTTTCTCAAAACTTTCAAATTCAACTTTCTTTTCACTTTCAACTTTCACTTTCAAAACTTGAGAAGAAATCATTTACCTCATCTCGGTTGAGCTTGATGTGATGGAGTGTTGAGCATAGTCAGGTGATCTCTAGAAGTCTAGTGACTCAATCTAGACTTGACTTTGAAAGAAAGTTTTGGATACAAAGAGCGAACTGCTCTGATACCACTTTGTAACAGCCCTCTAGTCCTAAGGACGGATTAAAAAGGACTATACTTGAAACAATAATCAAGGAATCTGAAAGACAATTAATCAAAGGCTTATGGGACATACATCAAGTAAATTAAGAAACTCCACCCATTTTATACATTACACACATAATTTACAAGTGAGACTTAAACCTAACAGATCCAAAACAATTTCCAATGATCTGAAGGTATTCAACTGTCATCATCAAAAACATAAACTTAATGTTCTACTGCAGCGGAAAAACATGTGAATACACATATGACGATGTGTATTCAAGGTTTCTAACATGTCACTATCAAAAGGGTCCAACCGCCACAACACCTCCATCCACCATCACCAACTCGCACATTTAAAACAAACATGCGGTGAGTACAAAATGCACTCGATGAACTCATCCCAAAACATTTTATCAAATTTAAATTACATCGCCTATCACAAGAATAACACGAGGTTTTAATTAAAAGGCTCGTGTTTACTAAATATTTTCTGGCATTTTTCATAAACATCGCTGCGCAGGCATTTTCTCTAGTATGTATGATCCATATCCGGTCTCATATGACTGCTCATAAACTCATCTGGCGTCGTAGAAGTAGGCCTCCTTCTACGGACGCTGTGACCGGCCGAAGATGTTCCTTTCGCACACAATACCCTCGGTGTACACGTTAATCCTAGCTGTATTACTGCATCCGGCATAGGATCCGATATCGATTTTCTGATAAGTTGGAACGACCCAACAACTGATTCATCATTCATTCATTCATGGATAGGATACATACATAAAACATAAACATTTTGGGCAGGTAATTTCATCATCATTTCTCAATAAAGACTGTTCATTTCGAAGAAAGCATCATAAATAAATCGCCATTATTTTGAGTATAGTAAAGCCCACCGACCGTCGATTTCTCAAAATACGATTCCTTACTACGCCGCTGATCACGCCCACGCCCAACCTTTACGTAAAAACTATTTTAGTACGTCGATCACGTTGAGATTTTCAAAGTTTAGAATAAACTTTGATAACTTACTCTAATATAATTTGAATTCCTTAACGAATTCAATACATCGTTCAATCGTGTATTTTGAACTAAACATTTCTCGTACTTCGAGATATGTTCACTTATTTCATTTTAACCTTTTAGGTTAAACATTTAACGTATCTACACGTTTTTCGATATAAAGATTTAAATTTTGAAATCTTTTCTCAAAAATGAGATTTTCTTATATAATTAATACGCTTTACACGTATGTAATATTCCAAAGAAACGAACGTACGATTGCGGTATTCTAAACCCGTAATTAGGGTTTTAAAGTATATAAATTTTTACGACATCGAATATTGTGATTTCGATACGATATCGCTATAACGAATTCTTTTTATAATTCACTAAGGATTGTGAATTACGGAAATGAAATTTATGAAATGATACGACAATATTATTTTAACGTCAAACGCGTATCGAACGTCAGCATTTTATGGAAATCTCTGAGCTGCAAAGCTTGGAATTAATTTCCATCTTAATTCCTTTATTAAAAGGAATATATTTATAAAGTAAGTACGAGCTTACTACGACCATTTTGAGATGAGTCGATTTTGAACGTTTTGAACGTCAACGTCTAGAGACGTTTTGTAAAATGAGTTTAATGCTCAGGAAATTATAATAATTAATTTCCTATTATTATTTTATATAATTTCAGTATTATTAATTAATTAAATTGAATTTTTAGCTATTAAAATTCGATATTTTGGTATTGAATTTTTCGAAAACCCTAAGTTTATAAACTATGGTTTTTCACATGAAATGATACCATTAAATTATCATATGGTATGTAAACTATATGTTATAATATATATGAATGTTATTAAGCTATAAAATCAATTTTGGAGCATTTAAACTCGATATTGCTTATATATAATTTTCGAACCCCAATTATAAAAATTAGGGTTTCGTATGCATGAATTAATGCATAAATTTTTATCATATGCTTTTAATTATTATCTAAAACATATATTATGATATATATGTGTATATTTGGAACGAAAATGACATGAGTATCAATAATAGGTGTGATGTATATTTTTATCCTATTTTCCCTATTATTCTCGCCATTTTCGATTATGTGCTATATGTTTGATTTAATTATTTTTATGGCATGTATTATATATCTATGATCATATGTGATTAATATATATAGTATTAGGGATGGAATAAAAATTAAACCACCCCTAAACACCCCTAAAACCGCCGGCCATCATGAGAGAGAGCAAAGGTATGCACTCCACCTTATTTTTGACCAATACATGCACACCTAGCCAATGATCACTACACTCTCATCATTTTTACTGCATTAATCCTATTGGTGAGGTGTGTGCAGCCGTGTATGTTGAGAGAAAGGGGTATAGGGGAGCCTCTCCCCATTCCTCTCATTATACTACCATTACAAACAATAAGAACTCACAAAATACTCCATCCTCTCCAAAAATCTGTAGCCAAAACCGAGAACACCCCCCTCTATTTTCGAAAGCTTACCTCTTCTCCTTCTTCTCATTTCTTCTCCCAAACCTTAATACCATACCATACTCTTGAGATCCTATACCATTTCAAGGTAAACCAAGGCACCATAGTACCGATTCCATATCCATTTTTGCTATGAAAATCGAGAGCAAGTTCATATATGTGTGTGTGTGTGTCGCATACTATATATATATATATTTGTGTATGTTTAAATGTTCTATGAATAAGCTATGGATGAATGTTGTTCTTGATGTTTTAGTTCGAATATATATATGAATATATATGTTAGATGAGCATAGATGGTTGTACATTAAGTTGTTGAAATGGATCTAGCATGTCTTCATGACTTTCGAACCATAGGATATGTTTAATAAAATTTTCGAAAGCTTTATAAAATAAAATGATGATGACCGATTGCTTCTTGAATAGTTTGGGAATGGATTATTGTTTATTATCATGTTTATAATCCATGGTTTTGATTTGAAAAAATTTAGAAAACCCTAGGTATTTTTTTTAAAATACCGTGAGCTTCTTAAACATGTACCATGATGTATAATTTTTATTTTAAGCTTATGATGACATATTAGTGCTTTAATGTATTGTTTATATGTTCTATGATTTATTTAGAATTTTTGGAAACCATATGTTTAATTATTCAAAAATACCGTGAGCATATATATACATGAATGTTGATGTATGATTTTATTTTGATCATACAATGGTATATTAATGCTTTAATATATTGTTTATGTATTGTATGATTTTGTTGGAATTTTTGGAAATCAAATGCTAAATTGAATCAAAAAAACCGAAGAGCTATTGCTCAACAAGGTGATGATTTAATTTGGTTTTGATGAATGTTTTAATGTTATAATGTTGTATTATAATGTATAAACATAGTATATAATTGTTGAATTTTGAAAACCAAATACCATAATTAAATCAAAAGCCGAGCATATATGCTCCATATGGTGATGATTTCAATTGTTTTGGTTGATATTATGATGTTACAATGTTATAATACAATGTTTAATCATGTTGTGATTTAATTAGAATTTTTAGAAATTGTTTGATAATTATTGGGTAATTAAATCGAAATTACCTTGTGCATTATCGATTTATTGTGGAATGAATGTTTATGATGGACTATAGGTTATATTATTATATATATATTGATGTTAGGATATTATACTATGTGTATATTAATTTTGGAAATTTTTGGATAATTATTCCATATTATATGGAATTACCGAAATGTATATATGTAAATATACTAATAAATGACAAACAATATCATATGGATCTTATAAATTCATATTCTGGACCATAGTGTATAATAATACACTATATTAATTTAGAAAAATTTCAAAAGTCATTTAGTATTTTTAACCTAATTACCGAGAATTTCGATAATTAAAAAGGATTTTAAAATCCTTTTTAATTTAGTTTATTATTAAAATATATGTCTAATTATATTCTGGACATATTTTGGAAATTATAAAATTTTATAAACATAGTTTACTATGTTTAAGACAAACGTTAGGTTGTTAACGTTTTAAAATCGAAAATACGCCTTTCTAATTATTAAAAGGTTTAATAAATGCGAAATTATTTATAAGTCCTTGATTTACGTGATAAATCGAGAAATAGGACTTTACATGTACAAATCGATCAAAAATTCGATTTATAAAACGAAATAGTAAGAAATTACTATTTGAAAGTCAAAATCGTTGACTTTGTTGACCGTGTTGACTTCGTTGACTTTTAAAGTCAAACGTACGATTATACGTTCGATAAATACGCCAATGCGCGTAAGATGTGCTAATTGAGTATAATACCTCATTAGCAAGAAAGGATTTCACAAATGAAATCCTTATATCGAGAGACGTGCTCATACGTTAAAACGTTTAAGCCGGAGGCGTTAAATCGAAATAGTTGAACGTATCTCGTGGAACGAGAACAATTCAATTAAATAACGTATTTGAAAGCATACCGAATTCATTTGAGGAATTCAATTCACGTCGATATAAAATATCGAAGTTATCTTTTGAAAGTCTCGAAGACTCGAGCGACGTACTAAAACCTCGCTTTTCATAAAGGTGTGGGCAAACGCGCAACGGATTCTCGACGTACGAACAAACCTATGACTCGAATTACAACGAACCATAGTCCAGGTGGGCTCTTTTTCTTATCTCACGAAAGTGGGCTTCTTATCTTCAAAATGTGGGCCTTTTTCTTACCCCACTAAAATGTGACTTTACTGTTATACCAAATGAGTCTATTTACAGCACTTATTTTACAACTGTCATCAAATGTTTATCATTACACCGCCAAAAATATTTCGTTTGTGTATGGATCCTATCTGTTATGCCCGGTAGGGTGTGGAGATGGTTGGAACTATTATATCAATTGTTGTGGTAGCACCCAACCTTTTAAATGTCGGGTCCCGTGCGGATGATAAATGCCCGCTAGGATTGGCGTGAAGGTTGGAACTATATCGTGTTAACATATGCTTGCAGAGATGACTGTTGCGCAGACGGATTACGGCGGTCACGGCGTCGTAGATGGAAGGCCTCCTCTCGACGCTTATTATTTATTATTATTATTATGTATTGTGACTATGAGATATGGACCATACACACCAAGAAAATGCTCGGCGAGCTATGTTTACTAACCGAATGATTTGGTAAGCCAAGGCATTTTAACTAAAACCCTCGCGACTTACTCGATATTGGCGTAAATTCAACTATCATCAAATGTTTTCGGCATGAGTCCACCGAGTGCAATTTCTTGTACTTAGCCCCGCATGTTTGTTTTAAATGTGCGGTTGAGCTCGATGGTGATGATGGAGGTGTGTTGAGGAGTCCGTGTCCTCGATCGCTTATTTAGATTTGGTTTCGCCAATACATATCATCATATATGTATTCACACACTTCCATTGCTAAACCCCGAACTCTTTTACATTTTGATTATTGTTTTGAACTATTGAGGTCCATCGATCATCGTTATATCCTCGGGTCCGATGGCTAAACTCAAATTATTGAGATATTATCTTATGCCACATTATGCATGCTAGTTTATATCCAATGTGGAACCATATCTTAGTCCAATTTGTCCTATAATACTATTCCTAGTATTAGTCACCCTCTAGACCGGACTACCCGGAGTGGGGCGTGACAACGTATTAGCGTATTTATCGAACCTATTTCATACGTTGATTTCAAAAGTCAACATTTTGACTTTTCTTTATTAATCTCTTTTAATATCTCGTATTTTTAATATCTTATTTCCTTGTAAATCGATTCTCAATCGATTTCTTTTCATAAAGTCTTAATTCTCGATTTTTCACGCAAATCGATAAACTTCATTAATATTTTCTTAAATATTAATTAACATATTCCTTAAACATTATTTTTCATTTCTAACGTTATTTAATATAACGTTTATTCATAAACATAGTATTCTATGTTTATAAAATTTCATAAATTCTTAATATGTCTAAATTAATTCTGACATATAATGTATTATTTTTTCTTGATATTAAGGATTTAAAATCCTTAATATATATAGACAAGCTCACGACCTTAAGCTTAATTTTTCATTCTTCTTCCAAAAAATCTTCTAAATTCATATAGTGTACTATTTTATCATAGTATCACTAATATGTATTAATATTAACTATAGGAAATTTGAACATCACCTAGTTCACTTATATAAGTCTCGAAAATTTCTAAAATTTTATCAAACAAATTCCTAAAATTCTAATTAACTTATACAAGGCCCCAACATCAATTTATAACATAATTATAACATAAGGTCCAACATTTATAAATTCTACATCAATGTATTATTCCATGAAGCTCACGGTTCTTCACCAACTTATACCAAACATTTTTATACAATCTCTACAAAATTATACTATGCTAAAACATTATAATGTAACAATATAACATCATACTATTAATCAAAAACAACTTACAATTCATCATACAAAGCCATGTGACTCTCGATTTTTTTTAAAAAAAATGAACAATAATTTCTCAAAAATTCTAATAATTTCACATATCCTCTAATCAATACCCTAAATTAAAATTATGTTATAATATCACAAGAATAAAATTTGTACATTAACTTATAAATTTTTCTTCATTTCGGTAATTTCCAAATTATTAGTAAATGATTTTTAAAAATTTCCAATTAATCACCATGTGTTCTACTACTAACATATATCATTAATCCAACCTTAAAACATACCCTAGAATTATCGATCATAATCAAACAATTAATGAAACATGCTTATCTTAAAAATAAATCATCAACATAAACTCCTAAGCATATGTAACATAATCACCAAGCATATAAACATGCTAGCATAATTTTTCACTAAATACACATGCTTGGAAAAATAATTTGAACCAATGGATAATTAAAAAGCTTAGGTATAATCGAAGCTCGTTCGATATCTAACCTCGTTAACGGCTTTGATTTTTGATGTCAAGGATTTAAATCAAGGTTTGGTGATTTAAAGAGATGAAAAACTCAAAGTTTCTCCAAGAAAAGCTCACGGTATTCTTTGGTTTGGGAATGAGAGAGAATGTATTCTTGTCTTAAGGAAGTAAAAGACATAAGTAATTGAAATTAAACACTATCTATCTCACTATCTTTCTCTCGGTCACTCTCTATACTTACCAAGCAATTTGGGAGCCTTTCAATTATTCTTTATGACTCAACATTCATTACATCACCCATACTAACTAGCATAAAGTTTTCTTGGTTGAAACAAATTAATTCATTGCTTTGGGGATACAATAGTCAGTCGGCTATCTTACTCACACATAAGGAAAACCAAGTTTTTCTCCTATGACTCACCATGTATATGTCATCCACACTTACTATGTCTTACACAATTCATTCCTTGAACAAAACAATGAAATATCTATGAATTTGGGGAGCAATTGCCGTCGGCTCCTTCTTGAACAAATAGGAGTATTTACTTTATTCTTGTCTTACCATATATTTATTCAACAAATACACTTCCCAAAATATAAGAATACATCATGACTTAGAGTTGTGTGTAAGCTTCCAACCTCAATTCTTCCTCCTAATACACGGCTATTATACACTAGCACACATCCACTTGATTTTACTAGGTTAATGTGTACACTACATATCCCACTTGCATGATTTAATCACCACATAGAAAGGCAAATACAAAACTTACGTAAATATGCTACACACAAAAAGAAACTCACGGTTATTCCACTATGCATTGATATATAATTAATTTTTTCATGCTAAATATATATATATATATCATAATATAAGTTTTAGATGATAAATTATATCATAGGAAAAATTATTAGAATTATTTCATGTGTGAAAACCCTAATTTTCGAAATTAGGGTTTTCTAAAATTAGTACTTTGTTCAAAAATAATCCTTAATGCTCTAGCATTATTTTAATGCTAAATAATACTCTAATTACATATAATAATCATAGGAATTTAAATATTATAATTCCTTGATCATTAATCTCATTTTTCTATTCATCTCTAAACGTTAACGTTTGAAACGTCTCCAAACGTTAATTATCGACTCATCTCAAAATGGTCGTAATAAAGTTGTAGTCACTTTATTAAATTATTCCATAAATAATGGAATTAAATTCTAAGCTTCGCTGCTTAGAAAATTTCTCGAAATTTTAACTATCGATACTCAATCGACGTTAAAAATTATACTGCCGAAACACATTATAAACTTCTATTCCTTAATTCACAATTCTTTTTGAATATAAAAATAGGAATTCATTACTTCGTAATTAATCGAAATCATTATTCGATATATTACTAATTCCATTATTTCGGCGAAACCCTAATTTACGAGTTTTTAATATCGCAATTAGGTATTTAAATCTTCGGGACATTACATTGAGCTTGGATTTCGGAGATGGAGTTGAAAAGGAACACTATGGTTTTTGTTCGTAAATGTTGTTATGTTGTGATTAGCCTTATGATCGAATCACTTTATGTTAATGTTGGTGATAATAGAGTTGAACTCCTTATTATATTATTGTTGAGAATGTTCTTGGTTTGAATGGTCAATTTGATATATGGATAAAGTTGATATCGAACTCGTTATATTCTTGGTTATTGAGGTCTGTTTGATTGGATTGTAGTCATGATTTTTGGAAATTATTGAAGTTGAAATTATGTAGTTCTAATTTGTTGAAAGTTGTCTTGGAAAAATCGTTATCCATTTTGTTGCCTTGCTGATAAGTAGAAACCTTATGTAAATTGTTATACTTTGTTGCCCGGAGTTATATGTCTTCACACATGTAACTCAACTACCCTTTCTGTTTCCATACTCTGACTTGAGAAATGGTTATGTAATTGTTGTTAATTGTGAAAAGAAACCCTTCCATGAAAAGATTGATTGTTGTTGATCATTATATTTCCGTTAGTTCTTGTGTTCATTTGATTCTATGGAACCTATTTATACCAATTGATAATATTCCTTAATTAATCTCCATAGTTATGGTCATCCCAACTTAATTGGATTCCTTACATCCTCATTAGTCCTAATCTTTCATGACGAGTCTCTAAGTCACAGTCTAATCTCTTGGTTAAGAAATTGGGCTGTGACAGATTGGTATCAGAGCATGGTTCTATGGGGTTAGTTACTATGTGAATTTGTTTCAATTCCTAATGTAAGTAGAGTCCGTAAAGCACAGTGTTCCAAATCCATCTCCGCCAGCTCAACCAGGTAAGTAAGATGAAAATTTTATAATGAACATTTAGAAAGGAAAGCTATTTGATAAAGTCATGCTTTTTATAAAGTCATGCATTTTACAAAAACATTCATATGATCAAGTTCTTTATATAATTGATAAAGCATGTATATGATCAGTTACGTGAAGTACGTGTTGAACTATGATAAGTAAATTTTAGTTTCAAGTATTTAAGTATATTAAGACCAACACATTTTAGTTAGTAATTACATTCTATGTTAGGATGGCAAGTCCTATAAGAACACCCAGAAAGAGTACAAAGACCGAGACCTCTTACTATTGGAAGGACGATCGCCTCTATGAATATCGTATGGAGGAAAATCAGAACTTTGTAGAATTCCTAGATAGATTTGTGGAATTATGGATGCAAGTTAGGGGATTTGCAGTGACAGACCTGGATGGCATCATGCAATTGGTACGAGTTCTAACACAAGGATGGCAGGAATGGGCAGCTGTAGTTGCCCTAGATTTCGTCGCAGAATATCGTAGTCTTGCTGAACTTCCAAAATTTGTAGAGATCATTCGAAGACAATATAATGCTACCCAGAGTCCACCTCCTGGCAATTATCCTCCAGTGGAAGGCTTTGTTTTTGCCATCTATAATATCCTATCATCAGATATTTCCATTGAAAGAAATGAACCTCAAATTGAAGTGGACAAATCTAGTACATCAGCTGTAATAGATTCGACCAATTCAGAATCCTTAATGGAAACTTCTGATACCCCTTTATATGAAGATCAAGTTGTACCAACCAATACTATCACTTCTTCTGACTACTTGACATCTGTTGATGATACTACTCCTCTTGAATTGAGCCCCATTGTTCATGGCAATTATCTAAACCTTCTTGAAGAAGAATTTCCCCTTGAAGAACTTGTTGAAGAGGAATCTCCTCTTGAAGAACTTGATTATGTTGACTTTGACTATGATATGGGTGACAATGACTCAACATGGTATGACTACCTTACAGCCATAAATGTTTCTCCACTTCAGTCCATACCATATGAATCTCCACATGAAACCCCACCCACATCCCTTCTCGAAGAAAACCAGTTTGAGACTGAGGCTGGATCATCTAGACCAACTGGAACTACCCGATCTTTCAAACATGAACCTGAATTTGTACAACCAGTTGGTACCACTCAAGTACAACCTCTTCAGCTTAGTGATCTGCCATTTGTCACGGACCCTTCTCTCCTTGAACCCGAAATCAGTTTTATTTCTCATCCCAAATCCAGTGTTAAACGTTTTTGTGACCCTCCATCAGAGGATGAATGCATTGAAGAGGTGTCGGAGGAAGAGAATCCAGAAAACATACCAGACGCAAATACAGAAGTTGAAAGAATGGATGATGAGAATCAAGCATTGGGCCCTGACGATGGAAACGATATGGCATCAAGGATGGATTAAAAGTTGGAAGGAAATTAACAAGTAGTGTTGTACATTTGTTAATAGGTAATGAAGTAGGATGGCAAAATTTTCATAATGTAAAAAGTCCTCTTAGAGGCAATTTTCCCATGATATGTAAATATTTATGTTATGTTGCTTGTTGCTCTCTTGCTTAATTTTGAACTTATTGTCTATACAAGTGTGCAAATTTAATTCCATGTAATCCTACTTGTTAAAAAACCCGACAGTTTACTCGGTTCCTTATAAATTTCTTACGTACCAACTGCATACATATTGTTCTTATAAATTTAAAATGCAGCATGCCACCAAGACGCCGAAACCAAAATCCTGTGGCAGAAGAACAAGCCAGTGAAAACATACCCCAACCTACCCCTGAACTCACCCCTCCTCCAAACCCTAGAAAAATTTCCGAATTATTCCTTCGACAAAATCCACCATCTTTCTATGGAACTGGAAACCCTGCCGAGGCAGAGGAATGGGTTCGGGCGATGGAGAGAATTTTCAAATTTTTAGAATGCTCAGATAAGGAATGCCTTCTGTGCATATCCTTTCAGTTAAAAGGACCAGCCGACTTTTGGTGGGAATCACGCCAAAAGACCCTTACTCCAGAAAGATTGGAAAACTTTACCTGCGAACAATTCAAGGAAGAATTGTTCGCAAAATACATTCCTCGGAGTTACAAGAAACAAAAAGAAATCGAGTTCATGAATCTAAAACAAGGAAAGAAAACCGTGGCAGAATATGATAGAGAATTATGCACTCTATCACGCTATGCTCCTTACAAGATAGAAACTGACGAGAAGATGGCTGAATTGTTCCGCTCAGGGTTACGTCAAGAAATAAGGATCATTTTGGCAAGTCAACCTGTCCTTTCATATCTCGAAACCCCAATGTAGCTTTAGACATGGAATTAGAGATGCAGGCAGAAAAGATGGCCCCTGAACCAAACCCAAGTCCATCCCAAATTAAATCAAACCCCACAAAAGTTGATGCCTCACAATCAACGTTTTAAAGGAAAAAGAAGATGGGAAACAAGAGACTTTCCAAATAAAAAACCTTGGCAACGACCAAACCATCCTAATTCAAGTTCCTTCCGACCACCCTTCCAAAATCAATTGCCACCAATTCCAAATCTTCCCAGGATACCTTTGTGCCCAAAATGTAACAAAGCTCATACAGGAACCTGTAAATGGGGTACCAATACCTGTTACAAATGTGGTCAAATGGGTCATTATGCCAATAACTGCCCAACCCGACAAAGATTACCGGAGAGTGGAAGAAAGTCATCCTCTAAACAAATGCCACAAATGAAGTCCATAGGTGGTAGCTTTCAACAGCCAGCTCAATCAACAGCAGTGCCACAATACCAGATGATAATGCCGCCACAGCCTCAACAAACTCAACCCCAATATCAGAGGGCATTCGCCTTAAATCCAAGGCGACAAGAACAGAATGCTGAAAATTTGGCAGGTATGGGAACGTTAAATGGCATTCCTATTGTAATTCTCTTTGATACGGGAGCTTCGCATTCTTTTATCTCTACGATATGTATAGATGTTTTTAAGCTGAATATAGAACGAAGTAACTAGGATCTGAAAGTAATGACTCCTTTAGGTAAATCTACAGTAATTTCCCACATATGTTCCGACTTAGAATTTGAGTTGGGAACTCTCAAATTGAAAGCAAGATCTTTACAAGTAATATCAATGTGGGATGTAGATATTATCTTAGGAATGGATTGGTTAACAGAAAATCATGCCGTAATTCGATGTGAACGACGAGAAATTTCGTTCCATCCTCCAGGAAAAGAACCCACCTGTTTCTACGATGTTGAGATGAAAGAAAGAATTCTCATAATCTCAGCATTAAGTGCTGAGAAATTATTGAGGAATAAGGAAACTTGCGCCTACTTGGCATATTTAACTCTTGACGATAAAAAGGAACGAAGTATTGAGGATGTGCCAGTAGTCCAGGAATATCCAGATGTTTTTCCTGAAATGTTACCGGGATTGCCTCAAGATAGACAATTGAAATTTTCGATTGATCTAGAACCCGGATCAGCACCTATTTCAAAGGCACCTTACCGTATGGCTCCTAAAGAGTTACAAGAGTTGAAAATCCAACTTCAAGAACTCTTGGACTTAGGGTTTATTCGACCTAGTGTATCTCCATGGGGAGCGCCCGTCTTGTTCGTGAAAAAGAAGGATGATACCCTAAGAATGTGTATCGATTATAGAGAATTGAACAAGCTCACCTTGAAAAATAAATATCCGTTGCCTCGGATAGATGATCTATTTGATCAACTAAAGGGAGCTAGTGTTTTCTCTAAGATTGATTTAAGATCAGGGTATCATCAGTTGAAAATTCGTTCAGAAGATATTCCTAAGACGGCTTTTCGAACACGATACGGTCACTATGAGTTTGTAGTGATGCCTTTTGGACTAACAAATGCTCCTGCTGTGTTCATGGATTTGATGAATCACGTTTTCCACGATTATCTCGATAAATTTGTCCTAGTATTTATCGATGACATTCTTGTCTATTCAAGAGACGAACAAGACATGAGAGGCACCTAAGAGTTGTATTAGAAACTCTAAGAGCTGAAAAGTTGTATGCCAAATTTAGCAAATGTGAATTTTGGCTGAGAGAGGTAAATTTCCTTGGACATATTGTATCAGCTGAAGGAATCAAAGTAGATCCTGCCAAGGTGCAAGCGGTACAAGAATGGAGATCACCTACGACACCTAATGAAATTCGGAGTTTCTTAGGATTGGCAGGCTACTATCGACGATTCATCGAAGGCTTCTCCAAAATCGTAAGACCAATGACTAAATTACTCCGGAAGGGAGTAAAATTTCAGTGGACCAAGGAATTGCGAAGAAAGTTTTCAAGAACTTAAGAAGCGATTGACTACAAGACACCGGTTGTTGGATGCCGAACCCGATCAACAATTTACCCTCTATACTGATGCGTCAAAGAACGGACTAGGATGCGTACTTATGCAGGAAGGAAAAGTCATCGCTTATGCTTCACGACAGCTGAGACCGCACGAACTCAACTATCCAACGCATGACTTAGAATTAGCTACGGTAGTCCATGCATTGAAGATTTGGAGGCACTATCTGTATGGCTCGAAATGTGAAATTTTCACAGATCATAAGAGATTAAAGTACTTCTTTGAACAAAAAGATTTGAATATGCGTAAAGAAGATGGCTTGAACTCGTCAAAGATTATGACCGTGAAATCAAATATCACCGCAAAGCGAACGTGAGTTGCGGATGCTTTAGTCGGAAAAGTCGAGGGCGCTAGGAATGATTCTCACCCAAGAACAAGAGTTGATTAAAGATTTCGAGAAGTTAAAGATAGAAATAGTACTTCCACTCGATACCACTGCGAATATCATATCAACTTTAGTGGTTGTACCAGATTTAAGGGCGAGGATCGTTAATGCTCAACGACAAGATGAACAATTGGAAAGGTTACGAGCCAAGATCAGAACTGAACGACTACAAGATTACTGCGAGGCTCGGGACAATGCAATTATGTTCCGAAACAGAATAGTGATACCTGATAACCAAAAACTAAAGGATGAAATTATGAGTGAAGCTCATAACTCGCTTTATACATCGCACCCTGGAAGCACGAAGATGTATCAAGATCTTAAACAACAATTCGTGTGGACCAGAATGAAGAAGGAGATAGCATTATTTGTGGAGCGATGTCTAGCGTGTCAACAAGTCAAGGCATTACAACAACGACCATATGGGAAGCTGCAACCCTTAGAAATTCCTGAATGGAAATGGGACCACATCGCCATAGACTTTGTAACCGATCTACCAAGATCAAAGCGTGGGAACACGGCTATATGGGTGATTGTGGATCGTCTCACCAAATGTGCTCATTTCATGTCACACCCCGACCTATCTAATCTCGGATTAACCAACTAACTGGAGTGCGACAATGAAAAGAAAGGGGATGACTAACTATTTTGAAAGATTTGCAGATATGATTAAATTAAATTCCAAGGAAAAACGAGTCTTTGAACTTATCATGAATTGATAATCAAAAGTTAAACAATATTAAATCGCTATTTAGCAAGCGAGTGCAAAATTTCTCGACTCGAGTTGAAATCACTTATCAAATGTCTAACCCATCAGAACCCAGTATCATAACACGTCAGAATCATATGACTTTCAAATAAAAAAAATTTCTTTTTTTTGTAAAGAGAGACGAGTCAATGAACCTGTGATTAACCTAATGATCAAGTAGAATATAAATTAAATCAGATAGCAAATGTTATCACAATCTTTAGCACAAATTCATACTTGTTATGAAATATTCAAAACCCATCATTATTCGAACTATTTGGCAGCAAAAGGTAGCTGAGTTTATGTGTGAAGACATAAACTCGGGGCAAAACATAGGACATGTCACAAAGTCTTCGCTCAGCATTCAATCTCCATTGTCATCTCCCGCACTACCTGCACATTTAGAAATACATGCATGGCATGAGTACTAGATGCACTCAGTGGGCAATTGCCGAAAACAACTGAAACATGCTCTTAGAGCTATATAATCGACTTGCCACTTTCTTAGATTCACAGGGGTTTTAAGAAATATCCTATGAATCATGCTTTCTGAAATTTCTTACTTCATGATCAATGCACGTGCTAACAATTCAATTCATAACATGTCTGCAGATAAATCTTAAATAAACACCATATCTACGCACTCTTGTGTTGAGAAGTAGGCCTCCTTCTCAAACACCTTGATCGGCCATTTAGCTCACGATCACTCGTACACAAACCTCATCGGCAGCTCGTCCAAAGATAGGGCCGATATCGTCAATCTCTCGTAGATAGGTAATATGCAGTATGCTCAAAAACAGTCAAGTCAATTAACTTTATAAAATTCACATGCTCATTTTCATAAACTTGTGCACAAACATATTTTAGGTTAGAAAGCCCACCTGTAATTTGCTTACTCGAAGCTTTCTGCTTTTCCTTTCTTGATCTCTATTCTGCTTCTACTTGCTCCTTCTCCTTAACAAAGAGATAAGAAGAATAAATACGGAAAGAGGAAATAAGAGTTTCAAACTCTTGAGCCTCTACTAAAACTCTCTCTATATTCTATGATTAAGCTAAGTTGATAGGTCAATGCATCCCAGAACTAAACTATTTAACTTATTAAGAAAGTATTTATAAGAACATTAGTCTTTTCAATTCCTTATTTTCATAAGGAATATCATATTACTATAACAAAATATTAAATCTTTCTAATCGATTTCTTTGAGAACTTTGATCAAGTAAGCTTTAATCAAGTAATATAATCATAAGAATCTATATTTTGGAATAAATTTCTAAATATCAAATAAATCTCACAAAATCCTTTGTAAAAGCATAAACTAACGAAATCTAAATTTCTCGTATAAGCATAGAAAATCTCAATAATTCAAAATAGACTATTTTAATATACTAGATCATACTTTGAAATCAAACTTCTCAAATAAAATCAACATGAAAAGTTCTCGACATTACATAAGCACTTTACTTTAGGGCTTTTCATATCGCTGGATTAAACTCCAATTTCTTTCATCAAAGACTAGCATGCATATATAATAGCATAAATACTAACGAAATTTAAACAAATCAAAGCCAAATCATCTTAAAATATGGGCCCTAGTTTTCGGTCCTCATGTAAAATTCATAGGGCTCGATTTTTATTTTTACAATCAACTCTAATCATGCTCAAACGTCTTTAATTACATGAATACAAACTCAATTTAAGAAATCATCCACTAATTTACAACATAATAATTAGGGTTCTTGACTAGAATTGGGTTTTTCATGTAGATATCAAATTAAATCATAGATCAAGCATAAATCACTTCTTAAGGGATAGATCTACGATATATAAACAAGGAATCAAGAACAAAACCCAGAAGATCATGGCCAAATGGCCGAAGCATATGGGGTTTGGGGGTTGGGTTTTCACTTTGATTTTCACTTCAAATCTTGAGTAGGATTAGAGATTTACCTCCTTAAGACGTAGATTCACGGAGTTAAAGAAGATTGAAAGTCCGAAATTTGAGTTGAAAGAGGAAAATTTTCGGTGGTTGTGTGTGTGTTCTTCTTGAATATTTTGAGAGAAATGGGAGCAAAATGGATTGTTGAATAAGCTTGAAACATATATATATAAGTCTTGAGGTTACTATTGAAATCTTCCTTCACAAGCTATTCAAATGGCTTCTAGAAGAAGCTTGAATTTCTAGAGAATTCTTTGGTCTTTAATGAGCTTAATAAAACAATTGGGCTCACAACCATATTTAATACTAGGCCCAAAGTATTAAAAACGTTAGGTCTTTAACGAACATAAACGATTTTCGAAAATAGGGCTCAACGAAATAAGAATATAAATTATCTCTCTTGTAAATAATAAATCAAATAGAAATATAGAAATTTCTAATGAGTTGAAATCTCGTAAATCATTCTTTTCCAAAATAATTATGGAAATAAAACAATAAATAAAGATTTATTGTTAACTCAATCAACTGAAAAATTCTAATTTAAATCTTTGAGTTAAAACTCTGAAAATCTTATCTGGAAATACTTTATTGAGATCTAATCTGAGAAATCTTAGCGAAATCTTATAAAATTTAATCTGAGGATGCATTGTCCTTAGTCACTCACGTAATTAATTTCTAATTAATTACGTACTTAGCGCTTAAGCATAGCTATAAGAATCTGGGGTATTACATTTCATCCCAATTCCTGTTACCTATGGAGCTAGCAAATTAGCTCAAATATTTGTTCGTGAAATAGTACGGCTACATGGAGTACCTGTATCTATCACCTCAGATAGAGACTCCAAATTTACCTCGCGATTTTGGTCAAGCTTCCAAGAAGAATTGGGAACACACTTAAACTTTAGTACGGCTTTTCATCCTCAAACGGACGGACAAACGGAAAGAACTATTCAAACACTTGAGGATATGCTCCGAACCGTAGTGTTGGATCGAGGCGAACAATGGGAACAAGCCTTACCGTTAGTAGAATTCGCTTATAACAATAGTTATCAAGCTACAATTAACATGGCGCCATACGAAGCTCTCTACGGTAAGAAATGCAGATCGCCTCTCTATTGGGATGAAGTCGGAGAAAGAAAAGTACTGGGACCGGAAGCTATTGAAGAAATGATCAGAACTGTTCGACAAATAAAGAGAAGAATTCAAGAAGCCCAAGATCGCCAAAAGTCGTACGTAGATGTTCGCCTTACAGAACTCAATTTCGAAATTGGAGACAAAGTTTTTCTCAAAGTTTCTCTAACCAAAGGCGTACATCGATTTGGAATAAAAGAGAAATTGAAACCAAGATTTATAGGACCATACGAAGTTTTGGAAAGAATCGGACCTGTAGCATACAGGATCGCATTGCCACCAAACTTAGGCAATGTACACAACGTATTCCACGTGTCGCAATTACGAAAATATGTGTTTGATCCTAAACACATCGTTCATCAAGAAGAAATAGTTCTTGAGCCAAATCTAAGTTACGAGGAAAGACCAGAATGTATCCTGGATCACAAAGAACAACAACTAAGGAATAAATCTATTCCTTTAGTTAAAGTACAATGGAAGCATCATGGCTCACATGAAGCAACATGGGAACTAGGAGAACAAATGAGACAGAAATATCCCGAACTATTTATCTAAGGTACTAAATTTCGGGACGAAATTTCTTTAAGGGGGAGGGAATGTAATATCCCAAATTTTTAATCAGTTATTAAAGAATAATTAAGGGTTAAATAGGGCATTGCATCCTTAATCTAAAAGAAAACAGAAATATTTATGATCTAAAATACATAATGACTCTTAATAAAATAAAATATGATTAACAATTTAACAATAAACTTATGAATGAAAGATTTTATTTAAGAATTTAAAATAATGTTATGATTGATTATTTGATCTTAAATGATCAAATAAATTTTATAATTGTCGGAAATTTTAAAATTTTTGCTATTTGAGTATTATATTTTCATATTATATAGTAAATATAATTATATGTATGTGGAGTTATGAAATGTCCTAAAGTAGGAATTAAGAACATAAGTTATATAAATATGATTAATAACATAAAATAGAATATTGTAATATTCCAAAGAAACGAACGTACGATTACGGTATTCTAAACCCATAATTAGGGTTTTGCCGTATATAATTTTTATGACATCGAATATTGTGATTTCGATATGATATCGCTATAACGAATTCTTTTTATAATTCACTAAGTATTGTGAATTACGGAAATGAAATTTATGAAATGATACGACAGTATTATTTTAACGTCGAACGCGTATCGAACGTCAGCTTTTATGGAAATCTCTGAGCTGTAAAGCTTGGAATTAATTTCCATCTTAATTCCTTTATTAAAAGGAATATATTTATAAAGTAAGTACGAGCTTACTACGACCATTTTGAGATGAGTCGATTTTGAACGTTTTGAGACGTTTTGAACGTCAACGTCTAGAGACGTTTTGTAAAATGAGTTTAATGCTCAGGAAATTATAATAATAAATTTCCTAATATTATTTTATATAATTCCAGTATTATTAGTTATTAAAATCAAATTTTCAGTTATTAAATTCGATATTTTGGGTATTGAAATTTTCGAAAACCCTAAGTTTATAAACTATGGTTTTTCACATGAAATGACACCATTAAATTATCATATAGTATATAAACTGTATGTTATGATATATAAGAGTATTATTAAGCTATGAAATCAGTTTTTGGAACATTAAAAACTCGAGAGCATACATTAATAATTTTCGAAACCTAATTCTTGAAATTAGGGTTTCATATGCATAAATTAATGCTATAATTTTATCCTATGCTATTACTTAATATCTAAATCATATATTATGATGTATATGAGTATATTTGATCGAATTGGGCATGAGTATCAATAATAGGTGTGATTTACATTTTTATTCCTATTTTTCCTAATTCCAATCGGTATTTTCGAAAATGTGGTATATGTTGAGTTTAATTATTTAATGGCTTGTATTATTTATCTATGATCATATATGATTAATATATATAGTATTAGGGATGGAATAAAAATTAAACCACCCCTAAACACCCCTAAAACCGCCGGCTGCACCCATTAAACAAAGCATGATGATCCACCTTTTTATTGCCCAACCCATGAACACCCTTTCTAGCCTAGCCTAATGATCACTATATTTCCATCATTTGGCTGCAGATTTCATCCACTTGAAGGGAGAAAAATCGAGAGAGAGAGAGATATTATTGGGGGAGACTCTCCCTCTTCAAACCATTACACTCAATACACACTTCAAATACTCTACACTCTCTCATTATTCTCTCCACACTCTCCCAAACTCAGCAAGAAAACCTAGAGCAGCCCCCTCCCCCCATTTTCGAAAGCTTCATCTTCTTCTTCTTCTCCATTTCTTCTCCCAAACCTTGATACCATACCATATTCTTGTGATTCTATATCATATCAAAGGTAAACAAGAGACCTAGCACCGATTTTTACCTCCTTTGTTCAAGAAAAATCGAGCATGTTCATATATATATATGTGTGTGTGTTTTGAATGCCATATATGTATATGTGTATGTTTTTAATGTTCTTGAGCATGAGATATATTGTTCTTGATGATTGTTATTTCCAAATAGGTGAATATATGTTAGAATAAACATATGGTATTGTTGATTAAATTTTGAACGGGTCTAACTTGTTTATGAAATTTTCAAACCATAGTATATATTATATAAATTTTGAAAATGTTATAAAATAGCTTGTGAGGACCGAATGCTTCTTAGCATATTCTAAGCATGTATTATTGATCTATGTTATGATTTAAGACTATAGTATGTTATTTAAAATTTTGAAAACCCTAGCTATTTGTTTCATTATAACCGAGAGTATGTGTACCATAGCTTGGTGTATAATTTTATTTTAAGCTTGTGATGACATATTAATGCTTTAATGTATTGTTTGTATGTTATATGATTTATTTAGAATTTTGGGAACCATATGCAAATTTATTTGAAAATGCCGAGAGCTTCAAGGTTTTGATGTTGGTGTATGATTTTATTTTAATCATCCAATGATATATTAATACTTTAGTATATTATTTATGTAATATATGATTTTATTAGAATTTTTGGAAATCAAATACCATATTTAAATCAAAGAAGCCGTGAGCTTGATGCTCTTAAGGTGATGATTTAATTGGTTTTGATTAATGTTATGATGTATTATTGTTATACTATAGTATATAAACATAGTGTATAATTATTAGAATTTTTGGAAAATCAAATACCAATATTATCAAAAAAACCGTGAGCTATGTGCTCAATAAGGTGATGATTTAATTGGTTTTGATGATTGTTATGATGTTATATTACTATACTATAATGTATAAACATAGTATATAATTGTTGGAAATTTTGAAAACCAAATACCAAATTAAATCAAAAAGCCGAGAGCATATGTGCTCCATATGGTGATGATTTCAATTGGTTTGGTTGATATTGTGATGTTACAATGTTATAATATAATGTTTAATCATGTTGTGATTTAATTAGAATTTTTAGAAATTGTTTGATAATTATTGGGTAATTAAATCGAAATTACCGTGAAAATTGCTATATATTGTGGAATGAATGCTTAAGATGGACTATAGGTTATATTAACGATATATATTGATTTTGGGATATTATACTATGTGTATATTAATTTTGGAAATTTTTGGATAAATATTCCATAGTATATGGAATTACCGAAATATATATATATATGTAAATATACTAATAAATGACAAACAATATCATATGGATCTTATAAATTCATATTCTGGACCATAGTGTATAATAATACACTATATTAATTTAGAAAAAATTTCAAAAGTCATTTAGTATTTTTAAGCTAATTAACGAAAATTTCGATAATTAAAAAGGGTTTTAAAATCCTTTTAATTCAGTTTATTAATAAAATATATGTCTATTTATATTCGGACATATTTGAATTATAAAATTTTATAAACATAGTTTACTATGTTTAAGACAAACGTTAGGTTGTTAACGCTTTAAAATCGAAAATACGCCTTTCTAATTATTAAAAGGTTTAATAAATACGAAATTATTTATAAGTCCTCGATTTACGTGATAAATCGAGAATTAGGACTTTACGCTTTCAAATCGATCAAATTCGATTTATAAAACGAAATAGTAAGAAATTACTATTTGAAAGTCAAAATCGCCGACTTTGTCGACCGTGTCGACTTCGCTGACTTTGAAAGTCAAACGCACGATTATATCGCTCGATAAATACGCCAATGCGCCGTAAGATGTGCTAATTGAGTATAATAATTATTAACAAGAAAGGATTTCACAAATGAAACCTTATATCGAGAAACATGCTCATACGCTAAAACGCTTAGTTCTAGGTGTTAAACCGAAATAGTCGAACGATCTCTATGAACGAGAACAATTCAATTAAATAACGATTTGAAAGCATATCAAGTCATTTGAGGAATTAACTCACGCCGATATAAAATATCGGTTATCTTTTGAAAGTCTCGAAGACTCGAGCGACGTACTAAAACCTCGCATTTTCATAAAGGTGTGGGCGCAAACGCTGCAACGGGATTCCGACGCATTTAACAAACCTAGACTCAATTTACAACAAACCATAGTCCGGTGGGCCCTTTCTTACCTCACTATGGTGGGCTTTATCTTCAAAATGTGGGCCTTTTCACCCCACTAAATGTGACCTTCGTTATTCCAAATGAGTTTATTTACGATTTATTCTACAACCGTTAACAAATGTTTTACCGCATTACCGCCAAAATATTTCGTTTTGTGTATGGATCCTATCTGTTATGCCCGGTAGGGTGTGGAGATGGTTGGAACTATTATATCAATTGTTGTGGTAGACCCAACCTTTTAATGTCGGGTCCCGTGCCGGATGATAAATGCCCGCTAGGATTGGCGTGAAGGTTGAACTATACCGTGTTAACACATGCTTGCAGAGAGATCGTCTGTCAGACGGGATTACGGCCGGTCATGGCGTCGTAGATGGGAGGCCTCCTCTCGACGCTTATTATTTATTATTATTATGTATCAGGACTATGAGATATGGACCATACACACCAAGAAAATGCTCGGCCGAGCTATGTTTACTTAACCGAATGATTTGGTAAGCACAAGGCATTTTAACTAAAACCCTGTGACTTACTCGATATTGGCAACGTAATTCAAATATTATCAAATGTTTTCGCATGAGTCCACCGAGTGCAATTTCTTGTACTTAGCCCCGCATGTTTGTTTTAAATGTGCGTTGAGCTCGATGGTGATGATGGAGGTCAGTTGAGGAGTCCAAAGTGTCCTCGATCGCTTATTTAGGATTTGGTTTTCGCCTTGAATACATATCATCATATATGTATTCACACACTTTCCGCTGCTAAACTCTAAACTCTTTAACATTATGTCTACTGTTGTACTATTGAGGTCCATCAGATCACGGTCTAATCTTTGGGTCTGATGGCCTAAACCTTTTGAATTATTGGGATATTATCTTATGTCATATTATGCATGCTAGTTTATAACCAATGTGGCCTCTTATCTTGGTCAATTTGTCCTATAATACTATTCCTAGTATTAGTCACCCTCTAGACCGGGTTATCCGGAGTGGGGGCGTGACAGAGTGGTATCAGAGCGCTTTTGCTCTTTGTAAACCCAAAATCCTTTTTATTCTAAGTCTAGGTCGAGTCACTGGACTTCTAGTAACCCACTGACTCCCCTCAACACTCCATCACATCGAACTCAACCGGGAAAAAGGTAACTGCATTTCTTTCTCAAAACCATGAAATGGAAATTTTTACATGATTGAGCAAATTGGAAGGACTTTTGAAAGATTTGGTTATGATGAAAATTTTTATGATGAAAATGAAAGTTGAGCAAGAAAATTTTCCAAAATACCTTTGGTTTAACTAAATGCAAATACTCGAGTATTGATATGAAAGTACATGGTGGTACTAGTTGAATGATCAACATGGGATGAATGAATCCATTTTTGATATGCATATAAGTTGATTATGATTGTTATGTTGAAATCGTATTTCCAAAATTTTCAATTGAGACCTTATTCCAACTTTCAAAATTTTGTTTATGATGAACGATATGTTATCATAAGACGAACTTAGACTCTAAGGAGCATGTTCATATATCATGAAAGAACATAGAAGTACGAACTTCTTTTTCCTTACGAGAACAAAGAACGATAGGAAGAATGAAAGTGATGATGGCCTCGAGCTCGAACGATGAAAGACGAGCGAGAAGGATGAACAAGGGTGACCTCAACCATGAAGATGAACGACGTCGACACTCCATCACTACTTCGACATGAGTGATCATCGACACGAATCAAGACATGGACGTCACTTAAGGCTTCAGAATGTTAAGCCTCAACTTAAAAACCCGAAAATGGTAGACGACACGTGGACATACGCCTCGATTTACAATTTGGCACGATCGCGCAAATTTCCTACACTGCGCAGTAAATTTTTTAGCTAGATCTCTCGTTAGGACTCCGATTTACGCATGGTTTTCACCTGCGTACTCTAACGCACTGATCTTCATTTGTTATGAAGAACAGAATCCCTAATTCTGCCTCCAGAATACGATAGAGTCCGTTGAACTCTAGTTCGAGTGTTTGGTATATGATAAGGATCTCGTAGCATATATTAAGATGTTTTTGGCTTATGTATACGTTTGGGTAAGACTAAGAAGGTAAGTTATGGTATGTATTGTGCATTATGTTGTTGCCTACCTTATAGACTTGCTTGACCCTTATCTAGTTGCTTCACGTTACGTTTAAGTTATCCTTACCTGCTTTTGAGATGACGATAGTTGACTTATGTTAGTTTTGTTCGTGAGAGATGGAGGGGATGAGATATCTCGCGAGGAGGAGGATTGGACCACACCCCACCCCAGAAGAGGAGGTGAGTATTTACCGCTCCAGCTGGATGTGCGCTGGGGAAGACTTGGGTGAGTTTTTGGCATATTACCTCCGCTCTTTGAGAGACGCCCGAGCCCACGGCGTGATCGACATGACGGCATCCAGCGCCTTCTAGCGATACTCCCCTGCACTTGGGATGGGTATGCCCGAGAGATATCGGGAGATTACATCTACCGGGCGATGGGCAGCTACGACTTGGTGGGAGATTTGCCCAGATTCGTGAGTCACCTGACTTACGTGTACAGCATTTACGGGGCAGCACCGAGAGGACCCTACCTCCCTCCCCGAGAGTATACCTGGCGGGATGAGTCGCCAGAGTGGCTATACACAGAGGTTCCGAGGCAGATTGACCCAGTCGTGCCTCCTTTCCTTTTGACGAGGGAAGGCCTGCCCGCTTAGAGAGGGCAGCACGCCCTAGAGCCTTGGGAGAGCCTGTATTCCCACCCTTACCTGTTGGACACCCCGTACGTCCACCGGTACCACCTCCACCACCTATGGTCCCAGCCGTACCACCAGTCGAGCACTTCCGTCGGACAGCACGGATGAGGGTAACAGATGTCGCAGATGGCTACAGCCCGATCCGCCACAACTACGAGCATCGGGTGAATGCGACGAACGCTTTTAACCCCCTGCGAGACATACCGATCGTGGAAAGCGATGGAGCCGGTCCATCCAGGGGACTACCCCGCATGGATATTTCTGACAGCGAGGACGACTCAGAGGAGGAGGAAGATCCCGAGGAGGACGGACGGTGGGAGGACGATGATGTAGACCCCATGAAGCTTAAGGAGATATTTTTTTGTGTTTAAGCTTCGTTGTTTTCCTTTTCCTATGTTTAAATTTTAGTGATGGACTTAGAACCTTAACTTTTGAAAGGCCGTGGGGCCGGACTTATGTTTTATATTTTTTTTTTTTTTGTATAACCGCTTGGTATCAACATCCCGCCTATCGCAAGAAATTTTGGATATATATATACATGACCCCGATAGGGCTTTTATGCAAGTTATGTTTGTTAAGAGTGATATTCTGCTTAGAGTCGCTTTACAATAAGGCCATAATAGTGTTGGTGTATGTTGGGTTGTGAAAAGAATAAGTGCTAATGATTACTTGTTTTCTATAGCAAGATGCCTCCGAGAAGAAATTGAGCAAGAACCCGAGGTCGAGGTCGGGAAGGCCGAGAGGAAGGGTAGGATCCCGAGCAAGAGCAAGAGGATATTCCCAACCACCACCTCCACCTCAACCCGATCGCAGGATCGAAGAAATGTTTCTAAGATGTAACCTCCCGTCTTTAACGGAAGGGTAACCGGAAGAAGCCGAACAATGGGTTAGGGCCATTGAACGGATTTTTACCTTTTAAGATGCACGCACGGAAAGGCTGTCGTGTATTACCTTCCACCGATTGACCAACCGACTTACGTGGGAGGCCGAAGAAGACTTTACACCAACAACTTGAGGAATTCTCGTGGAGGACTTCAAGAGGAGCAGATGAGAAGTACATCCCTAAAAGCTATAAGAGGAAGAAGGAGCGAGAATTTTCCCGCTAAAACAAGAAAGGATGATCGGACCGACTATGATCGCACTTTCGCGAGATGTCGAGATATGCACCGGCTCGGTAGACACCGACTTGAAAATGTCGGAAAAGTTCGTGTCGTGGCTAAGAATGGAGATACGCATGTCTCTTGCCACCATGGAGATCTATCCTACATCGAAGCTCTCGCACGAGCTTTAGACATTGAGGCGCCATGATCGAGAATAAGTCGGTGTCGCCTCGCACACACAATGCTTGTTGGATAGAGGAAAAGGAAATGGGAACCCAACCGCGGGAATAACAATCGCGGGAGCTATGGGGACGCGAGTCACAAGCGCCCGTGGCAAGGAAACGCGCGCCACAAGGACAAAGTCGAAGAGAGCAGCTTATGCTCCACCGGCAAGGGACCACAGAATGCTTGAGGGCACCTCAATGCCCTCGATGCCATAGAACACACAAGGGTGTGTGCACGGCAAACGTGGTAAGTCGTTACAAGTGCGGGCAAACGGGCATTACGCCAACAATTGCCCGAAGGTCACGCTCGGATGTAAGGCCGAACCAACCGGCAATGCTCACCATTAAGGGCTATACACTTCAACCCCACCGCCACAAAGAAGCCATTTCAACCCAAAGAACTCCAAAGGCAACAACCCCAAAGTGGTGCAAAGAACCACAATGGCGGCAAGAACAACAACCCTCAAATCGCGGTGGCAGCCACCGCCTCAACAATAACAAAGGCGGCAACCACCGCGCCAACGTCAACAATGGCAAAGAAACAAGCGAGCAACAACCGCGAATCAACCAGACCAAATACCCGTCGTCACTCGGCTCAGTTAGAGCCTACGCCACGCATAGGAGGCAGAATCTAATGAACCAAGGAAACTTGGCGGTATGGGAGTTCTCCTCAACCTATCTGTTATAGTATTGTTCGACACGGGTGCTTCAGATTCTTTATTGCAAAATCATGCGTGAAATGCCGGGCCTTAGGTCTGAAAAGTCAAGCCGTGATATGAGAATCTCATCGCCTATAGGAGGGATTATGATCATACACACTTTTGCTCGAACCTAGAGTCGACATTTGGATCACTTAAGGTTCGCTAACGATCTAAACATAATACCCATGGATGATGTAGACATAATCCTAGGAATGGATCGTTAGCTAAGAATCATTCCACGATTCTCTGTAAGGAAATGAAAATTTCGCTTCACTCTCGACAAGAAGCTACGATTTCCACGGGATCGCATGGGAGAAGGATTCCGATAGTATCAGCACTACAAGCTAGGAGGATGATGAACCAGAAGGGATGCCATGCATTCCTTGTTTATTTGAACGAAGAGGATAAACCCGAAGCGCGGGTAGAAGACATTGAAGTTGTCCAAGAATTTTCGGACGTATTTCCCGAAAATCTACCAGGACTACCTCCTGATAGACAACTAGAGTTTACCATCGACTTGGAGCCCGGATCAGCCCCAAAGGTCGGGCGTCCTATAGGATGGCCCCAAAGGAACTAGAAGAGCTGAAAATCCAAACCAAGAGCTTTTGGATCTAGGATTCATTAGCCGAGTGTTTCACCTTAGGAGCCTTTGTTTTGTTTGTTAAGAAAAGGATGGTTCTTTGAGGATGTGCATCGATTATAGAGAACTAAATAAGATGACACTAAAGAACAAATACCCTTTACCTGCATTGATTACTGCTTGATCAATTGCGAGGAGCGGGTGTATTCTCGAAAATTGATCTTAAGTCGATACCATCACCTGAAAATACGGTCTGAGGATGTACCTAAGACTGCATTCCGAACCGTATATGGCCACTATGTGTTCATAGTTATGCCATTCGGATTAACCAATGCACCACCGTATTCATGGACCTCATGAACAGAGTATTTCATCCATTTTTGGATAAATTTGTTTTGGTCTTCATAGATGATATCCTTATTTATTCAAAGAATGAAGAGGAACATAGGGAACATCTACGAACGGTTTTGCAAACCCTGAGAGACGAAAGACTCTTTGCTAAGTTTAGCAAATGTGAGTTTTGGCTGAAAGAAGTTATGTTCCTTGGACACATCGTGTCTGCTGAAGGTATAAAAGTAGATCCAGCCAAAGTAGAGGCCGTGCAAGAATGGAAATCACCAAAACACAAAGACAAATTAGAAGTTTCTAGATTAGTGGTTACTATAGGAGATTCATCGAAGGATTCTCCAAAATTGCAAGGCCAATAACCCAGCTACTCCGGAAGGGAATCAAGTTCAATTGGACTGATGAGTGCGAGACGAGTTTTCAAATACTCAAAGAAAAATTGACCAGTGCACCAGTTCTAGCAGTCCCAGAAGCGGATAAGGGGTATGTGGTCTATACCGACGCATCTAAGACTGGACTGGGTTGTGTTTTGATGCAAGAAGGAAAAGTGATAGCTTATGCATCCCGACAACTCAGACCCCACGAGCTGAACTACCCAACCCACGATTTAGAATTAGCAGCTGTAGTTCATGCACTGAAAATTTGGAGACACCATCTCTATGGTGTGAGATGTGAGATCTTCACGGATCATAAAAGTTTGAAGTATTTCTTCGAACAAAGAGATCTGAATATGAGACAAAGAAGATGGCTTGAATTAGTGAAAGATTACGACTGTGGTATTAACTATCACCCGGGCAAAGCGAATGTAGTAGCTGACGCCTTGAGTCGTAAGAGCCATACCAAGTTAGGATGTCTCTTTGTACATGAGGAAAAACTCGTTGAAGAGTTTGGAAGAATGAGGATTGAACTGGTTGAACCACCCAAGACAATTGTGAGCTGTATCGCTACACTCACACTGACATCTGATCTAAGAAAAAGAATTGTCGAGAGACAAAGGATGGAGGAAAAGTTAGAAAAGATCAGACAAAGGATAAGGTCCGGAGGATTTAAGAATTTCAAGAGCGCGACACAACGCCTTATTGTTTGAAGGTAGGATATGCGTTCCCCGACGACGCAGAGCTTTAAAATGAAATCTGAGTGAGGCTCACGATACACCCTACACCGCCCACCCAGCAAAGATTAAATGTACCAAGACCAAGGAAAAATTTTGGTGGGAAGGCATGAAACGAGACGTAGCATCTTTCGAACGCTGCCTTGTTTGCCAACAGTGAAGGCGTTACATCAACGACCTTACGGAAAGTTGCAACCATTGAAATCCTCGAGTGGAAATGGGACGATATAACGATGGATTTCGTTACAAGCTTACCCAAATCGAAAAGAGGAAACACAGCCATATGGGTAATTGTGGATGACTTACCAAGAGTGCTCACTTTCTACCTATCCAAAGCACTTATGGATCCGATAAGTCGCCCACCGTGACGTTAAGGAAATTATACGATTACATAGAGTGCCAAAATCTATTACCTCCGATCGAGACTCCAAATTCACATCCGTGTTCGGATTAGCTTGCAAAGAGAATTGGGTACTAAACTCAATTTCAAGACGGCATTTCATCCACAAACCGATGGGCAATCGTAAAGAACGATCCAAACGTTAGAGGATATGCTTAGAACAAGAATATTGGACCAAGGTGCAAAATGGGAAGATATTTTACCTCGATTGAGTTTGCTACAACAATAGCTACCAAGTGACGATCGGCATGGCCCCACACGAAGCCTCAGATGGCAAAAGTGTAGATCACCGCTTATTGGGATGAAGTCGGTGAGAGAAAGGTCATAGGGCCTCGATGCGTTGAACGAGATGATCGAGATCGTCCGACAAATTAGGATGAGAATCAAAGAGGCTCAAGATAGGCAAAATCTTACGCCGACACGCCAGTAGATCCGAACTACGATTTGAAGATGGAGACAAAGTGTTTCTTAAGGTCTCTTCATCAAAGGGATCGTCGATTCGAACTAAAAGGGAAGTTGAGACCCCGCTTTATAGGACCATATGAGATCCTAGAGAGAATAGGTCCAGTAGCTTACAGGTTGGCTCTTCCGCCAAACCTAGGGAATGTGCATAATGTTTTTCACGTGTCGCAATTGCGAAAGTACGCTCAAGATCCCAAGCACGTGATCCACCAAGACGATGTGATTCTCAAGCCCGACATGAGCTACGAAGAGGAACCAATGGCACCTCGACTATAAAGTCCAACAGCTACGAGCAAGTCAATTCCGTTAGTCAAAGTATCATGGAGACACCACGACAAGAAGAAGCCACGTGGGAACTTGAAGAAGCGATAAAAGAACGATACCCGGTTTATTTTTCTAAAGGTATACAAATTTCGAGACTAAATTTTTCGTGAGGGTGGAATGTAATAATCCAAAGAAACGAACGAAGATTACGGTATTCTAAACCCGTAATTGTGGTTTTCACAGATATAATTTTTACGACATCGAATATTGTGATTTCGATACGATATCGTTATAACGAATTCTTTTTATAATTCACTAAGTATTGTGAATTACGGAAATGAAATTTATGAAATGATACGACAGTATTATTTTAACGTCGAACGCTTATCGAACGTCAACTTTTATGGAAATCTCTGAGCTGTAAAGCTTGGAATTAATTTCCATCTTAATTCCTTTGTTAAAAGGAATATATTTATAAAGTAAGCACGAGCTTACTACGACCATTTTGAGATGAGTCGATTTTGAACGCTTTGAGACGTTAACGCCAACGCCTAGAGACGTTTTGTAAAATGAGTTTAATGCTCGTGAAATTATAATAATTAATTTCCTATTATTATTTTATATAATTCCAGTATTAATAGTTATTAAAATCGAATTTTCAGTTATTAAATTCGATATTTTGGGTATTGAAATTTTCGAAAACCCTAAGTTTATAAACTATGGTTTTTCACATGAAATGACACCATTAAATTATCATATGGTATCTAAACTATATGTTATGATATATAAGAGTATTATTAAGCTATGAAATCAGTTTTTGGAACATTAAAACTCGAGAGCATACATTAATAATTTTCGAAACCTAATTCTTGAAATTAGGGTTTCATATGCATAAATTAATGCTATAATTTTATCCTATGCTATTACTTAATATCTAAATCATATATTATGATGTATATAAGTATATTTGATCGAATTGGGCATGAGTATCAATAATAGGTGTGATTTACATTTTTATTCCTATTTTTCCTAATTCCAACTCAGTATTTTCGAAAATGTGGTATATGTTGAGTTTAATTATTTAATGGCTTGTATTATTTATCTATGATCATATATGATTAATATATATAGTATTAGGGATGGAATAAAATTAAACCACCCCTAAACACCCCTAAAACCGCCATCGCACCCATTAAACAAAGCATGACGATCCACCTTTTATCGCTTAACCCATGAACACCCTTTCTAGCCTAGCCTAATGATCACTATATTTCCATCATTTGGCTGCAGATTTCATCCACTTGAAGGGAGAAAAATCGAGAGAGAGAGAGAGATATTATAGGAGGAGACTCTCCCTCTTCAAACCATTACACTCAATACACACTTCAAATACTCTACACTCTCTCATTATTCTCTCCACACTCTCCCAAACTCAGCAAGAAAATCGAGAGCAGCCCCCTCCCCCCATTTTCGAAAGCTTCATCTTCTTCTTCTTCTCCATTTCTTCTCCCAAACCTTGATACCATACCATATTCTTGTGATTCTATATCATATCAATGGTAAACAAGAGACCTAGCACCGATTTTACCTCCTTTGTTCAAGAAAATCGAGCATGTTCATATATATATATGTGTGTGTTTTCAATGCCATATATGTATATGTGTATGTTTTTAATGTTCTTGAGCATGAGATATATTGTTCTTGATGATTGTTATTTCCAAATAGGTGAATATATGTTAGAATAAACATATGGTATTGTTGATTAAATTTTTGAATGGGTCTAACTTGTTTATGAAATTTTTGAAACCATAGTATATATTATATAAATTTTTGAAAATGTTATAAAATAGCTTGTGAGGACCGAATGCTTCTTAGCATATTCTAAGCATGTATTATTGATCTATGTTATGATTTAAGACTATAGTATGTTATTTAAAATTTTTGAAAACCCTAGCTATTTGTTTCATTAAAACCGAGAGCATGTGTGTACCATAGCTTGGTGTATAATTTTTATTTTAAGCTTGTGATGACATATTAATGCTTTAATGTATTGTTTGTATGTTATATGATTTATTTAGAATTTTTGGGAACCATATGCAAATTTATTTGGAAATGCCGAGAGCTTCAAGGTTTTGTATGTTGGTGTATGATTTTATTTTAATCATCCAATGATATATTAATACTTTAGTATATTATTTATGTAATATATGATTTTATTAGAATTTTTGGAAATCAAATACCATATTTAAATCAAAGAAGCCGTGAGCTTGATGCTCTTAAGGTGATGATTTAATTGGTTTTGATTAATGTTATGATGTATTATTGTTATACTATAGTATATAAACATAGTGTATAATTATTAGAATTTTTGGAAAATCAAATACCAATATTATCAAAAAAACCGTGAGCTATGTGCTCAATAAGGTGATGATTTAATTGGTTTTGATGATTGTTATGATGTTATATTACTATACTATAATGTATAAACATAGTATATAATTGTTGGAAATTTTGAAAACCAAATACCAAATTAAATCAAAAAGCCGAGAGCATATGTGCTCCATATGGTGATGATTTCAATTGGTTTGGTTGATATTGTGATGTTACAATGTTATAATATAATGTTTAATCATGTTGTGATTTAATTAGAATTTTTAGAAATTGTTTAATAATTATTGGGTAATTAAATCGAAATTACCGTGAAAATTGCTATATATTGTGGAATGAATGCTTAAGATGGACTATAGGTTATATTAACGATATATATTGATTTTGGGATATTATACTATGTGTATATTAATTTTGAAATTTTTGATAAATATTCCATAGTATATGGAATTACCAAATATATATATATATGTAAATATACTAATAAATGACAAACAATATCATATGGATCTTATAAATTATATTCGGATCATAGTGTATAATAATACACTATATTAATTTAGAAAAATTTCAAAAGTCATTTAGTATTTTTAAGCTAATTAACGAAAATTTCGATAATTAAAAAGGGTTTTAAAATCCTTTTTAATTCAGTTTATTAATAAAATATATGTCTATTTATATTCTTGTCACAGCCCCACAATCCTAAATACGGATTAGCAGGGACTATAACTGTAAACATGAATGAACAACATGGAGACTCTCTTTAATAAAAAGCATAATACATATGTCATTTATATTTTTGGACTATATTACATAATTTGGGGTTCTTGCAGCGGAAGGCATGTGATAAGTACATATGACGATGTACTATCAAGGTATAAACATATCAGCGACAACATTCCTATTGCTCAACACTGCTCCATCCATCATCTGCTCAACCTGCACATTTAAAAACAAACATGCAGGGCTGAGTACAAGAATGCACTCAGTGGACTCATGCCAAAAACATTTTATCATTTTTATATTACACTGCCACATCCTGGTAAGACACAAGGGTTTTAGTTGAAAATGTCTTGTGCTTACTAAAACATTTATCAGTTCATAAAAATCATCGCCTGGCTAGGTATTTTTCTTGGTGTGTATGATCCATATCCCTTATCATCATTCATCATAACATCATAGTCGAACGTCGTGAAGGAGGCCTCCCTCTACGACGCCGTGACCGCCGTGAATTGTCCTTGCAAAGACACAAATACCTTAGGTGTACACGTTAATCCTAGCTGTATTGTCCTTCCAAAGATAGATCCGATATCGATTTCATTCATAAGTTGGAATGACCCAACAACATTCATAACATTTCATAACATCTCATAATATCTCATGGATAGGATACATACACAAAACATAAATATTTTGGCAGGTAATCTTGTAAACATTTTATCAACAGTTGAAATAAGCATCGTAAATAAATATTTCAGAAGCATTTTATTTTTGAGTAGAGTAAAGCCCACCTGGACTGTAGATTGCCTTAATCCCATTTCTTGGACTGTAAGTCCTAGCTTTAGCCTATCTATTCTTGGCCTTGAGGTTTTGGAGCTGGAAAAATCCATTAGGTCTTAGAACCAATATTTCTACTTTAGTGTATATCATGGTATGATATACACTCAATCGACCACGTGATAAGACTCTAGTCAAATATTTCACGTTAAGGTATGCTTTGAAAATATCGTATCATGATGTTTTATCATAATTGTACATCTTATAATGCTCTATCGCACTTGCGACATAACATAATGAATGCATCGATTAATAGCATGTTAGTCACATAAGGCATACTTCACATAGGGTTTCCAACACTTAGTCAAATTTCAAGTGTTTTAATTTCAGCAAAACAGCTTGAAATAACCCAAGTGACGTACTTTGACGACCCATAACTCTCGATTCAGAATACGTATGGTCGCACAAAGATACATTCTGGAAACCTCTAAACATGTACTACAAGTTCTAAGAAGGAATTAAATCCAAATGAGTCGTGGTTCTGAAGATATAGGGTCTCAAAGTGGGCAACTCAAACTGACTTCTTTACTTAGAAAATTTTTCAGAATTTTCAGTTTTAGCTTAACGACGAGGGGTTTTGTGAGGCTCGTAACTTTTGACTCGCAATGCCAAAATGGCTGCAGGATACCAATTTAGAAACCTTGTAACAAGTACTACATATTTCATGAAGACCATACTGGAAAATAGCTAACTCATCGAGAAATATATAAGTCCAAAGTTGACTAGTTGGAAATGGACAGTTTCCAGTAGGTGACTTTGGGTCAGTGAAAGGTATACCTATAAGAGTTGGTTTGGGATGAAACTTTCCAGATCACAACTAGACATGGTGGGGAACATTTCTTATGAAGAAACCCAAGTCCAAATCGGACTACAAATGGCTTGAACACCTCACGTAAAAGTCATACTCGAACAGCCTATTAACATAGAAATTTTCTAAGGCAGTTTGTCCAAAAAGGCTTACTGAAATGCATCAACTTTAAAAATTCACCGTGAGTTCATTATAAGGAATCTGGAAATGAAACCAATCATATTGAAAGGCCACTTAAGTCTAGTTTTATCCAGAAAAAGCCTCACTCAATGATTCACCATAGATTGGGAGATAAAATGTTTTACCACAAGCTATCAATCCCGTGACAGTTTTGTGCAGTTAACTTGTAAAATCTGGAATAAATAGTAAAGATTTTAGAAAATTCTGAAAATTTACAGGAATCTTCCAGACATGCTGAATTATGTTTCTGCCAAATTTTAGAGTTTTATCATTATCCAAACTTAAAACGAAAGCCACGCACTATGGGTGATAAACACGGCGATTTCGCAGATTTTGCAGTGTTTTGATAAATACAATTAAAATAGAAAATCAAGTTGGATGGACTTTAAATTTTACAGAGGCATACTAGACACATATAATTTCAACATATCAAAACTTCACAATCATCGGACCACTGAAACTTAGTCAAATAAATTCGGAAGTTACTGATCGTCCAGATTAACAACATGCAATCACTTTCAAGTATAGAACCAACACCATCAAGCTTATTGATGAACATGCATGTGTATATTTCGATCAAAGTAACTTATGGGTGTAGGGATTTTACCTTGGATCAGAGTTTTAACAAGGTTGAGGGAGAGATGGAGGTGCGACGGAGCTCATGCTCCGGTTGAGATGAAAGTGGGGGAGGGGAGGAGCTCTTGGCCTCCTTGCAAACCTTAGAGAGAGGGAGGAGAGGAGATGGCTGCAGTCTGAATTTGGGGAGGGGAGAGTGTCGTGGGGGAGAAGGCTGAAGTGGGGAGTGTGGTGTTACATGGGGTGGTAGCTTAGGGGTGACAAGTGTTGTCCCATGACCTTGCATGGTAACACTTGTCCCTACACACACACACACCTCTACACGACACACACACACATGCACTATATATATATCTGATTTTAGTTGCTTAGTTAGGTTATAATTAATCACATTGTCATATAGTAGATACATGCAAAAGAATAAATCAACAAATAAGTGCTTAGTATATATGTGTATATAGCTCTCGCTATTACACTATGCCAAAGGGTCCAATTTTATTTTCCATGCCAAACATTGATATATGTTATGACATGTAGTTTAGATGATAAATAATATCATAGGATAAATTAATGGCATCATTTTATGCGACAAAAATCGAGTTCGAAAATTAGGGTTTTCGAACGCTTGAAAAATTGGTAACTATCGAATATTGATGATCTAGCATTGATTTAATGCTAATTCATACTGTAATTACATATACCAATCATAGGAAATTAATTCCTATAATTTCTTGATCGATTAAAACGCTGCTTTTCATCTCAAAACGTTAACGCTTGAAAACGCTGCAAAACGCTCATTATCGACTCATCTCGAAATGGTCATCATTACTTTAATAAATTATTCCATTAATAATGGAATTTAATTCTAAGCTTAATTTCATAGAAAATTTACGACGCTTTAACTATCGATCTAAATCGACGTTAAGGTAAAATACGACCTATACACTTCATATACTCTTATTCCTTAATTCACAATTCTCGTGAATATAAAATAGGAATTCATTCCTTCGTAAATAATCGAAATCATTATTCGATATCTTATGGATTGAATCATCTCAATAATTTCTAATTTACGGGTTTTAAATACCGTAATCAAGCATCTAATTCGCGGGTATTACATCCTACCCCTTAAAAGAAATTTCGTCCCAAATTTGCATACCTCATAAAGTATGGGTATCTTAACATCATAACATCATAACTTTCTATGTGCTTTTCTTTCGTCCATGGTTCTTCCATCGACTTTTATTATAAAACCCAAACTTGCTTCTTTAATCGCTGAATCGCACGATCAAATTAGTCGAGATTTTTATCATAACCCATCCGAGTCAAAGATCACATCATCATGTTGGTTTACGTGAATTGGGTCATTTTCGTATTTCCTTAATCTGCGACATGAGGAAAACATTTCGCACTTTCCCCAAATGTGGTGGAAGTACTAAGCTATAAACTACTAGCCTATCATTTCTAGGAGCTCGTAAGGTCCTATAAAACGTGATCTCAACATTCTTTGTATCGTAATTCTTATAATCTCTCTAGACGGGAAATCTTAAGAGATTTTGATTCGCATTTAAAATGCAGCTCAAATTTACGCGTGTCAGTAAGACTTTGTCCGTCCCGAGCTTTTCTTATTCTTTGCCTTATCGAGGAGATATCTCACTCGCTTCGCTTATGCCGTCAGACTTTATACCTTTTCTCTCACCTACTTTATTACAATAAAGTGGTGATCGATAATTCTTTTCTCGCATAATGCCGCATAAGGCTATATTGATCGTTGTTTGACGCCACGACCCTATGTAAACTTAACGGTGGTGCTATACGCTCCCACTGCATCTTGGTTTAACACTTATGTTCTATCATATCCTTTAGCGTTCATATTATCCTTTCGATTGTCTATCCGTCTGTGAGTGGATATCTATGTTAAGGCTTAACCTCGTATCTAACTCCTTTGTGAGTTAGTTCCAAATCTAGGGTACCTCAAGTCTCTATCTGAATCGATAGGTTTTGGTACTTCTTGTAAATATACGATTTCCTTTATGTACAACCGAGTTAACTTATCGATCTACGGGTCATCCGAATAGGCGAGTCAAACATAATTGGTGAGTCATTTCACTATTACCCATATATCGTTGTTGCTTCTTTATGACTTTGGTAAAATCATATAAGATCCTTTGCTATATCATTCCATTCTCATTTGTGTATCTCTAGAGATTATAACCTCTTATAAGGCCTTTGATACAATGCCTTTACTTATTGTAACCAAGACATCGCCGACAATATGGTTATATCTCATTTCATTTCTTGCTATCTAACTTTTCTCGTAAATCATAGTACATCTTAATAATGCATGGTTGGCGGTATGAGAAGGATCATGAAATTCATTCTTGGTTTCATTTCTAAGCTTATTATTGCTTGAAATATATGTATATATATATCTCTCTTTCGACAATAACATTGTCCAACACCCTTAAAATCCTTCACTCTTCATTTCTTATCTTAATTGTATTCTATTCCCATCTTCGCTTTCTCTTTTAGTCATATTTCACCTTGGTTGTGGGAATACTACTTACATTCGTCCTTGATTTCCGACTATTTCTCGCTCGCTTTCTTAACTTTTCTCGATGAGTTTTCCTTTTCTATAAGGACATACCATAATTTAGACTGAATTTTATAACTTAGGCATTAGATTCTACATTAACCATTCATAGGTGATCATTTATCACATTTATAATCTTTACCGATTCGCGCCATCTTTTCTATCCCGTATCCAAGTTCCTTTGCTCGACTTAATAACTTCAACTTTGTGAATTGTGAAGGTTCTTAACTTATTGATATAGAGTGATGTCCTCGCGACTGGGTATTTATACCATCGTCACTATCGTAGGTAATAGATTTTGGCACCGTAAAGTCGTATAATCTTCTTTACATACAGCTGGGCTAGCTTGTCAGATCCATAAGTACTTTGGGTTGGTAGGAAGTGAGCACTCTTGGTGAGTCTATCAACAATTACCCATATGGCGGTGTTCTCTCTTTTTGATTTGGGTAAGTTCGAACGAATCCATCGTTATTTCATCTCATTTCCACTCGGGTATTTCCAACGGTCAGAACTTTTCGTATGGACGTTGGTGTAACACTTTCATCTGCCGGCAAACAAGACAAGTTCTACTGAAGAAGCTATGTCTCGTTTCATGTCTTCCCACCAAAACTTTTCTTTCGTGTCTTGCACATCTTAGTACTATCTCGGGTGAGGTGTAGGGTGTATCGTGAGCCTCACTCATTATTTCATTTTGAAGTTTTGCGTCGTCGAACGCATATTCTTCCTTCGCATAATAAGGCGTTCGACGCCTCCCGGAAGTTCTTAAATCCTCCAGCCCTTAACCTTTCTGATCTTTTCTAACTTTTCCTCCATCCTTTGTCTCTCGACGATCCTTTTTTTTTTCTTAGATCAGATTCTGTCACTATTTCAAGTCATGAGTTGGGAAATTCATTCATGTGGCCTAAGTCATCGTGACACATAAGTTATTATTTATCTCATATTAATACATAGCCTTACTTTTATTAATCCGTGAGAATTGTGACTCTATTTTGGGGTAACTATCTTATTGGTCTTATTACCTTAGAGAGTTCTTAATAGATCTCTAATGTGTCAATTAATCTATAAAATTCATGATCTTATTTTAGGTCATCGACGCCTTTCATCTTTATTTGTTTTGACCTTTGTCGATCTACATTGTTCTCTTTTAAAGACACTATGTGCCTGAGGAATATTTCTCTTTTAAGCCGAAATTTACAAAACTGTAATTGGCAAAATTTGCCCGGCTCTTAAAAGTTGTAAGACAGCCCTTCGATTTTCTTTATGTTCTCTCTCGTCCTTTGAGTAGATAAGAACATCATCCATAAAGATTGAAATAGAAATTTATCTAAGTACTTGTGGATTACTTGATTTTTAAGGTTTATGGTCGTATCGGTTCTTTGGTTAGTCCGAATGACTTAACTATTATCTCATAGTAACCATATTTTATTCAGAACAATTCATTTCGTATTTTGGATATCATTCTTTAAGATCATATAATATTACATCAAAATGCCTCAAGGAGGACTTTTCATACATTACTTACGAGGGTCGGTCACTGAAATGATTGATTATAAGGCTCAGCTCTTTTACACTCAAAACTTTGACACTTCTTCACCATATTCATAAACTCTTCCAAACCACGCTTATTTTACCTATCTTAATCACACCATTTTCATCATAAACCATTATCTACATATAAGTCTTATAGGATCCTAAGATTATATGTCTTTGAGTGACCTTTGTTAGAGTCGCACTCTTCCTCGAAACTTGCCTTTCTCCAAGCACGCTTTTGTTTTCATACTGATGGTCGCTCTCTTTTAGAGCCGGGTCAAGCCGCCCCCGCTTCTTCTTCAATACTAGAAGTTGGTGTTACTTTTATCGAAAGTATGGTTGGGTTGGTAGCGGTAATTCTCCTAATCCGCGAGGCGATAAGATTTTGTCCTTTGCCACTCTCGCCTCTTTCTCGTACAATTGACGACACACGGACGGGACGCGCTCGTAACATCGTGTACAACCATTCCTTTATACCGCGGTGTAACTTGCCGAGGTCCGTGACAAGTACTCGTAGGTGTCGCTCCTCACGCATTATATGTATGCTTAAACTTGTTGATAACCACGTAAGTCTGTCTGCACTTTGGAATTTTTCTCATGGAGAAATTATTCTTTTGATACTTCTTTTGCAAAATTCACGATCATTTGGCAAATGATGATACGTCGTTGGGTACCATCCTCATTCGACACTCTATAGTTACGAGTATCCATCCGTAGGTGCAAAATTTTCTCCAAAACTGTTCTAAATTCATTCCTAGTTCATATTAAAAGAGCCGATACGCTCGTGTGAGTTATAAACTTGTAGGCCTTGGGGTTAACTCTTACCCGTTAAACTCTCTTTTCTTGTCATCTGTAAACGGATATTTTTAGATAAATCCGACTTAATTTAAGTAATGGAGGGGATTTCTAAACAAGAAGGATCTCTTAAAGGATTATACACTTTGAGATGTATATAACCTGTAGACTACTTATGACACGACTCACGACACTTATCTTAATACGCATTTTACGTTTACACCTTCAGTCGTATGTTACCTTAAAGATATTCGCATAGGCGAACAGTGGGTATTGATATTCTGTCGTGCAAAACCTCTAACGGAAAGGCTAGGCCCAGGTCACTAATCACATGAATGACAGCCATTTCCGAAACTTCTTGTCTCTAAAATTATATCTACGTTCCACATAGTTATAATGATCCAAATCATTGGATAGCACTTTAGGCGATTCTAGGTTCAATTTTGAGCTTGAGCAACACTTGCGATGGTCAAAATTCTCATATAGGTAAGGGAATTTTCATTTCTTGATTTGCTTACCCTGAGTTGGGTTCTATCGCTTTTACGCATTCTTGTGCAATGTCAAAAAGCGAAGCACCTAAATTGAACAAAATCTTATGGCTATTCGAGAAATTTTCCTCATACATATTCTCCTTTTGGTTCTGCTTTGTTCTGCTTCGATGCAAGGTATAGGCTTTGGTCTACGGTGTTCCGCTTATTCAAGTAAGTGTCTATTTCATATGTCATCGTCCTTTCCATTGGGACATTATGTTCCTCGCTATGGTCTTCTTCCTCATTCACCCTGCACTTCTCGGTATTAGTATCGTTATGCTTTTACTAATAGCATTCATGGTTAGGTTTACATCAACTTATCCTTTGATATCGATATATTTCAATAATGAAATTTTATCGTAGAGATCGCCATGTCTCTATCACCATCATTTATTTCTAATCCAAGATGAATGATTTAATTCCTTTTTCACTTTATCGATCTTAGAAATATATTTCATATATATTCTTACTTTAAACTCTTTTCCAGAGAAATCTTTGTATCGGCATTTAGTGCCATCATTTGTAATATCCTTTTGATATACGCCATTCTTCTTAATCTTTATTAATTCATCATGCAATTTCGCATAAGATAAAATTCTTTATCCACCGGGATGTATTATACTTTTGCCTTGACGTCAAATATCTTTACCATTTTCTCGACATTCAATGATTTCTTCATTTCCATGTCGAGATACTTAATACCTCACTTTATTGATCGTCACAAAATATGGGGTAGGATTTACAATTAGGTCCATCTTAAGATCCTTCCATGTGAATCTTTTCCTGTTCTCTCGAATGTATTTCCTTTGAAGATCTATAGAAACTATCTTGCTTGTTAACTATTAAGTTACACAAGACAAGCGCTTTATGTCATTATAACTTAGGTATTAAGATTCATTTCAAAATAATGAATCTATTTCTTAATCCGCTTTTTACTTCAAGGAATTACCTTACTTATCAAGTCATAACATTTCAAAGCTTATATCATATTATGAACTATCTAATTGTATAGCTCATAATTTTTTTCTCGCTATTTGTGACTTTTGTCTGCTCTCATGAGCATGGTATTTGAAAGAAATCTTACTTCTATACTTGGTTTCCACCTTCGTGACTAGAATCATTATCATTGTCGTATGGTTTGGTAGTGTAGTACATTCTACATCTATAACTTAAATTCTAAGCATCTTATTTCCATGTCTCGCCTCGAGTTATTTCCTCCATACTTAGTTCACATATTAGGGCTATCCTCGCTGCTCACACAATCTTGAGGATTATGATTCTTCAATCTCATTATCTTTGTTTAACTAAGTTTTAATTACTCGAATCGATTATGCTCAAACATAATCTCATTGATCGAGGTCTAAGGCGGGAGATTTATTGTCTGAGACGCTATCATTTCCTTATATATATATATTCTTTGAAAAGAATATCTTGTATGCATCTTTATTCTTTTAAACGTGTCTAACCTACTAGCGAGGTTTCAAGGATATCCAACTATCTTAAAGATAAGTTGTAATCGCTCTCGTCATGACATAATAAGAGAAATTAATATCCCACAGATATCATATACTTTTCTTTACTTTTACTCTTGCATTCAACGTTAAAGAGTATTTTATTCATAACTTTGTCATCATAACAGTCGTATGATGGTATAACTTCATTGTTATCATTCTTTGTTAACCCCATCAAGGGTCATCACATCAGTGTGCCATAGGAAGAATTTCTCGTCTCATCGAGATTTTCTTTACATCATAATTTCTTGATGTCTATCACTTTACTGATCTGAAACTTTTAGGTGACTGAGATAAGTCAACCTATTTCATGCCCGACATTTATCGCTTTACTAATTCGTACTTAGGTGACAAGGTAAGTCAACATTCATCATACTTAATGGTTTCAAGAATCAAAGAGAAATTATCACGATTACCTACAAAAGGTATTGTCTCATCCATCAAGATAACATCTTTTCAATGATTGAATCGATATGTTCTTCAGACTGAATGAATGGGGCTTTAGGGTCCGAAGACCAGAATGACGACTACTGAGATTTCTTTGGTCATATGGGCTGCTGCACCGTCACAATTATATTCTCACCACATAAGGCTTTGGGTTCAAAAGGACACTTTATAAATTTTGGGTTTGAAAATTTTCTTCGAGAAAAATGAGAAACTCGAATGAATTCTCATTTGGAACTAGGTCATAGAGTTAAATTCAATGACAGAAATTGGGTAATGGATATAATTTGAAAGCTTATATACCCGTAATAGGTCATCAACAAAGTTCTCATGTATGTCAAGGTTCTACTTGTGTTATCAAGATTTTACTTTCTTAGTAACATTCTAGGATTCAGATCATACTATAATGCTTTACTCTTTTCAAATCGTAGAACTAACTTCAACTGATTCTCATGAATTCTGGAGTAGGAATCAGGAATTTTGTCCTTCATAAGAAATGAAGTACAGTGCTTTAGGAGCACGTAGGCGAAAACCGTATGTAAATCGGAGTTCACACGACCGAGAACGAGTCAAAACAGAATCACTGCGCAGTGCAGGGAAATTTACACGAGTTCGCGCCGAGGTCATAAGCGATGCCGACACCAAGGTCGTGCATGCCGTTACCGATGCCGAGGTAGTACAGAATATTGCCGACACCGAGGTCAGACAAACTACCCCAGTCGATATGTCAAAGGCGGTGTTATAAATGCCGATTTCGAAATCGACAGTCGCACATGCCGAGGTCGAACAATTTCGTATAAATCTTTCACTTTTCTTCACTCAAGATGGAATGAAGTTCTCAAATCCATCACTAATCTTGTTCTTGTAATTGAAGGAAATTCTTACTTCTATGTTCTTTCGTAGAAAGTGATCATGCTTCTTAAAAAAAAAAAATCTATGTTCTGTTGAGCTAGCATATTCATCATCATAATCAACTTTGAGGTTTGAAATAAAACTTCAAATATTCATACGTAGCTCATTTGTACGCATGTATTTCGTTAAATTTAAAGAATTCAACATATCATATTTGACAATTCAATGTCCAATCTCAATCATTTTAAAACGTGAAAAATCATAACTTTGTTCATAATAATGAACCCTTATTACATTTCAGAAATTCAAACATTTCATCTTTGGCACATCATGCCAAAACTTTCTTATATCATTGTCATCATCTTTCTTATATCTTCCTTCTTTCATAACTTTCGACAAATCATTTGTCACAACATTCATTCCCAACCTTTCTCATCGCTTTCATTTCACTTGATAAAATTTTGTTTCACTTTCAAACTTTTCGCTTTCAATTCGAGAAAATAATTTCATAAACATTCATCCGCCAGCTAATTTTCAAAACTTTGGAAAAGAGTCATTTACCTTATTTCGTTGAGTTTGATGTGATGGAGTGTTGAGCATTGTCACCGATCTCTAGAAGTCTAATGACTCAATCTAGACTTAACCTTAAAGAAGATTTTGGGTTCAAGAGCGAACCGCTCGATACCATCATCACTGACCCACAATCCTAAATACGGATTAGCAGGACTATAATCGTAAACATGAATGAACAACATGGAGACTCTCTTTAATAAAAGCATAATACATATGTCATTTATATTTTGGACTATATTACATAATTTGGGGTTCTTGCAATGAAGGCATGTGATAAGTACATATGACGATGTACTATCAAGGTATAAACATATCGACAACATTCCTATTGCTCAACACCGCCCATCCATCATCCGCTCAACCTCGCACATTTAAAAACAAACATGCGGTCGAGTACAAGAATGCACTCAGTGGACTCATGCCAAAACATTTTATCATTTTTATATTACATCGCCACATCCCGGTAAGACACAGTGGTTTTAGTTGAAAATGTCTTGTGCTTACTAAAACATTTATCGCTTCATAAAAATCATCGCTGCTGTATTTTTCTTGGTGTGTATGATCCATATCCCTTATCATCATTCATCATAACATCATAGTCGAACGTCGTGAAGCGAGGCCTCCCTCACGACGCCGTGACCGACCGTGAATTGTCCTTGCAAAGACACAAATACCTTAGGTGTACACGTTAATCCTAGCTGTGTATTGTCCTTCCAAAGATAGGATCCGATATCGATTTCATTCATAAGTTGGGAATGACCCAACAACATTCATAACATTTCATAACATCTCATAATATCTCATGGATAGGATACATACACAAAACATAAACATTTTGGCGTGTAATCTTGTAAACATTTTATCAATAGCTGAAATAAGCATCGTAAATAAATATTTCGAAGCATTTTATTTTTGAGTAGAGTAAAGCCCACCGGACGTAGATCGCCTTAATCCCATTTCTTGACTGTAAGTCCCAGCTTTAGCCTATCTATTCTCGCCTTGAGGTTTTGGAGCTGGAAAATCCATTAGGTCTTAGAACCAATATTTCTACTTTAGTGTATATCATGGTATGATATACACTCAATCGACCATGTGATAAGACTCTAGTCAAATATTTCACGTTAAGGTATGCTTTCGTGAAAATATCGTATCATGATGTTTTATCATAATTGCACATCTTATAATGCTCTATCGCACTTTGCGACATAACATAATGAATGCATCGATTAATAGCATGTTAGTCACATAAGGCATACTTCACATAGGGTTTCCAACACTTAGTCAAATTTCAAGTGTTTTAATTTCAGCAAAACAGCTTGAAATAACCCAAGTGACGTACTTTGACGACCCATAACTCTCGATTCAGAATACGTATGGTCGCACAAAGATACATTCTGGAAACCTCTAAACATGTACTACAAGTTCTAAGAAGGAATTAAATCCAAATGAGTCGTGGTTCTGAAGATATAGGGTCTCAAAGTGGGCAACTCAAACTGACTTCTATACTTAGAAAATTTTCAGAATTTTCAGTTTTAGCTTAACGACGAGGGTTTTATGAGGCTCGTAACTTTTGACTCGCAATGCCAAAATGGCTGCAGGATACCAATTTAGAAACCTTGTAACAAGTACTACATATGTCATGAAGACCATACTGGAAAATAGCTAACTCATCGAGAAATATATAAGTCCAAAGTTGACTAGTTGGAAATGGACAGTTTCCAGTAGGTGACTTTGGGTCAGTGAAAGGTATACCTATAAGAGTTGGTTTGGGATGAAACTTTCCAGATCACAACTAGACATGGTGGGGAACATTTCTTATGAAGAAACCCAAGTCCAAATCGGACTACAAATGGCTTGAACACCTCACGTAAAAGTCATACTCGAACAGCCTATTAACATAGAAATTTTCTAAGGCAGTTTGTCCAAAAAGGCTTACTGAAATGCATCAACTTTAAAAATTCACCGTGAGTTCATTATAAGGAATCTGGAAATGAAACCAATCATATTGAAAGGCCACTTAAGTCTAGTTTTATCCAGAAAAAGCCTCACTCAATGATTCACCATAGATTGGGAGATAAAAATGTTTTACCACAAGCTATCAATCCCGTGACAGTTTTGTGCAGTTAACTTGTAAAATCTGGAATAAATAGTAAAGATTTTTAGAAAATTCTGAAAATTTACAGGAATCTTCCAGACATGCTGAATTATGTTTCTGCCAAATTTTAGAGTTTTATCATTATCCAAACTTAAAACGAAAGCCACGCACTATGGGTGATAAACACGGCGATTTCGCAGATTTGTGCAGTGTTTTTGATAAATACAATTAAAATAGAAAATCAAGTTGGATGGACTTTAAATTTTACAGAGGCATACTAGACACATATAATTTCAACATATCAAAACTTCACAATCATCGGACCACTGAAACTTAGTCAAATAAATTCGGGAAGTTACTGATCGTCCAGATTAACAACATGCAATCACTTTCAAGTATAGAACCAACACCATCAAGCTTATTGATGAACATGCATGTATATTTCGATCAAAGTAACTTATGGGTGTAGGGATTTTACCTTGGATCAGAGTTTTAACAAGGTTGAGGGAGAGATGGAGGTGCGACGGAGCTCATGCTCGGTTGAGATGAAAGTGGGGAGGGAGGAGCTCTTGGCCTCCTTGCAAACCTTAGAGAGAGGGAGGAGAGAGATGGCTGCAGTCTGAATTTGGGGAGGGAGAGTGTCGTGGGAGAAGGCTGAAGTGGGGAGTGTGGTGTTACATGGGGTGGTAGCTTAGGGGTGACAAGTGTTGTCCCATGACCTTGCATGGTAACACTTGTCCCTACACACACACACACCTCTACACGACACACACACACATGCACTATATATATATATATCTGATTTTAGTTGCTTAGTTAGGTTATAATTAATCACATTGTCATATAGTAGATACATGCAAAAGAATAAATCAACAAATAAGTGCTTAGTATATATGTGTATATAGCTCTCGCCATTACACTATGCCAAAGGGTCCAATTTTATTTTCCATGCCAAACATTGATATATGTTATGACATGTAGTTTAGATGATAAATAATATCATAGGATAAATTAATGGCATCATTTTATGCGACAAAAATCGAGTTCGAAAATTAGGTTTTCGAACGCTTGAAAAATTGGTAACTATCGAATATTGATGATCTAGCATTGATTTAATGCTAATTCATACTATAATTACATATACCAATCATAGGAAATTAATTCCTATAATTTCTTGATCGATTAAAACGCTGCTTCATCTCAAAACGTTAACGCTTGAAAACGCTGCAAAACGCTCATTATCGACTCATCTCGAAATGGTCATCATTACTTTAATAAATTATTCCATTAATAATGGAATTTAATTCTAAGCTTAATTTCATAGAAAAATTTACGACGCTTTAACTATCGATACTGAAATCGACGTTAAGGTAAAATACGACCTATACACTTCATATACTCTTATTCCTTAATTCACAATTCTCTGTGAATATAAAATAGAATTCATTCCTTCAGAATAATCGAAATCATTATTCGATATCTTATGGATTGAATCATCTCAATAATTTCTAATTTACGGGTTTTAAATACCGTAATTGGGCATCTAATTCATGGGTATTACAATTCGACATATTTCAATTATAAAATTTTATAAACATAGTTTACTATGTTTAAGACAAACGTTAGGTTGTTAACGCTTTAAAATCGAAATACGCCTTTCTAATTATTAAAAGGTTTAATAAATACGAAATTATTTATAAGTCCTCGATTTACGTGATAAATCGAGAATTAGGACTTTACGCTTTCAAATCGATCAAATTCGATTTATAAACGAAATAGTAAGAAATTACTATTTGAAAGTCAAAATCGCCGACTTTGTCGACCGTGTTGACTTCGTTGACTTTGAAAATCAAACGCACGATTATATCGCTCGATAAATACGCCAATGCGCCGTAAGATGTGCTAATTGAGTATAATAATTATTATCAAGAAAGGATTTCACAAATGAAACCTTATATCGAGAAACATGCTCATACGCTAAAACGCTTAAGCCGGAGGTGTTAAACCGAAATAGTCGAACGATCTCTATGAATCGAGAACAATTCAATTAAATAACGATTTGAAAGCATATCAAGTCATTTGAGGAATTAACTCACGCCGATATAAAATATCGAATTATCTTTTGAAAGTCTCGAAGACTTGAGCGACGACTAAAACCTCGCATTTTTTTCATAAAGGTGTGGACGCAAACGCAAGAACGGGATTCGACGCATCTAACAAACCTAGGACTCAATTTACAACAAACCATAGTCCGGTGGGCCCTTTTCTTACCTCACTATGGTGGGCTTCTTATCTTCAAATGTGGGCCTTTTCACCCCACTAAAATGTGACTCATCTTGTTATTCCAAATGAGTTTATTTACGATACTTATTCTACAACCATTAACAAATGTTTTACCGCATTACCCGCCAAAATATTTCGCTTGTGTATGGATCCTATCTGTTATGCCCGGTAGGGCTGTGGAGATGGTTGGAACTATTATATCAATTGTTGTGGTAGCACCCAACCTTTTTAATGCTCGGGTCCGTGCCGGATGATAAATGCCCGCTAGGATTGGCGTGAAGGTTGAACTATACTGTTGTGTTAACACATGCTTGCAGAGAGCGACCGCTACCAGACGGGATTACGGCCGGTCATGGCGTCGTAGATGGGAGGCCTCCTCTCGACGCTTATTATTTATTATTATTATGTATTGTGACTATGAGATATGGACCATACACACCAAGAAAATGCTCGGCGAGCTATGTTTACGAACCGAATGATTTGGTAAAGACAAGGCATTTTAACTAAAACCCTCGCGACTTACTCGATATTGGCAACAGTAATTCAAATATTATCAAATGTTTTCGGCATGAGTCCACCGAGTGCAATTTCTTGTACTTAGCCCCGCATGTTTGTTTTAAATGTGCAGTTGAGCTCGATGGTGATGATGGAGGTCAGGTTGAGGAGTCCAAAGGTCCTCGATCGCTTATTTAGATTTGTTTTCGCCAATACATATCATCATATATGTATTCACACACTTTCCATTGCTAATCTCTAAACTCTTTAACATTATGTCTCATCGTTGTACTATTGAGGTCCATCGATCACGGTCTAATCTTTGGGTCCGATGGCCTAAACCTTTCAATTATTGGGATATTATCTTATGCCATATTATGCATGCTAGTTTATAACCAATGTGGCCTCTTATCTTGGTCAATTTGTCCTATAATACTATTCCTAGTATTAGTCACCCTCTAGACCGGGTTATCCGGAGTGGGGGCGTGACAAATATATATATATATATATATATATATATTATATTAGGATATATATATATATATATATATATATATATATATATATATATATATGCATGTTCTAGAAAGTGAATGACTAAGCATGTACATTAAAATTTCTTGGTGAACAAGTATTTGCATTAAATGAGATGATGAATAATCTTCAATTTAATTAAATGAAAATTTAAATAAATTTGATCTATAAATATACTATCCTTACACTAAATAAAACTTCTTAAAAATCCTCACTCTACTCCCTAAAACTCACGCCTACCCACACTACACACACTTGGGAGAAATTCTTTTTTAACAAGTTAAATCTTCCAAATTCTCACTTCTAAGCTTGATTCCAAAACTAACAAGGTATGATTTTAATTTCTCCTCAATCTTTAGGCATGGATTTTGTTATATATATTTATGAAATTCTTGAGCATGTTAGTGGTATAATTTTAATGGGTTTTGTGAAAGTTATGAATGGATATTGATATTTTAGTTAAGAATTGATGATTTAATATGGAATTGATGAATTGATGGTGGTATAGTTGTAGGAATTATGTTGAATTTGAAAAACCCTATTTTATGTGCTTAGGTCAAAGTAAGGAATTATTGATGTTATGTTAAAAATAAGTTGTGATTATATGTTTAAAGCATGCTTAGGTTAATAAATGGGAAGAAAAGATAGCCAAAATAAATTTTAGAATATATATATATATATATATATATATATATATATATATATATATATATATATATTGTAATATTCCAAAGAAACGAATATACGATTACGGTATTCTAAACCCGTAATTGTGGTTTTGTCAGATATTATCTTTTACGACGATTTAATCTTGTGATTTCGATACGATATCGTTATAACGAATTCCTTTTCATAATTCACTAAGGATTGTGAATTAAAGGAAAGATATATTACGAAATGATTCAATATGTTTTAACGTCAAACGCGTGATCGAACGCCGCCTTTTCATGAAATTTTCTCGAGCGTTGAAGCTTGGAATTAATTTCCATCTTAATTCCTTTATTAAATGGAATATATTTATTTAGTAAGTATGAACTTATCACACCATTTTGAGATGAGTCGATTTTGAACGTTTTGACGTTAACGCCTGAGAGACGATTTGAAAAATGAGTTTTATGCTCGGGAAATTTTAATAATTAATTTCCTATTATTATTTTAAATAATTACAGTATTAATGATTATTAAAATCAATATTTGAGATATTAAAACTCGATATTCTCTAATTTTAATTTCGAAAACCCTAAACTTATAAATAAGGGTTTTATCACATGAAATGATACCATTAAATTATCCTATGGTATCTAAACTTTATAATATGATATATATGAATATTATTAAGCATTAAATAAGAATTTTAACCATAAAAATCGAAGGTTTCAGTTTTTATAAAAATTGAAACCCTATTTGCGAAATTAGGGTTTTTATTTCACAAAATGTGTAATAACTTTATCCTATGCTATTATTTAATATCTAAATCATATATTATGATATATATGGGTATATTTGGGATGAAAATTACATGAGTATCAATAATAGGTGTAATTTATATTTTTAATCTTATTTTTCCAATTTTGGATCGGTAATTTCGAATTTATGCATAAGTGATGATTTAATTATTTTATTAGCATGTATTATATATCTATGACCTATTATATGATTAATACAATGTATTAAGAGTTTTTTTAAAAATAAAATCAGCCTAAACCCCCCATGCTACCGATTATGCTTCATCTCTTCCCATGCACAATGATTTCCACTTTTAAATCGCCCAATACATGAATAGCTCCTTTAACACACTTCAATCATCACCTAAATAACTACCAAGGGGCTGCAGATTTTTCCTTTTCCTTGCCCAAAATCGAGAGAGAGAGAGGTATAGGAGAGAGGCTTTTCATTTTACTCATTATCTTTCACTCCATCTTTCAAACTCACAAAATACAATCTCCATTCTCTCAAAATTCGCCAAAACCGAGAGCTCTTCCCCCATTTTCAGATTTTTCTTCTCCTTCTCCACTTCACAACCTTGATACATACTTTGTTCTTGGATACTAGACCATTCTCAAGATAATACTAAGACCATAGCACCGATTTCTCTCTTCTATTACTCAAGAAAATCGAAACAGCTTATATATATATGTATATGTTTCAAGGTTTTATATACATGAATATGTATGTTTTAAATGTTTTATGGATGAATATGTGTTCTTAAGGTTTTTATGTACAAAATGTGAGAAATGTGCTTAGATGAACATAGGTTGTTATATATGAAATGTATGGACGATTCAGCCTATGCATGATTTTCAACCATAGTAGGTGTTTGAAATAATTTTGAAAGTATACAAAATATGTATAATGACCGAGCATGTTCTAAGTATTTTAGTGATGTATTATCGCTCTATTATATGATTTAAGACTATGGTATTAATTTAGAAATTTTAGAAAACCCTAGCTTTTATTCTTACAAAACCATGAGCTTATGTATGATGTACATTGATGTATGATTTTATTTCAAGCATACAATAGCATATTATTGCTTTAGAACCTCGATTATATGTTCTATGATTTAATTAGAATTTTGAAAACCATATACTTGATTTCTAAAATTACCGTGAGCATTTAAATTTCATAGGTTGGTGTATGATTTTATTTTTGAACATGCAATGGTGTATTAGTGCTTTAGTATATTGTTTATGTATTGTGTAAAATTATTAGAATTTTTGGAAATCAAATACTAAATTAAATCAAATAAACCGTGAGTGATATGCTCTTGAAGGTGATGATTTAATTAGTTTTGATAAATATTATGATGTTATATTACTATACTATAGTGTATAAACATAGTATATAATTATTGAATTTTGAAAATCAAACGACACCTTGAATCGAAAAGCCGAGAGCATTACAAGCTCATATGGTGACGATTTAAATTTGTTTGGTTGATATTATGATGTTACAATGTTATAATATAATGTTTAATGATGTTGGAATTTAATTGGAATTTTTAGAAATTGTTTGCTATTTATTTGGTAATTATCTCGTAATTACCGTGAATAATTGTTAGATATTGTGAAATGAATGCTTATGATGAACTATAGGTTATATTAATGATTTATATTGATGTTGGGATATTATACTAGGTATATATCAATTTTGGGAATTTTTGGATAATTATTCCTTAATTTTTGAAATTACCGTAAATATATATATATGTATATATATAAATAAATAGCAAATAATACCATATGAATCTAATAAATTCATATTCTGGACCATAGTGTATAATAATGCACTATATTAATTTAGAAAAATTTCAAAGGTCATTTGACATTTTAAATTAATTATCGAATTTTCGATAATTAATAAGGATTTTAAATCCTTTTTAAAACAGTTTATTAATAAAATATATGTCTATTAATATTCTGGACAGTTTATGAATTTTACAAAATTTTATAAACATAGATTGCTATGTTTGAGACAAACGTTCGTTTTATAACGCTTTAAAAACCAAAATACGCTTTTAATTATAAAAAGAGTTATTAAAATGCGAAATATTTATAAGTCCTTGATTTACAAGATAAATCGAGAATAGGACTTTACGCTTTCAAATCGATCAAATTCGATTTATAAAACAAAATAGTAAGAAATTACTATTTAAAAGTCAAAATCATCGACTTTGTAGACCAGTGTCGACTTCGCGACTTTTCAAGTCAAACGCACGATTATACGCTTATAAACACGCCAAGACGCTGTGTAAGATATACTAATTGAGTATGATACCTCATTAGAAAGAAAATATTTCACTAATGAAACCATATATCGAGAAACGCATCAATACGTTGAACGATCTCGGCGAATCGAGAACAATTCAATGTGATACGACAGAGGGCGTATCAATTCACTAAGAATTCAGTCTCACATCGATATGAAATATCGGTTATCTTAGCTTCGAAAGTCTCGAAGACTTGAGCGACGCATCAAAGCCTCGCCAGAAAGCGTGTGACGCAAACGCAATGACGGATTTTGACGAACGATCGAACCTGTGACTTTACAACGAACCATAGTCGGTGGGCTTCCTATCTTTTAAATGTGGGCCTTTTCTTACCCCACCAAAACGTAACTTCTCGTTATTTCAAATGAATTTACTTACGGCACTTATCCCACAATCGTTTAACAAATGTTTCTTTGCATTACCGCCAAAATATTTCGTTTTGTATGGATCCGCTGTTATGCCGGTAGAAATTGTGGAGATGGTTGGAACTATTATATCAATTGTTGTGGTAGCACCCAACCTTTTTAATCGTCGGGTCTGTCGGATGATAAATGCACAGCTAGGATTGGCGTGAAGGTTGGAACTATCTGTTGTGTTAACATATGCTTGCAGTATGATCGTGTCACGGGATTACGGCGGTCACGGCGTCGTAGATGGGAGGCCTCTTCCCGGACGCCATTTTTTTATTATTATGTATTGTGACTATGAGATACGACCATACACACCAAGAAAATGCAGGCCGGGGCTATTTCTGACGAAAATGATTTGGTAAGCACAGGCATTTTAACTAAAACCTCACGACTTACTCGATATTGGCGCCGTAATCCAATATCATCAAATGTTTTCGCATAAGTCCATCGAGTGCAATTTCTTGTACTTAGCCTCGCATGTTTGTTTTAAATGTGCGGTTGAGCTCGATGGTGATGATGGGGATGTGTTGAGAGTCCGTGTCCTCGACGGTTTACTTGAATTTTGGGTTATACCTTGAATGCATATCGTCGTATATGTATTCACACACTCATTCCGCTATACTCGAACTCCTTAATTATGCTTTATGTAACAAACTATCGAGGTCCATCGGATCGGGCCAAGTTTTGGGGTCCAATGGCCTAAACTTTTTTAAAAAACGTTATAACATCACTTCATATTCGCTCAAGCATGTTAGTTTATTTTACGCATCTTTATTTTACCCATGTAATCCCCTAAAATACTACTCCTAGTATTAGTCGCTCTCCATCCGGTTGGTCCGAATGGGTCGTGATATATATATATATATATATATATATATATATATATATATATATATATATATATATATACATATATATATGTTCAAATTTTCAAAAAAGGGAAGTGATTTATTGATTTTATTTTCTTCATTTAACTTAATATGTGAGTTTAATATGATGCTTTGAGTATTATATGAATTTATTAGAATTTTCTAAGTTTATATGTTGAAATTGAAAAATTTTAGTTTAGGTGCTTAATTGCTAAATATAGATTAGAGTTAATATATGATGTTAATATTGATGGTTAAGCTTACACATGATATTAAATTGAGATATTGGAAAGAAATTTTGAGAAATTATAATTTGTACATTTAATGGTATAAATTTTGAAAATTTTAGGGAAAAGGGGAAATTTATTTCTAATGTTATTTTTATAAATCTTATGATTTGTGAATATATTATGTAAATAAGGACTCATGAAGCTTAATAGAGGATGTTTGAATTAAAAATATGAAAAGTTGAATTTTATAAACATATTAAGTTGAAAAGAAAAGTTGATGACAAAGAAAATAAATTATATGTTGATAAGTGATAAAAAAAATAATTGATATACCTAAAAGTATACTAATAATGTCACGACCCCATTCCGGACCAACCCGGACTGGAGGGCGACTAGTACTAGGAGTAGTACTTTAGGGGTTACGTGAATAAAATGGAGAAGCGTAACAATAAGCTAACATGCTTGAATGTAATATGAGATGATGTTATATTGTTTTGAAAAGGTTTAGCCATCGCACCCCAAAACTCGGCCCGATCCGATGGACCTCAATAGTTTAAAACATAAAGCGTAAATAAGGGAGTTCGAGTGTAGCAATGAAAGTGTGTGAATACATATATGACGATATGCATTCAAGGTATAAACCACAAATTCAAGTAAATCGGTCGAGGACACCGGACTCTCAACACTTTCCCCATCATCACCATCGAGCTCAACCCGCACATTTAAAACAATATGCGGGGCTAAGTAAGAAATTGCACTTAGTGGACTCATGCCGAAAACATTTGATAAATTTTGGATTACGCCAATATCGAGTAAGTCACAAGTGGTTTTAGTTAAAATGCCTTGTGCTTACCAAATCATTTTCAACAGAAACATAGCTCGCCGAGCATTTTCTTGGTGTGTATGGTCCGTATCTCATAGTCACAATACATAATAATAATAATAAATAATAAACGCCGAGAGGAGGCTCCCATCTACGACGCCGTGACCGTCCGTAATCCCGCACAAAGACACACTCACTGCAAGCATATGTTAACACAACAGATAGTTCCAACCTTCACGCCAATCCTAGCTGCATTTATCATCCGCAGACAGACCCGACATTAAAAGGTTGGGTGCTACCACAACAATTGATATAATAGTTCCAACTATCTCCACAGCCCTACCCGGCATAACAGATAGGATCCATACACAAAACGAAATATTTTGGCGGTAATGCAAGAAACATTTAATAACAACAGTAGAATAAGTCGTAGAATAAATTCATTTGGAATAACGTTAAAGTCACATTTTAGTGGGGTAAGAAAAGGCCCACATTTTGAAGATAAGAAGCCCACATTTTGAAGATAAGAAGCCCACATTTCAAAGATAAGAAGCCCACCTGGACTATGGTTCGTTGTAAAAGTCCTGGTTCGCTCGCTCATCAAAATCCCGTCATTGCGTTTAAGTCCACACTTTACTGAAAAGCGAGGCTTTAGTACGTCGCTCAAGTCTTCGAGACTTTCGAAAACTAAGATAAACTTCGATATTTCATATCGATGTAGACCGAATTCCTTAGTGAATTCAATACGCCTCTAACACGATACGATTGACTTGTTCTCGCTTTCGAGATACTTTCAACGATAAGCACGTTTTCGATATATGGATTTCATTTGTGAAATCTTTTCTTACTAATGAGGTATCATACTCAATTAGTATATCTTACGCGTACTGACGTATTTATAAACGTATAATCGTTCGTTTGACTTGAAAAGTCAACGAAGTCAACATTGATCAACAAAGTCAACGATTTTGACTTTTAAAAGTAGTAACTTCTTACTATTTTGTTTTATAAATCGAATTTGATCGATTTGAAAACGTAAAGTCCTATTTCTTGATTTAGCACGTAAATCAAGGACTTATAATTAATTTCGTATTAATTAAACCCTTTTTATAATTAAAAAGCGTATTTTGGTTTTTTTTAAAACGTTATAAAATGAACGTTCGTCTCAAACATAGCAATCTATGTTTATAAAATTTTGTAACATTTAAAAACTGTCCAGAATATTATTTTAGTAAATTTTCATTAATAAACTGTTTTAAAAAGGATTTTAAAATCCTTATTAATTATCGATAATTCCGATAATTAACTTAAAAATATCAAATGACTTTTGAAATTTTTTCTAAATTAATATAATGTATTATTATACACTATGGTCCAGAATATGAATTTATGAAATTCATATAATCTTGTTGTTATTTATTTATATATATACATATATATATTTATTTATAATTTAAATAAATAGGAATAATCATCCAAAAATTCCCAAAATTGATATATACTTATAATAATATCCCAAAATCAGTATATAATATTTATATAACCCATAGTTCATCATAACTATTTATTTCACAATATGTAACAATGTTCACGGTAATAATAAGATAATTACCAAATAAATAGCAAACAATTTCTAAAAATTCCAAATAAATTCCAACATCATTAAACATTATATTATAACATTGTAACATCATAACATCAACCAAAAACATTTGAATCATCACCCTATGGAGCTCAATAGCTCTCGGCTTTTTTTGATTCAAAGTGTTATTTGATTTTCAAAAATTCCAATAATTATATACTATGTTTATACACTATAGTATATTAATATAACATCATTTAATCATTAAGAACCAATTAAATCATCACCATATAAGCTTGTAAGCTTTCGGCTTATTTGATTTAAATAGGTAAATGATTTCCAAAAATTCTAATTAAATCATAGAACATGTAATCAAGGTTCTAAAGCATTAATATGTCATTACATGCTTAACACAAAATTTATACACCATGGTATATTTTTGAAAAAGCTCACGGTAATATTTAAAAATATACCTAGGGTTTTCTAAAATTTTTCAAATTAAAACCATGGATTATAATCATGATAATAAACAATAATCCATCTCTAAATTATCCAAGAGGTAATCGGTCACCATGTACCCATTTTATAAAGTTTTCAAAAATTATTTTAACAACTCATATGGTTCGAAAATCATGAACAAACACTAGATCCATTTAAAAATTAAATAAACAATACCATATGCTTATTCTAACATATAGTCACATACTTGGAAATATAAATCATCAAGAACAATATATCTCATGCTCTAGAACATTTAAAACATACATATACATATATATAGCATTCGAAATACACACACATATGTATAAGAACATGTTCGATTTTTTTTTTGAATAAATGAAGAAATAAATCGGTGCTAGGCCTCATGTTTACCTTAGATATGATATAATATCACAAGAAACAATATAGTAGCTAGTTGGAAGAGGAAATAGAGAAGAAGAAGATGAAAATTTTTGAGGGAGAGGGGGATGAAGCTCTCGGTTGTTGCAGGTTTTTGGAGAGAAAAGGAGAAGAAATGGAGTGAATGAGAGGGTGAGGAGTATATTGAAAATGGGGTGAAGGGAAGAGTCCTCCCCTATATCTCTCTCATACACGCACACACATCACACTTACCCAATGGGGTGTAAGGCAGCCCCATGATGAGGGTGTAGTGATTATCAATAGTGTTAAAGCCTCGCTATGCATTAAGCGAGAAAAGTAAAATTATTGTGCGTGGGGTGTGTTGGTCGCCGGTTTTAAGGGTGTATAGGGTGGTTTAATTTTTTCCATCCCTAATACTAGATATATATATCATACATAATCATAGATATATAATACAAGTCATTAAAATAATTAAATCAAGCATATACAATATTTCGAAATTACCGATCCCAAAATTTGGAAAATAGGAAATAAAATACAAATCACACCTATTATTGATACTCATGCTCAATTCGATCCAAATATACACATATATATCATAATATATGATTTAGATATTAAATAATATCATAGGATAAAATTAGAGCATCAATTTAGGCATAAGAAACCCTAATTTCGAAAATTAGGTTTCGAAAATTATAATTGTGCAGAATCGAGTTTTAATGCTCCAAAAACTGATTTCATAGCTTAATAACACTCATATATATCATATTATAAAGTTTAGATACCATATGATAATTTAATAGTGTCATTTCATGTGAAAAACCAAAGTTTATAAACTTAGGGTTTTCGAAAATTCAACACCAAAAATATCGAATTTAATAACTGAAAATTCGACTTTAATAATTAATAATACTGAAATTATATAAAATATTAATAGGAAATTAATTATTATAATTTCCCGAGCATTAAACTCATTTTACAAAACGTCTCTAGACGTTGACGTTCAAAACGTCTCAAAACGCTCAAAATCGACTCATCTCAAAATGGTCGCAGAAGTTCGTACTTACTAAATAAATATATTCCTTTAATAAAGGAATTAAGATGGAAATTAATTCCAAGCTTCACCGCCGAAAATTTCATGGAAAGTCGACGTTCGATCTGCGTTTGACGTTAGAATATATCGACGAATCATTTCGTAATATTTCAATCCTTTAATTCACAATCCTTAGTGAATTATGAAAGGAATCGTTATAACGATATCGTATCGAAATCACAAGATTCGATGTTGTAAAAAGATAATATACGGCAAAACCCTAATTACGGGTTTAGAAAACCGTAATCGTATATTCGTTTCTTTGGAATATTACAAATAATAAGAAAAATACTAATATTAGCAAAGATAAGTGCCTACAACCTAATTATGTGAAAAGTTTAACGTGGGCGATTAATTGAAAATACTATGCTCGAACAACTTAAGAAAAGAATATAATGTTCGGATAAAGGACGAATGACCGAAAAGACTTAAAATTTTATAGTAAAAGTTTAGGCAAAATTGTCTAAACAAAACCTAAGAAATGAAAAAGAAAAGAAAGAGAAATTTTAAATAAGAAATATTGTATATGTATTCTAATGTTATCAAATAATTAAAGGTACATCGAGAAAAGGAAGGCAATTAAGGAAGAGGGAAGGAGGAACATGAGGACTAATAAAGCTTATCGACTAGGAACAACAGTGGGCTTTGAACTAAATAATAGCACGTGCTAATTTATATTGTTTCATTATGTATATTGATGACTTTTAAATTCATCGACTTGCCAAATGTTTGAGCATGAGCATGATGCATCACCGTCCACGAAAAGAGAAAGAAAGAAAAAGAAAGAAAGAATGAATGAAAGAATTTACCAACATCGGATAGCGACCTTGGTCATAGCGTGTTTGAGAAGGATGCTACTTCTCAACACATGATGTAATCCGTGGATATGGGAAGAGAAAACGTCTGCAGACAAAGATCATGCATATGCATTTGTTTTAAATTTGTGAAAATGAAAGCAAGTAAGTGATTACTTTAAAAAGCATGCATAGGTTTTTCACTAAAACCCCTGTGTATTGCAAAGCGATGGCAAGTCAATCTTATAGCTCTAATAGCAAATTTTAACTGCTTTGCATGTGTCCACCGAGTGCTTATGTACTCACGCCCGCATGTATTTCTAAACATGCAGTTGAGCTGGATTTGGAGATGGAGTTGGAAAGGAACACCGTGGTTTCGTCAGTAAATGTTGTTATGTTGTGATTAGCCTTATGATCGAATCACTTTATGTTAATGTTGGTGATAATAGAGTTGAACTCCTTATTATATTATTGCTGAGAATGTTCTTGGTTTGAATGGTCATTTTGATCTGTGGATAAAGTTGATATCGAACTCGTTATATTCTTGGTTATTGAGGTCTGTTTGATTGGATTGTAGTCATGATTCTTGGAAATTGTTGAAGTTGAAATTGTGTAGTTCTAATTTGTTGAAAGTTGTCTTGGAAAAATCGTTATCCATTTTGTTGCCTTGCTGATAAGTAGAAACCTTATGTAAATTGTTATACTTTGTTGCCCGGAGTTATATGTCTTCACACATGTAACTCAACTACCCTTTTTGTTGCCATACTCTGACTTGAGAAATTGTTATGTAATTGTTGTTTTTTGTGAAAAGAAACCCTTCCATGAAAAGATTGATTGTTGTTGATCATTATATTTCCGTTAGTTCTTGTGTTCATTTGATTCTATGGAACCTATTTATACCAATTGATAATATTCCTTAATTAATCTCCATAGTTATGGTCATCCCAACTTAATTGGATTCCTTACATCCTCATTAGTCCTAATCTTTCATGACGAGTCTCTAAGTCACAGTCTAATCTCTTGGTTAAGAAATTGGGCTGTGACACATAAGAACGGTAACCCACATATGCTCGAACCTAGAACTTAGACTAGGCTCACTTAAGGTCATGACAGATAACCTTCACGTCATACCTATGACAGATGTGGACATAATCCTAGGAATGGATTGGTTAACCGAACATAATGCGACCATCCTGTGTAACGAAAGGAAAATTTCTTTCCAACATCCCGGAGAGAAACCTACAGACTTTTACGGGATTAGCATGGGGAGGAGAGTCCCAATCATATCCGCACTACAAGCAAGGACATTGCTGAACAAGACCAAGAATCACGCCTACCTTGTCTATCTCCAGGAGGAAGAGCAGAATGAGAGAAGATAGAAGACGTTCCAATAGTGAAGGAGTACCCCGATGTATTTCCAGATGAACAACCGGGATTGCCGCCAAACCGACAGATTGAGTTCACGATCGACCTCGAACCAGGTTCTGCCCCTGTGTCAAAAGCCCCATACCGGATGGCACCAAAGGAACTGGATGAATTGAAGATCCAACTGTAAGAACTCTTGGAGTTAGGTTTCATTAGACCCAGTGTGTCTCCATGGGGATCACCTGTTCTTTTTGTGAAGAAGAAGGATGGTACACTGAGAATGTGCATAGACTATCGAGAGTTAAACAAGATAACTCTTAAGAATAAGTATCCTTTGCCCCGAATTGACGATCTGTTTGATCAGCTTAAGGGAGCAGGAGTCTTTTCAAAGATAGATCTTAAGTCGGGATACCATTAACTAAGGATTAGACCAGAGGATGTACCTAAAACGGCTTTCCGTACAAGGTATGGTCATTTCGAATTCATCGTTATGCCCTTTGGACTTACAAATGCCCCAATAGTATTTATGGATATCATGAATAGGGTATTCCACCCATACTTAGACAAATTTGTCTTAGGATTCATAGACGATATCCTAATATACTCCAAGAATAACCAAGAGCACGAAGAGCACACGAGAGTGTCTTTGTCAGCGTTAAGGCAAGAGCAACTCTTTGCCAAGTTTAGCAAGTGTGAATTCAGTTAGGCGAGTGACATTCTTAGGTCGATCGTGTCCGCCAGGAATCAAAGTAGACCCTCGAAGATCGACTGAGCTCGAGAATGGGAATCACCAAAGAACCCGTATGAAATTGAGTTTCTTAGGACTTGCCGGCTATTATCGAAGATTTATCGAAGGATTTTCAACGATAGCCCGACCCATGACCCAATTGTTGAGAAAAGGAATCAAGTACACTTAGACCGCCGAGTGTGAGGCTAGTTTCCAGAGATTGAAAGAGTTGCTAACAACAGCACCTGTACTCGCAGTACCCGAAGCAGATAAGGAGTACACAATCTACACAGACGCTTCGAATAATGGGCTAGGATGTGTCCTGATGCAAGAAGGCAGAGTTATTGCTTATGCTTCACGGAAGTTACACCTACATGAGTTGAACTATCCTACGCACGACCATGATTTAGCTGCGGTCGTACATGCCTTAAAGATTTGGAGATACCATCTCTATGGAGTTAGATGTGAGATCTACACTGACCATAAAAGCCTGAAGTGTTTCTTTGAACATAAAGATCTTAACATGAGGCAACGAAGATAGCTAGAATTGGTGAAATATTACGACTATGGTATCAATTACCACCCAGACAAGGCTAATATTGTAGCTGATGCTTTGAGTAGAAAATCCCACCCTAGTTTGGGATGTCACCTCAGTCATGAGGAAATACTTATAAAGGAATTTCAGAGGATGAACATCGAAGTCATAGACCCGTCTCTGACGATAGAGGGCTGTATTGCAACATTGATTGCAATCCCAGACTTAAGAGCCCGAATCTTAGAAGCTCAGAGGAAGAGCAAGAAGCTAGAGAAAGTACGAGCCAAGATCAAGGACAACGACCATAAGAATTTCAAAGAAGCAACATATAACCTTTTGTTGTATGACGCGAGAGTGTGTGTTCCGGAAGACGAAGAGCTTAAGAGCGAGATCTTGAAAGAAGCCCATGAGACTTCTTACACCGCACACCCCGGAAGCACCAAAATGTACCAAGATCTCAAGGAGAAATTTTGGTGGGATGGAATGAAGCGAGACGTAGCTTCATTTGTAGAACGTTGTTTGACGTGCCAACAAGTGAAAGCACTCCACCAACGACCGTATGGAACCTTACAACCGCTAGACATACCGAATGGAAATGGGATGACATAGCCATGGATTTTGTTACCTGCTACCTAAATCACAAAGAGGAAATACCGCTATTTGGGTCATCATCAATCGTTTGACCAAGAGCGTATTTTCTAGCCATTCCGATAACACATGGATCGAGACTAGACAACACGGTTATGCGCTTGAGAAGTCATACGTTTACATGGAGTTCCGAAGACCATCACGTCGGATAGAGATTCAAAATTCACATCTAGATTCTGGATGAGTTTACAAAAGGAATTGGGGACTTGACTACATTTCAGTACCGCGTTCCACCCACAAACGGACGGACAACCCGAGAGGACCATTCGTACACTTGAATACATTTTGAGGACCGTTGTCCTAGATAGAGAAGAAAGTTGGGAATAAGTGTTACCACTTGTGGAATTCGCCTACAACAACAGCTACCAAGCAACTATTGGAATGGCCCCGTACGAAGCTCTTTATGGAAAGAAATGTCGATCACCACTCTACTGGGATGAAGTGGGAGAAAGGAGAGTATTAGGACCGACTCGTGGGTGAAATGATCGAGATTGTGAGGCATGATTCGCCAACGGATCAAGTAGGCCCAAGATCGACAGAAGTCGTACGTCGACAAACGTCGCATAGAGCTACATTTTGAAGAGGGAGACAAAGTCTTCTTGAAGATTTCTCCATCAAAAGGAATCGTGAGATTTGGAATAAAAGGGAAGCTACGACCACGTTTCATAAGACCCTATGAAATTTTGGAAAGGATCGGGCCAGCGGCTTACAGACTTGCATTGCCGCCAAGCTTTGGAAACGTGCACAATGTGTTCCATGTTTCATAACTTAGGAAGTACATACATGAACCCAGCCATGTGATACCGCCGATAGATATTGTCCTCGATGACAATATATGAGTTATGTAGAACTGCCTACGGAAATCTTAGACCGACGTATCCAAAAGCTAAGGAACAAAGAGATACCGTTAGTGAAAGTTCTATGGCGACACAATGGATAAGAAGAAGCAACCTGGGAACTGGAATCAGATATGAAAGAGAAATACCCAGATCTTTTCCGAGGTTAGCAAATTTCGAGACGAAATTTATTTTAAGGGGGATGGTATGTAATAACCCGAAAAATTTAAAACTTTTATTAGTGTTGCTTAAACCAATTATTTATGGTGCTTAGACCTTAATTATGTTTAAGATGACCTACGAAATGAATTAGAATCGATTCGGAGATCGAAAACTAGAGAAATCAAAAACTAGTGACTAGTCTTACCGGATTAGGGTTTTCTGAATATCCTGAACATAAAATGAAAGATCTAGAATGAATCTCAACAAAAGGATTTCATTTCTAGAATCTTCTCACGAAAACATGTGAGGAGCCAAAGAAAGGGAATTTCCGGGCATGCTTGCCCGGACAGTCTCAAAAGTACTATTCACGAGCCGGATCAACTTTCAGTCCGTGCTAATCATGAAAATTCTTGATAACAATCAAAATCAAGGAGGAATATATTATTATGAATTTAGAATTCATAAGAAATCAATTTATGAAAGAAATTCCTGAAGAACTTAATCGAACGTCGGGAATATATACCGAAAAAACCCTAAACTGATCCGAACGACCCGAAACTCGAACCAAGGTTCTAAATCAATAATAAATGATTTATAAGACTCAAATAAAGTATGAAAGATCAAGAATTCAATAGAATTTCGAATGAGCATAATTTAATCACCGGACGTTGTTTTTCCGCGATAACTCGGAATTGACTTATCGGAGGCCATCCGAACTTCATGAAATTATTATAAACTATAAAATAAGTCTTTTTAAGTATATTTAAGAAAATAAAACCTTAAGGTTCCGAGAAATCAATCCAAAGTACGATAAAACTTAAAGAGTCGGTATTAACATGCCAAATCGGGTAATTTGACCATTCCTTCGCCCAACTACAACCAAGACCACCCCAAATGAGCTAATAACAGCTATTTAGGCTAAAATACATCATCACATTCATCCATATGTAGCCCTTCACTCTAGAACCCATTTCCTCTCTCTAATTCAAATTTCACTCTTTTCTTCTTCCATGTTCTAAGCTTTAATCCTTCATTTCAAACCATTCCAACTCTCAATATCAGCTTATAAGACCATAGAATGGTAGTATTCATCATCCTCTTCCATCCTAATGGAGTGGAATTTGTTTTTGAATTTTTTTTTAGTTTGAAACCCTAGTTTCGAACCATTTCAATTTCATGGCTTTTGAGCCGCCAAATGAGCTCAAGCCATGAATCAAATATGCTTAGAAATATTTTCTAAGGTTGTGTTTACAATTTGGTAAGTTTTGGAGCATGTTTGTTATTTTTTGATTTTGTTATAATTTCTTTTTATATGGGATAAAGCATGCTTTTGTGAATATTATTTGATATTGTTTCTTGTTGATATATTAGGAGCATGTAGAATATATAAGAGAATTTTTAGAAATTTCTTGCTTTTTGTTATTAGGGCCGAGACCTATATTGATATTTTAGGCCATGGTTTTAATTTTTTTTGTTGAAAAGTTGAGATATAGTGTTTAATATATGATATGAACATCATATATTAATCTTGAAAATTTTGAAACACATACTTCAAAAGGGCTGAAAGTTGTATGTATTTTTAAAGGATTATTTTATTTTATTTGTTAGAAAATAGCTGAGGTATAATGTTTAATATATAATATGAACATCATATATTAATCTTGAAATTATTGAGACACTACTCCTATTTTTCTATAATGACCGAAAGTATATACATATATTTAAGGATTTATTTGATTTTATTTGTTGAAAATAATATGATATGTGATGTTTAGAAATAATAAGAACTTAATATGTATTGTTGGAATTTATCAACACATATGTAATATATGTGTGAGGACAAAAAGAATTACAAACATGTAATACCCCGGATCCTCATAGCTCTCATTAAGCGCTAAGTACGTAATTAATTAGAAATTAATTACGTGAGTGACTAGGAACAATGCATCCTCAGATAAGATTTTATAAAAAGTTTTAACTTAAAGATTTATTATAGAATTTTACAGTTGATTGATTGAATGATAAATCTTTCGATTAGTATTTTATTTCGTTTATTTAGAAAAGTGATTTATGAAGTTTCGATTCGCTAGAAATTTCTATATTCTATTTGCTTTATATTGATTTTATAATTTCAAAAGTTATATTATGATATCATTATTCTAAGCTTATTAAGAAAGCTAAGAATTTTCTAGAACATATTAGCTTATCAAAGAAACTTTCCAATGGCTTATGAGAGAAGAGTTAAATAGTGAGATAGGGCTTTATATAAATATGTACTTAGCCTCCAAGGATTCACTTTTTCCACAAAATTTCCTCCCATTTTTCCTCTCATTTTCGAGAGCCACACACACCACACACACTCAAATTTTCTTCTTCCAAAATCAAGATCCAAGCTCTCAATCCTTTTCAAATCGGTAGATCAACGTCTTAAGAAGGTAAATCACTAACTTATTTCAAGTTTTGAAGTAGAAATCATGATGAAAAATCCATCCCTAGCTCCTATATGTTTCGCCATTTAGGCCATATATCCTACAAGGTTTGTTCTTCAATTCTTAGTTTGTACATGCATAGATCTACCTATTAGAAGTGTTATTATGTGGAGAAAACAAAGAAAATCCCTTTTCAAACTTAATATGTTTCGCCACTTTGGGCCTAGCTTCAAGAATTTTCGTTCTTGATCTTTAGTTCATATATGCTTAGATCTATCCTTTTAGAAGTGATTTATGTTCGATCTATTCTTTGATTTGTTATTTCCAAGAAAACCCAAACTTTAGTCAAGAACCCTAATTCTTACTTTGAAGAATAGTTGTTGATTTCTTAAAATTGAGCTTGTATTTATGTAATTAAAGGTATTTGAGCATGATTAGAGTCGATTTTAGAAATAAAATCGAAACCCCTAACTTTCCTATGAGGACCGAAAATGAAGGCTCAATTTTAAGATGATTTAGCTTTGATTTGTATAGAATAAGTTAATATATATGTGATTATATATATATGCTTGTGTTTGGTAAAAGAAATTGGAATTAAATCCATCATATATGGAAACCCTAATTTAAAATGTTTAGGTAATGTCAAGAACATATTATGTTGATTTTATTTGAGTTGTTTGATTGCAAAAGTATGATCTAGTATATGAAATTAGTCTATTTTGAATTATTGAGATTTTTATAAACTTATACGAAAAGTTAGATTTCGTTAGTTTGCGAAATTTCAAAGGACGTTGGGATATTAGCTTGATATTTGAAATTTGATTTCAAAACATAGATTTTTTGATTATATAGCTTGATCAAGACTTACTTGATCAAAGTTTCCAAAAGAAAAGATTTGAAAGTTAAAGATTTTATTATAAGCGATATGATATCCCTTATATATATAAGGAATTGAAAAGATTAATGTTCTTATAAAATACTTTCTCAATACATTGAATAGTTTAGTTTTGGATGCATTGACCTAGCAGAGCTTAGCTTAACTATAGAGTATCGAGAGAGTTTTAGTAGAGGCTCAAGAGTTAGAAACTCTTAGTTCCTCTTTCCCGTATTTATTCCTCTTATCTCTTTTAAGGGACAAATGGGCAGAATAGAGATCAAGAAAGGAAAGACAGAAAGTCTCGAGTAAGCCAGATTTCCAGGTGGGCTTTCTAAACTAAAATATGTTTATGCACAAGTTTATGAAAATGAGCATGTGAATTTTATAAAGTTAATTGACTTCTGCTGCTTTTTGAGCATACCGCATATTACCCATCTACGAGAGATCGACGATATCGGCCCTATGCTAGATGAGTCGCTAGTAAGGTTTGTGTACAGGTGGCCTTTGGCCAAGGTGTTTGAGAAGGAGGCCTCTTCTCAACACAAGAGTGCATAGATATGGTGTTTATTTAAGATTTGTCTGCAGACATGTTATGATTTGAATTGTTAGCACGTGCATTGATCATGAAGTAAGAAATTTCAGAAAGTATGATTCATAGGATATTTCTTAAAACCCCTGTGAATCTAAGAAAGTGGCAAGTCGATTATATAGCTCTAAGAGCATGTTTTAATTGTTTTCGCAATTGCCCACCGAGTGCATCAAGTACTCATGCCCTGCATGTATTTCTAAATGTGCAGGTATTGCGGGAGATGACAACAGAGATTGAATGCTGAGCGAAGACCTTTTTGTCATGTTTTATGTTTGCCCTGGGTTTATGTCTTCACACATAAACTTAGCTACTCTTTTGCTGCCAACTCTTGTTATGATTTTGATGTATTATGATACAGAGTTCTGATGGGTTAGACATTTGTTAGACATCTTTGAATTCATGTCAAAGATCATGGCATCAGTTGCTAAATTGATTTGTATCCAACTTTGGTCATTTAGTTAATCACGTGTCTAATGACTGCCTTTCTTTAAAATGACAACTGTTTATATTTGCGAATCTCTTGAAATAGTTAGTCATTTCATTTCCTTCCGCCCGTCATACTTCGATTAGTCAGTCAATACAAGATTAGATAGGTCGGGGTGTGACAGAATGGTATCAGAGCAGTTGTTCGCCCTGGTCCTGTGAGTCTTTCTTGAGTCTAACCCAGTTGTCTTAAATCATGTAAGCTCAGCATCTCAAGTCCGTCATCTCCAGCACAATCAGGTACAAGTAATTGATTCTTGTATTATGAGTTCAGAATTCTTTCTACATTGCTTATAGCTTTGTGCGATCTTTATATGCTTAGTATTGTATGCTGCATGAGTTGATTATGCATGCGATGTGATTAGTATCCTAAGATGGGAAATGGGACATATCGATATGATTGTCCTGATGTTTAAGTTATGATTAATTAGGATGCGGACTATGCCGCTTAATAGTACTAGAGTTAGATCGTTGCTGATTGGACGTAGTAGGCGAACTTCTCAGAGTTTCTCGAGCAGCGAACTGGTTTCTGGTTAGGCAGCCACTGACAAGGATAGGCTTTTTCCAGTGCTCTTGATTATATTGATTTTTCTAGAAATCACGAAAAGTCGGGAATTTCTTTAGATTCCATGCTTTCATTCGAGCACGTAATCGGGATCATTAAGGTCCATCCCTGGTGACTATTCCTCTCGATCATTTTCATTCTTATGTTCGCGACTCTTTGCGAGCATTATGTGAGGTAGGATGATCTTTCTCCCACCGCTATTGGTGTACTACCTCTTTAAATTCTTGCTCGAGATTTGTTGAGTCTATGTTGATTGATCGTACTCTTTAGCTCCCGACATTGTTGAGCCGCTTGATTCTCCTCTATTGATGGACTCGTATATCCATCGTGGTCCCGATGATCGATTTACCCCGCATTAGATCCGTGGTTTGTTGATATGCATTCCACTGAAAATATTTCTTTTCTTATCCGGTCCAAAGATACCGGAAATTGATGCGGATCTATTAGAGAAGCCGTTAGTTTTGGCTCGCCTTATTCGATTTATTTTGATAATCCAATGTCTTCTCAGTTGACCCTAGTAATTACATTTTACAAGTAGTTCACAGCTCTTACCCAATTCACGCAGCTTCTCCCGACACTCGCCATAACTCCCGAGTCCCACCCAATTTTAGCCGATATTCCTAGTTGTTTACAAGAGATTCATACACTTCAAGAGTCACCTCCTCCACGAAGACGAGGGACCAGTTCTTTAGACCATCGTGTCTTTCCAGATCTTATCAAGATGAACCGAACATATTGGGTCCGTTAGTAAGTACAAGCTTGAGTACCTCGATACCAATGAAATGTCTTTCGTTATCGACCCATACATCCTATATCCCGAGTTTAAAGTAATTTCGCATGACACAACCCCAATGCTCCTAAATCACCAGTGCTAGACTACAATGAAGAGGAGATGGATTCTTTGCAGTTGCAACACCCAGATACAACAGTCCCATTGGGAAGATGAGATCGAAGGATTCTTTGAAGAAGAAGCAGCAACCAGTGAAGCTGCGATAAAGAGGAACATCACCAGGAGTGAAGAGCCTGATCCAAGGAGTAGTCATTAGTAGTAGATCCTGTGTGATAGTAAAATATAGCAGATGTGGAGAAAGGAGACATTTGATCACGGCATATCGGGACTAGTTGGAATACTCCGATTGATTGTTTATTGCCTAAGAAGTGGCAAGATTGGCCGTTGTTGTTGCCGTTAATTACATTGAGCCTGGTTTTATAGCTTCAGAGCAAGTTAATCTTTCCAGACTCCTAGTTACCATCAGTTCTCAGTATTATGTATACTTGAGTCTTCCTACTGGTTCAAATTCCCCTATTGATGATTTTATTTCAGCTGTTCATCAGTTCCAGTTGACTGGTGTCCCTTCTTTTCCTTTTAATGATGATAATGATGAGGATCTTGAACCCATTGATGTTGATTCTTCTATTCCTGAGTATGACATTAGTATATATACTCTAGAGATAGAATCATCTTTACGGATACTCGATTGTCTATACCCGAGTCGATGTAGCTCTTACACAGTTCGATTTCTCTTAGCTCAATACCGAAATGATTCCTATTTACCTAGATTGGTATGGTCAGTCTTTCGCAACTCCTGAGATCCCTACAATGATTGAGTCTATTTCTTTTTCTCATGTTCCTGAGACTTCTTCCTTGGAGGTCCCAGAAGAGACTCAAGCTAGTTTATCAAGACCTTCGTGTGTCTCAAGATTTTCATGTATGAACACAGTTTTACAAGTTGTTGGCACAACGATCTGACCCTAGATATCACCAAATGTCTTTTGTGACTGATCTTGATATCCTTTATCCTGGAGTAATTCCCCTATACTCATTTCCCGAGCGTGCTCTTGATCCGCCATCTCCTGAGATTGAGAAAGATGTAGAGATACCAGACTCCAATGAAGCCGTAATGGCAGTGAGAATGGAGTAGTAGAGATAGAAGAAGGAAATGATGTCAACAACGACAGCCTTCGTGAGCAGAATGAAGCTAGTAGCAGCAAGAGTGGAAGCTGGCAGTTTGTAGACAGTATGGATACACATGTATGTATATATGTGTACATACAGATTAGTGATGCCTATAGATATCTTATGATGCGGTAGTATGCTTGAGAAGCCGTACCGGATATGTTTTGCCGAGATACCAAAGCATCTATATGCTTGAGAATCTTCAATCTGCAAAAGTTTTCTCAGCTCTTGTGAATATCTTGAAGAAAAAGAATAAGAAAGTGCAAATTCTCCTCAAGATTTACCTGTACCTTCTCTTCCTCAAAGCGATCGTAGAATTGCAGAGCTTTTTCTGCATCAGAAAGTTCTTACTCCTGAGCAATTGGAGAATTTTATGAGGGAACAATTCAAGAGAGAATTGTTTGAGAAGTATATACCTCAAAGTTATAGCGAGAAAGAGATTGAAATTTGCGAACTTGAGCAAGGTAAAAAGACTGTGGCAGAATATAATAGTGAATTCTGCAATCTAGCCGTCATGCTCCTTTAAAAGTTGAGACAGATGAGAAAATGGCAGAATTGTTTTGAGCTAGATTACGCCATGAGATCAGAATCATTTTGGCAAGCCTCACCAAGATTTCTTCTTCCAGATCAGAAGTTAAAAGGAAAAAGAATTAGGAGAACAAGACTCTCCTAAACAAGAAATGATAGCAGAAACCGAATCAGTCTACGCAGAGAAAATCTTTCCCAAGCCAGTCAAGAATGCAAACGAGTCCCAAATGTAACAGAGTACATTCTGGAGTTTGCACATGGGAAAGTAGCAGTTGTTATGCATATGGACAAGTAGGCCACTATGCAAGTCAATATCTGAACTGTCAGAGAAACAACTAGTGATGAAGGAAAGCAGAACCGTCCGAGACAGATGCAACCAATGAAAACCGTAAGTGGATATTCAAAGTAGCCGTTTCATCAAATCGAGATGCCGCTACATCAACCGCAACCGTCGCCATCGCCGTCGCCACAACCGTCTTCGTCGCCGTAACCGCAATCACCGATGCCTCGACCGCACCAACCTCTATATCAAAGAGCATACGCCCTCTCTTAAAAGCAACCTGAGAAGAATGCCAAGCAACTTGGCAGATGTTCTTAAGCTCAACAACGAATGTGTTGCACAAGATTTAAACGTGCTTATCCCGTTGAATGGAGCTATCGTTATCATGCACGTATGTTCTAACCTAGATTTTGAACTAGGATCCCTTAAGCTTAGAGCGAGATCGATGCAGCTGTTGCACACGAAGGACGTGGATCTTATATAGGAAGGTGCTGATTGACAGTGCATTATGCAATGATATGATGCGAGCAAAGAGAAATAGTGTTTCATCGTCGAGAAGAGAACCCACCTGCTTTATGGTATTAAGAAGAGAAGAAGCCATGTTCCTATGATCTCGACCTACAAACCGAAAAGTCGATGAACAACGAGGAAGATTATGCTTACCTTGTATATCTGAATGTCGATGTCGGTCCGAAGAAGGTAGGAGATGTGCCGTGGTTAGAGAGTTTCGTGATGTTTTCACGAAACATTACGAGGCTACCTTCGGACGAACAATTAGAGTTTCTCCATTGAGTTTGAACCAGGACCATCACCTGTTTCAAAAGCACCTATTATAATGGCCCCAACAGAATTACAGGAGTTAAAGATCCAATTGCAAGTGTTTTTGGACCTAGGTTTTCTCGACCTAGTGTATCTCCTTGGGGAGTGCCAGTTCTATTTGTCAAAAAGAAGGATGAAACTTTAAGGATATGTATTGATTACAGAAAGTTGAACAAGTTAACCTTGAAGAATAGGTATCCTTACCCAGGATCGATGACTTGTTCGATCAGCTGAAAGGTGCCAGTGTTTTCTTGAAGATTGACCTGAAGTCAGGATATCATCAATCAAAGATTCGTTAGAAGGACATAGCCAAGACTACGTTTCAAGCGCAGTATGGCCACTACGAGTTCGTAGTAATTCCATTTGGCTTGACAAATGCACCAGCTGTGTTAAGGAATTGATGAATTATGTATTCCACAATTATCTCCATAAATTTGTTTGGTATTTATCTATGATATTCTCGTGCACTCGAAGAACGAGTAAGAACACGAAAAACAGTTAAGAACCGTTCTATAGACGTTGAGAATAAAATGATTGTTTGCTAAGTATAGCAAATGTGAGCTTTGGCCAAGGGAAGTGAATTTCCTTGGACATATCATTACAACAGATGGAATCAGAGTCGACCCCGCTAGAGTTCAAGCGGTACGCGATTGGAAATCGTCGACAACACAGATAGAGACTCGAAGTTTCTTAGGTTTAGCAGGACATTACCGAAGGTTCATAGAAGGATTCTCCAAGATTGCGAGAACTAAGACTCAATACCTTCAAAAAGGATTATGTCGCAACGAACCCGAGAATATGAGGAAAGTAGTCGAGAGTTAAAGAACAGTTGACTACTACGCCGGTTTAGCAATACGAGAATCGAAAAAGGGTATACTACGTATATCGATGCATCAAAGAGTGAACTAAGAATGGTCCCGATGCAAGAAGGAATAGTGATAGCTTATGCTTCACGACGCTTGAGACCTCAAGAGCCCGTATATCCTATATATGATCTAGAATTAGCAGCTATTGTTCATGCTCGAAGAAATTGAGACATCTTTGCATAGATCCAAGTGTGAGATCTTTCACGATCACAAGAGCACAAGTATTTCTTGACGAAATATTTGAGCATCGTCAAAGAAGATGTCTAGAGCTAGTAACGATCATGATTGCGAGATCAAGTATCTCCCTAGAAAAGTGAATGTTTTCACTGATGCTTTCAGTAGAAAAAGCCAAATTCAGTTAGGATTCTTCCTTACTCAAAGAGAGGAGTTGATCAAAGAGTTTGAAGAGATGAGTTTGCAAGTGATACTACCACCTGAAATTGCGAAAGGAGATTATAGTCGCTCTTGTCGATATCCCGATATGAGAATAAGAATCGCGAAGGATTAAAGATAAGATCAACAGATAGAAAAACTACGAGTTAAGATCAAAACAGAAAAGCCAGAAAAATATCATGAAGTTGGGATAACGCAATCATGTTCAGAAACATGATTGCGTACCCAATGAGGATGATTTAAAGAACAATATTGTGAGTTAAGCTCATACACGCCCTACACCGCACACCCAGGAAGCACAAAGATATATCAAGATCTAAAGCAAAGGTTTGTGAGAGTAGGAATAAAGCGAGAGATAGCCTCGTTTGTTGATCAATGTTAACGTGTCAACAAATTAAAGCTTTGCACCAGCAGCGTATGGTAAATTGCAACCACTGGAGATTTCCTCAGTGGAAATGAGATCACATAGCTATGGATTTCGTGACTAGTTTACCCAAATGAGCGTGATAATACAGACTATTTGGATGAAATCTCAATAAGAGATGAGTCAAGAGTGAATTGCAATACTGTTTCATCCACAAACAGATGGTCAATCCAAAAGAACCATATAGGCGCTAAAATATACGATCGTAATCATGATATAAGAGTAAGGAAATCAGCGGTAGCGAGTCCTACCATTGATTGATTTTCGATACTACAACAGCTACCAAGCAACGATTTATATGACGCTTTATGTAACCTTTTACGACAGAAAGTGTAGATCACCGCTTTTTGGGACAAAGTTGGAGAAAGACAAGTGCTTGGACCATAAGCGATTCAAGAAATGGTCGTAATCGTACGACAAATAAAGAAAAGAATCCAAGAAGCTCAAGAACGTCAAAAGTCCTGCGCAGATATAAAACGTACGGAGTTAAGCTTCAAGATTGAAGACATTGTATTCTTGAAAGTATCTCATTCCAAAGGAATGCATCGCTTCGGAATTAAAGGAAAGCTCGTACTAAGATTTATTAAACCGTACGATTCTAGAGAAGATTTAGGTCAGTTGCCTACAGATTAGCTTTGCCTTCAAGTTTCGGCAATATCCGTATGTGTTTCATATGTCGCAGTTACGAAGATATGTGTTTAATCCAAAACACATCAGATATCAAGAGAATTGTTCCTGAACAATATCTAAGCTATGAAGAGAAGCCAAAATGTATCATTAGATCGAAAGAATGAACAACTAGGAATAAGTCGATTCCTTTAGTTAAGATTCTATAGAGGCATCATGGCCTAGAAGAAGCGACTTGAGAATTAGAAGAGAAGATGAAAGAGAAGTACCCTGAGTTATTTTCAGAGGTACTAAATTTCGGGACGAAATTTCTTTAAGAGGGAGAGAATGTAATACCCCAGATCCTCATAGCTCTCATTAAGCGCTAAGTACGTAATTAATTAGAAATTAATTACGTGAGTGACTAGGAACAATGCATCCTCAGATAAGATTTTATAAAAAGTTTTAACTTAAAGATTTATTATAGAATTTTACAGTTGATTGATTGAATGATAAATCTTTCGATTAGTATTTTATTTCAAAGTTTATTTAGAAAAAGTGATTTATGAAGTTTCGATTAAGCTAGAAATTTCTATATTCTATTTGCTTTATATTGATTTTATAATTTCAAAAGTTATATTATGATATCATTATTCTAAGCTTATTAAGAAAGCTAAGAATTTTCTAGAACATATTAGCTTATCAAAGAAACTTTCCAATGGCTTATGAGAGAAGAGTTAAATAGTGAGATAGGGCTTTATATAAATATGTACTTAGCCTCCAGGATTCACTTTTTCCACAAAATTTCCTCCCATTTTTCCTCTCATTTTCGAGAGCCACACACACCACACACACTCAAATTTTCTTCTTCCAAAATCAAGATCCAAGCTCTCAATCCTTTTCAAATCGGTAGATCAACGTCTTAAGAAGGTAAATCACTAACTTATTTCAAGTTTTGAAGTAGAAATCATGATGAAAAATCCATCCCTAGCTCCTATATGTTTCGGCCATTTAGGCCATATATCCTACAAGGTTTGTTCTTCAATTCTTAGTTTAGACATGCATAGATCTACCTATTAGAAGTGTTATTATGTGGAGAAAACAAAGAAAAATCCCCTTTTCAAACTTAATATGTTTCGGCCACTTTGGGCCTAGCTTCAAGAATTTTCGTTCTTCGATCTTTAGTTCATATATGCTTAGATCTATCCTTTTAGAAGTGATTTATGTTCGATCTATTCTTTGATTTGTTATTTCCAAGAAAAACCCAAACTTTAGTCAAGAACCCTAATTCTTACTTTGAAGAATAGTTGTTGATTTCTTAAAATTGAGCTTGTATTTATGTAATTAAAGGTATTTGAGCATGATTAGAGTCGATTTTAGAAATAAAAATCGAAACCCCTAACTTTCCTATGAGGACCGAAAATGAAGGCTCAATTTTAAGATGATTTAGCTTTGATTTGTATAGAATAAGTTAATATATATGTGATTATATATATATGCTTGTGTTTGGTAAAAGAAATTGGAATTAAATCCATCATATATGGAAAACCCTAATTTAAAATGTTTAGGTAATGTCAAGAACATATTATGTTGATTTTATTTGAGTTGTTTGATTGCAAAAGTATGATCTAGTATATGAAATTAGTCTATTTTGAATTATTGAGATTTTTATAAACTTATACGAAAAGTTAGATTTCGTTAGTTTGCGAAATTTCAAGGGCGTTGGGATATTAGCTTGATATTTGAAATTTGATTTCAAAACATAGATTCTTTGATTATATAGCTTGATCAAGACTTACTTGATCAAAGTTTCCAAAAGAAAAGATTTGAAAGTTAAAGATTTTATTATAAGCGATATGATATCCCTTATATATATAAGGAATTGAAAAGATTAATGTTCTTATAAAATACTTTCTCAATACATTGAATAGTTTAGTTTTGATGCGTTGACCTAGCGAGCTTAGCTTAACTATAGAGTATCGAGAGTTTTAGTAGAGGCTCAAGAGTTAGAAACTCTTAGTTCCTCTTTCCGTATTTATTCCTCTTATCTCTTTTAAGGGACAAATGGGCGCAGAATAGAGATCAAGAAAGGAAAGACAGAAAGTCTCGAGTAAGCCAGATTTCCAGGTGGGCTTTCTAAACTAAAATATGTTTATGCACAAGTTTATGAAAATGAGCATGTGAATTTTATAAAGTTAATTGACTTGCCTGTTTTTGAGCATACTGCATATTACCTATCTACGAGAGATTGACGATATCGGCCCTATGCTAGATGAGCTGCTAGTAAGGGTTTGTGTACACAGGTGGCCTTTGGCCAAGGTGTTTGAGAAGGAGGCCTACTTCTCAACACAAGAGTGCATAGATATGGTGTTTATTTAAGATTTGTCTGCAGACATGTTATGATTTGAATTGTTAGCACGTGCATTGATCATGAAGTAAGAAATTTCAGAAAGTATGATTCATAGGATATTTCTTAAAACCCCTGTGAATCTAAGAAAGTGGCAAGTCGATTATATAGCTCTAAGAGCATGTTTTAATTGTTTTCGGCAATTGCCCACTGAGTGCATCAAGTACTCATGCCCTGCATGTATTTCTAAATGTGCAGGTATTGCGGGAGATGACAACAGAGATTGAATGCTGAGCGAAGACCTTTTTGTCATGTTTTATGTTTGCCCTGGGTTTATGTCTTCACACATAAACTCAGCTACTCTTTTGCTGCCAACTCTTGTTATGATTTTGATGTGTTATGATACAGAGTTCTGATGGGTTAGACATTTGTTAGACATCTTTGAATTCATGTCAAAGATCATGGCATCAGTTGCTAAATTGATTTGTATCCAACTTTGGTCATTTAGTTAATCACAGGTCTAATGACTCGTCTTTCTTTAAAATGACTACTGTTTATATTTGCGAATCTCTTGAAATAGTTAGTAATTTCATTTCCTTCCGCCCGTCATACTTCGATTAGTCAGTCAATACAAGATTAGATAGGTCGGGGTGTGACAAAGCATTTGGTTCATATTATAAATATTAGTTGTTTTTTAATGTTAATATTACATGTTTATTGCATAATATAAACATATTGTGAAGTGAATGGAATTTATTGAATATGTATATATATATAGTGATTGCCGAAAGTATATGGGTGGTAAAAAGCATGTGTTTTAATTTTAATGTATGATATGAGATGATATTTCATGCTTAGTATATGATATAAGCATGATGTGATTTTTGTAGAATTTATTGAACACCAATGCTCAATAAAACCTAAATACCGAAAACTATATGCATTTTTAATTATAGTTTAAAATTTTGTTTGATGGTATTGAGTTGGTAATTAAATTCTATAGTATGATAGGAGCATAACATGATTTTATTGGAATTTATTGGATACTTATACTAATTATTGCTAATTATCGAAAACATAACAAAATGGTTAAGTATGAGTTTAATTTTAATGGTAAATGATACTATGGTAGTTAATATGTAAGTTGGAATGAATGGTTGCGATTGTGATGAATGAATGGAACACTTATGCACACATACACAATGATTGTGTATTATGTTAGAAATTAGGGTTTTCTAATGCTTTAGTATATAGTTTATGTCATGTATGTTATTGTATGGTATTGAATGGTTATGTTTATGTTGTGCCGACAAACAAAACCCCAAACGTAAACAACATAATACTTTATGTACGAGAATAAAAAAGAAATCGACCAATTTCGATAACATAAGAAGGAATTAACAAGAATCGAAGTTAGACACAAATTGGGGTTTTCTATTAATAAAAGGATACTCAAACGTGAGTTCCTAAGTTAGAAAAGCCAAAAGCCGAGTTACAACGATAATACTCAACAACGACAACCTAATATGACGTTAGATTGAGCGTTAAGACAACTCGACAACGAATAGCGATTATACAACTTATATAATCTCCGAAGAGTTAAGAGAAACAAACCATGTCGTAAAGTGTAAGCAAAGATTCGAACATAAGATGTCGATCCTTATGTCTCAAAGGTTGAGTTAATAATCCCGAGGAACTTCATCTATTCCTAAGTACTTACTTACATAGTGATATGTGATCACTTGAATCATAAGTCAAGACTCCCCTTTTATTTGTCGTGTTAATACAACAAGTCGTCGAGCATAATGTCACGACCTGACTACTTAATTAAGTAATAAACTAAGTAATCAGGTTATGACCGGGTTAGAATAAGAACATAATAAATTCAAATCCACTGTATTTCCAATGATAAAATGACTAACTTTAATTAACAAACAAAAGAGTAAGATCATGTCAACATTTAAGTTTCACATATACAGCACCAACATACAAAAGGGTTTATCGTGATTTGACAACAAGATCAAATGAGTTTGACAACGGAAGGATGGATGAATGTCAAGTATGAAGACATGACATTCACGGCATAATAATTACAAAAAAAGAACCCTAACTCAGCATCCTCTTCCATCGTCATCTCCGAGCTCAACCCGCATAAAGAAAAAACATGTAGAGTGTAAGTACCATCAAGTACTCAATAGGTTATCGTCAAACTTTAAACTTAAATGTCTTACCGAACTTTCTCATCGTAAGAATTGAAATAAATAACACCTGAATAGATTTTCAGTAACAATAAATTTTATACAACTATAACAATGTAATCTCATATATTGTATTATGCTGGTATTATCTTCTTGTGTTGGTACCGAAGATTACCAATCAAAGTTCTGCCCCACCTACGTTATTCGGTAATGAGAAGTAGGCCTTCTTCTCAATACCTTGACCGGTTTACACAATCATAAACTTTCCGGTCTTTACCGGTATATTTATAAACTTTCCGATCATTGCCGGTCTATGCAATTATAACTTTCCTGTCATTAACAAAATTTTTCTGTAGATAGGTAACATGAACTTATTCTCAATAATAACTTTTTCAATCAAAAGTGTTATCTTAATTGACTCATAATCGAATGAGGTGTTATAATAGGGTAAGTTAACCCAAGTCGTCTTTCAATGAAAACTTAACAGTGCTTATTGTTCGTGTCATACACATAAAGCAGTAAATCCTAAACAATCTAATACCAAAGATGGGTTTTTGATCATACGAGGATTTAAATGCGAAAAAGTAAAATATATAAAAGAAAGCAATCTAGCTAGGGGTTGTCAATCCCTAGTGGAAAACCTAAGAAAGCACGAAAGAAGGAAGCTAAGCATAGAACAAAATAATCTAGATCATCAAACAGAAAGTAATAAAATTCATAGGAGAAAGATTCAAATTATAACTAAATTCTGAAATCAATTATGAACTTCAATCCAACAACATTCTCAACAAAAATTATAGAACATCCAATATCAACTATAAAATAGAATCCAACAATAATCTCCAAGCAAAACATTTAAATCGATCGAATGAAATTCAACAGGAATTATATAATAAGCTGCAATAATCAAAGCACGTAAATGATCCAAAGGAATTCAACAAGAATTATGAAATTAAGTGCAATAATTGAAATTACTACTGTTTGTCTATCTGTTGTCTCCTGAAGAACTCCCGGAAGAAATCTGAAAAAGAAAAGCGGACAGCGACGTGGAGAGAAAAATAAAATCAGAACTGACTGCCCTAACTCGCGATTGCGCGTATATATATATTAAGTGAGAGTGAGCGCGGTTGCAATGTGAGCGAGCGCGGAGCGGAGCTTTCTGTGCCCAAAGTGAGCGCCTGCTTAGACCGAGCGTCGATTGTGGAGATGTTCTGTATTGAGAATGAACGCAGGATCACATCGAGCGTAGGTTAAAACGACAACGCGCGGTGAAGGCGAACGCTGGGCGAGCGAACGCTTGGTGGTGAGCGCACGCTGGATGACCAGAAATAGACTCCCAGCTTCGGACGGATCAAAGCATCGATGCACGGGAGAGAACTGGAGCATAGCGCCGGATGGGATCGCACGCGGGCTGGGCGATGGAGCGAGCATCGTACGTCGCCGCGCGGACGAGGCATTGGGCGACGGCAACGGCGGCGGCGCGTGTATGGCACCGAACACCGGTTAGATAAGGCCGAGCGTCGGGTCAGATAAAACGGGCGCTGGACGAGGCAGTCGCTGACACCCAACGCCAGACGGAGGGGCTAGCGAGCGAGCGCGCATGACTGAACGCATGAGGAAAATGGGTTGAACGCGCGCGGAGCATTCTCAGCGCCAGATGAACGTGCGGTTGGGCGACGTGCGACGCTGAAAGAGGTGAGACGCACGATGGATGGGCGTGTGATGTGGAGATGGCCGAGTGCCGGGTTCTGATGAGGTGAGGTGCACGGCGCACAACGGGGCGTGGCGCCGGACTCGGTTGGCGAGCTGGGCGCACGTGCGCGGCTTTGATAATTCGTTCCGTTCTCCCTCGTCTGAACTCCGAATTGCAATCTGTTTGCGTCTATGAACTTCTGTTGAGATGCTCTTAAATATACTTGATCATTGGAAGATCCATTTAATCCTATTTAATGTCGATTTTCTACAAAATATCAAAACAAACCAAATAAGTTTGAATCGATAAATATTAATCAAACCAACGGCATAAATAGGATAAACTACTGAAAATGACATGTAAAACAATACCAAGTGTTTAGTATGATTTTGTGCGTATTTTTCATATGTTTATGCATGTCGTTTCCCGTGGTTTGTCCTATTTATGTCGTTGGTTTGATTAGTATTTATCGAATTGGATTTATTTGGTTTGTTTCGATGTTTTGTAGAAAAATGACATTTAATAGGATGAAATGGAGCTTCCAAGATCTATCCTATATTGAAGAGCATCTCGATAGGAGTCCGTATCATAAACGGATCGCACTCGGAGTTCGGACGAGAGAACGGAGCGAACGGCGGTCGCGCGACGCCAAGACGACGTCGGCGCTGCGCGCGAGTCCGGCGCCGCACACCCCCAAACGCGCGTTTCGCCTCTCCCTTCCAGCACAACCGGCGCTGGACATCACCCAGCGCCCCTCCACGCCCCCCAGCGCCCTCCTCCTTGCTCTCCAACGCCCGGCCGGCGCTGCCCTTGCCAGCGCACGCTTCGCCCTCCATGCTTCCCGTCCGGCGCTGCACCGTCGTCGCGCTTCATCCAGCGGGAAGCAGCTGACCTTGCCCCCCGGGAAGCAGGTGGTGTTGCCCCGCGTGCGTCGTTGAAGATCATCTCCGTCCGCACTGGTAGTACCCGCCCCGCGCCCTGCGTCCCGGCCGGCCGGCCTGCCAACAAGACGCCTGCCTCGCCCAGCCGCCCCGGCCTGCTCCTCGCGTCCGATGCTGGAGTGTTGCGACTCTTCATCAGAGGCACCCGCGTCCGCGCTGGGTGCTGAGGCTATTTTGTCGAGAATCATCCAGCGTCCGTGCCTGCTTCCTTCCTTCCACGGCGTGAATTTCTTCGATATAAATGTTTGACAACGCACGTAAAAAAGCCCTAAGTTCTAATTTTATTTTTCCTCATACGTCAGTTCTCTCTCCCGCACGCACGCATTTCTTTTCTTTTTCCTTTCTTTTCCCTTTAATCATTTTGTGCTTGGATTAACAATTGGATTGTACGATTTCGGATATTTGGAAGATGAATTTATCTATGAAATGATTGTAAGTTTTCCTGATTTTAATTATGTCTATGTAATTGGGATTAGAATCATTTCTACCATGAGATAAATTATGATTTGTAGAATAATATATGTTTAATCGTTCTTATCTTGAATTATGATTAGTGAATTGATGATTTGTGATTTTTCTATTCGTATAAATTGGTTATTTCATGATCTTCATACATGGTGTTCGAAAGAATAGTGTAGGTTGATTGTGTGCTTATATTTGATTATGAAGATATGCGAGAGCAGATTTATATTAAATATGATTTTGACAACGAAAGTGATCGAGAGATTGGTTTGTTGTTGGGTAATTGATATATGTGGATAGGGTTTCGCTATTGTGTGCATTTGTAGTGAAATATCCTTCGTAGTTGATGGTGGGGTGGTTGAGAGATCTCCTGTCATTAAGTTCGAGTCTAGCATTGACGTAATCGAGAGGTTAGTTAGTGTTGACCGTTTGGTGAGAGGCGTGGGTATTTTATGCATTGTGTGCGGGTCTTTGATTTATTAATTGTGAGGATAGATTCGAACCCTAGAACACCGTCTCCACGTGTATCGTCAATTCCTATTGTTGTCCAAGTGCATCCGCTCTTATCTGCTTATTTTATTTTCCTGCTTTCGTCCTTACCGTGACAGCCCCCTTTATGTTAGGACGTTAGTATTTCTTTTCTGTTTTCATGTTTGACATAGAACCGTAGCCCTGTTAAGTCTTCCTCGAGAGATTCGACTTGGGTCGACCTTACCGTTCTATAAGGACCTCGTACTATTGCGAGCGACTGAAAAGAACAATTTGGTCGGAACAAATTTTGGCGCCGTTGCCGGGGAAGGCTTTAGTCTTTTGGTTTTGTGTTGTTTTCTGTTTCTTCCCCCGTGCTTCTTCTTTTTATTTCTTTCTTTTTCTTTTTCTTTGTTTCTATTTTCTCCAATTGGTGCGTGTGATCTTGTTTTTGTAGTTGGTGTCTGTTAATGTCGGGTTACCGGCGATACGAATATGGTCATACAGGCCTTGAGGAGGAAAGCTCGTCGTATTGGGCAAATTCTTCCTATGAAGAAGGAGCCCAATTCGACTATTTTGAGGGATACCCGTCAGGCTGTGAGCATCAAGCCTATGATCCCTACTGGAGGCATCCTCAGAGTGCTTCATATAGTCAGGACCTTTTCTTCCAACAACAGCCGATGAAGCCGACATTGGAGGAGTCATTGCAGGCGTTCCTTCAGGCGAGTCAGCCGGACAAGCCGCCGGTGAAGCCGACATTGGAGGAGTCATTGCAGGCGTTCCTTCAGGTGAGTCCGCCGGTGAAGCCGACATTGGAAGACACATTGACGTCTTTCGTACAGACGAGTCAACAAAGGTTCGAGAATTTAGAAACACCTATCGAGCGTTTAGAGACTCAAGTCAGTCGGTTAGTCGGGATAGTGGAAGAATTGGTCCACAAACAAAGTGTGGAGGAGATGCCGAGACAATTGGAGCAAACCTCTTCTATCATAGTCTATGAAGATGATGAAGTTGAGGGAAAAATCAGGGAAGTTGATGAAAGTGAAGAGTCGAGGATTCATCAAACCGCGACTAACCATGAACAACCTGATATGTTCCCGATCCAGTTAGAGGATGAAGAGAGGACATGCATTGAGGTAGCATCTATAGTTTTTCAGCATCCTAATTCTCCAAAGTATTATGCTTTTGGAGTTGAAGTTATTTACTTTTCTTTGGAGAATAGGATGTTTGATTTGAATTTAATTGATTTAGTAATTGCTACCTTTAATGTCCTTTGTGCTTACGTTGTTATTATTGATGCTCTGGTTGAGATGGTATTCTTGCAGGTGAAGGACTATGGATAGTCCGTTTTTGACTGGTGGAGCTCGTGCCATTGAAACGAGCGCTATGTGGGAGGCAACCCACGAGTTTTTGTTTTTCTGTTTTGTTTCTTTTTCTTTTCAGGTTTTTAATAAGTGAGATGAGAATTGTGGCGAGTTGCATATCATGAACACTCAAGCCACTGGACGTCATCACCGTCGTACCTCGTTGACATGTTCTACCAATTTCAGGGAAGTTCACTTCTACATTGTACCTTTATGGCTTTTGTCTAAAGTGTGGAGGCGTGCTTGCCGTCTTTGTGTGTTTGCACGTGACTTGCGTTTGTTTGGGTGTGTCGTCCTCCATTTTATACCTTTTGTTTGGATTTGAGTATGCTTTATCGTCTAGTATATGAGTAGAGTTGAGTGAGCATGATTTGATTGGGTATGCACGCCCGAACTGATTTCTAGTAATTCTTATCGATGCGTGACTTGGCATGATAATTGTTGATGATTGATCTAGCTGTGGGGCACGTCGAAGTAAATTGTGATGAAGTGATATGTGTAGTTGATTGTCGTTGCTATTTATATGGTCCCCTTGCGTGTATTATCTCAAAAAAAAAAATGAAAATATGAAAAAGATTGTTATAAAAAAATGAGTTGGAATAATTTGTTGATGGTTGAATAAGTGAGCTTAAGGTTGGAATAAGGGGCTCTACTCCTCTCGCTCCATGTTGCTTCTCGAATGGAAGCTCAAAAGTGATGAGTATGGAAAACCACATTAGGATACTCGAGTTTTCAACTCGAAGGTTTGACTTAATGAATATTGTCCTATAATCCTCCTTGAGTCATCACATCTGGTATTGGAAGTTGTGTATGTTGAAAATGAGATATTTTATGCAAGGTGTTTATATGAGTTGGCTATTCGATTATTAAATACATGTAGATCAGATTTATGATTTGCTTGGATTAAGCCGCATACTCTATTAATATTAATTTATTATCATGTTGAGAAATGTATTGGTTTAGAATTTCTAGGATGATATGAATGTAGGGAAACCATATGTTAACCCCTCGCCCCGAGGATCTATCTTGGATATTTAATTCACCATACATTGATTATAATCCTAGCATGCGTCTATTTAATTAATTGCAACACGTAGGGGTTTTCTCGTGTTTACCTTTGGATCTGAAGAGGTCGATGGAACGAGATGAATGGATCGAACGGATCGGACTCGTGCTTTGACCTTCTGGACTGTATCCCGATTGCCCAATCTCCAACGTCGAGTGAGGACGATCTATGGAGAATGCTTCGGAAAAATCACCCTTTGCTCTCACTTCACAATTTTCGAAACTCTCTCAACTCTATGGGGGCGAAAATTCTTGTTTAGTTATGTGAGCATTAACCTAGACTTTATCTCATACCTTATATTTATAATGCACTACCTTAATCCCATATGGAAATTACCATAATCCTATATGGAAATTACCATAATCCTATATGGAAAAATACCATAATCTCAGGATTATTTCCATACTCTCAGGATTATTTCCATACTCTTAGGATTATTACCATAATCTTATATGGAAAGGATCTATGCATATACCATAAATATAATAATATCCTTGTGGGATAAAGAGAATAAAATCTTGCCAATGGAACAATAGGGGCGCCGATTTCCAAGAGCTTACGGGCCTGGATGGGCCAGCCCAGGATCAAATGCAAGGAATAAAGATGGGCCTCAAATAAATTAATTATCTTATGTTCACCCGAACATAAATTAATTTATAAACATTCGATCATGCCACTAGAGAAAGAATGTTGACTTACCCTTTATTACCGAAGTTGAGTCGAGCTTGCACTTAGACATTACGAATCCCGTATTTAAGATATCGAACGTCCATTAATCATTTATAGCAATCATCGCTTAAAACGATTAATAACTTCATTTCCTTAAGTAGTACCACTCAACCTTATTATTGTACTTGAGCTAACTCAACTGCGGGGTTTAGTACAATAAACCTTTGAGCTCCTTAAGGGGCGTCATCATCCTAAACGGATACGGTGACTCGACATGAGATAACTAGCGTGACATACAAGATCGCCACCACCCAAGATGCGAGAATCTTGGGTTAGAACATATAACCCTCACCCATAACAAGTCAAAGTGATGGTCAAGAACTCATACTCACCTAATACCTTATCGAGGTTTAGATCATCGTAAGTCACCGAGATCTTGGTTCTTCACGACGGTCGATAGAAGAACACATCTCACCGTGATCCTTCAATACGCCGAGACGCATCAAAGATAGACAAGCAACTAAGTCAAGTCACTTCTTATCTATATCTGCAGCCTAAACCGACAACTCGTCCTTAAGTTGTCTCACCGTGAAACTTTTATATCTCATTAAGCTTGACCAATCATACGTACTTCCGTGATCTTCTACACACCGCATTTATCTAACTTATAAATGAGATAAGGAGACACGATATATGCAATCAAGTATTCAATTCAGATAGGAGATTGTAATAGTGGTAACAGGAAACATTGTATACAAGCTCAACCAAACTGCTTTCAGTATACAAATCCAACAATGAAGTCATGTTTTATCCATTTGAATTTATGTTTTCTTGATTTCTTTTCTCGTGTCGTGATGATAATGTTTGCTTGAGGACAAGCAAAGGTTTAAGTGTGGAGGAGTTGTTTAGTATGATTTTGTGCGTATTTTTCATATGTTTATGCATGCCGTTTCCCGTGGTTTGTCGTATTTATGTCGTTGGTTTGATTAGTATTTATCGAATTGGATTTATTTGGTTTGTTTCGATGTTTTTTTGAAAAATAACATTTAATAGGATGAAATGGAGCTTCCAAGATCTATCCTATATTGAATAGCATCTCGATAGGAGTCCGTAGGCACAAACGGATCGCAATTCGGAGTTCGGACGAGAGAGAACGGAGCGAAACGGCGAAGTCGCGCACGAGCACGCACGTTCGGCGCTGCGCGCGAGTCCGGCGCCGCACACCCCCAAACGCGCGTTTCGCCTCTCCCTTTCAGCACAACCGGCACTGGACATCACCCAGCGCCCCTCCATGCCCCCCGCGCCCTCCTCCTTGCTCTCCAATGCCCGGCCGGCGCTGCCCTTGCCAACGCACGCTTCGCCCTCCATGCTTCCCGTCCGGCGCTGCACCGTCTTCGCGCGCTTCATCCAGCGGGAAGTAGCTGACCTGCCCGGAAGCAGCGGTGGTGTTGCCCCTGCGTCGCCATCAAAGATCATCTCCGTCCGGTGCCCGCCGCCCTGCGTCCGCGCGCCTTGCCGGCCGCGCCTCGTCCCGCCAGCCGCGTCCGGCGCTGCTCCTCGCGTCCGACGCTGAAGTGTTGCGACTCTTCAGTCAGAGGCACCCCGCATCCGGCGCTTCGTCGCGTCCGGCGCTGGGGTGCTGAGGCTGTTTTGTCCAGAATCATCTCGCGTCGTGCCAAGGCTCCTTCCGTACCGGGCGTGAATTTCTTCTGATATAAATGCTGAAATGCACGTAAAAAAAACCCTAAGTTCTAATTTTATTTTTCCTCATACCTCAGTTCTCTCTCCCGCACGCACGCATTTCTTTTCTTTTTCTTTTCCCTTAAATCATTTTGTGCTTGGATTAACAAGTGGATTGTACGATTTCGGATATTTGGAAGATGAATTTATCTATGAAATGGTTGTAAGTTTTCCTGATTTTAATTATGTCTATGTAATTGGGATTAGAATCATTTTTACCATGAGATAAATTATGATTTGTAGAATAATATATGTTTAATCGTTCTTATCTTGAATTGTGATTAGTGAATTGATGATTTGTGATTTTCCTATTCGTATAAATTGGTTATTTCATGATCTTCATACATGGTGTTCGAAAGAATAGTGTAGGTTGATTGTGTGCTTATATTTGATTATGAAGATATGCGAGAGCAAATTTATATTAAATATGAGTTTGACAACGAAAGTGATCGAGAGATTGGTTTGTTGTTGGGTAATTGATATATGTGGATAGGGTTTCGCTATTGTGTGCATTTGTAGTGAAATATCCTTCGTAGTTGATGGTGGGGTGGTTGAGAGATCTCCTATCATTAAGTTCGAGTCTAGCATTGACGTAATCGAGAGGTTAGTTTGTGTTGACCGTTTGGTGAGAGGCGTGGGTATTTTATGCATTGTGTGCGGGTCTTTGATTTATTAATTGTGAGGATAGATTCGAACCCTAGAACACCGTCTCCAATTCCGTGTATCGTCAATTCCTATTGTTGTCCAAGTGCATCCGCTCTTATCTGCTTATTTTATTTTCCTGCTTTCGTCCTTACCGTGACAGCCCCCTTTATGTTAGGACGTTAGTATTTCTTTTCTGTTTTCGTGTTTGACATAGAACCGTAGCCCTGTTAAGTCGAGATTCGACTTGGTCGACCTTACCGTTCTATAAGGACCTCGTACTATTGCGAGCGACTGAAAAGAACAATTTGGTCGGAACACCAAGAATAAGCACAAATTCATACCAAACAACTCCCCCACACTTATCCATTTGCTTGTCCTCAAGCAAAGTCTATACTAATAAGAGTAGAAAAATAACTCGTGCAACTTAACTCTTAATCTAATCAATCAAACCTCATTTTGCAATACCCCCAAACATGATGAATACACAATCAAAGTTAATGTGAAACAAATCTAAGATTGTGAGAATGTCGAATAAACAAGAAGGTGATTTTTGCTCAGACTCAACTCTCCGCTAGGGGTGAATTAACTAAAGTGGTCACCTTTAGCAACATGTTTCCTTTTAGAACACAAAGAAAGTATTAACAGATTTTGGAACAATGTTCGAAAGGTGAACTCTCAATGCCCATTTTTCGATTTACGAGAAAGAGGGGCATAATCTCATCCTCCATTTATACAATCTCAACAATTTATTGGAGTTTTCATTCTCCTTCTTTTCTCTTCTTCTTCACACATTTTTTTAAGAAGTAAAATGAAACAAGTATATAGATAACCTGTAATACCCCGTATTTCTGTAGCATAGATTAGCTCTTGATTAAGAGTTTTTATGAAGGGCATTGCATCCTTAAGAAAGAGTTGTTTAAGTTAGAAGCTTGTGCGTTATGCTTCGAGTTGAGAAGATAGAATCGAGGCAGATTTGAGATAGAATCTGAGATAAGATTTTCAGATCTTATTTAGAATAAGAAGACCCAGATTCTAAGGGTCTTGAGATTATAGATACATGCTCAAAGAAGTCTTGATTTCAGAAAATTGAGAATTTCAAAATCTATACTATTGTGACGTCGGCGTTTGCCGATTAAGCTCGAATTAAGAGCAGAATATTTAAAATAATTTTTGGAGTCAAGAATATATTTTATTATTATATTTTGATGATTATGATTTATTATTGAGTTCAAAGCAAAGATTCAAGTAGAGATTATTTTATCGGATAATTAGTTTCGAATTCTTGCTATAGAAACGTTATGCATTATTTTATAATAATTAAATTTAATTTTCAAGGAAAATCTATTATTTATCTATTAAAGAAAATGAGAAAAGAAAGGAAAAGAAAAAGTTTCTAGAAAAAGGATGAATAATCCTTTATTTAAGAAAATCAAAAATAAATTAATTATTATATAAGTATATACTTTATACTTTAGAACCATAATCTTCTTCATTTCTCCCTCAACTCACGTCCACACACACTCACACACACACACATGATTTTCGAAAATCATGGGAGAAAAATAGGAAGATCCAGCCGTTGAATTTTCGATCCGTCTTCGAAACGAGGTATAATCTCGTCTCTAGAACACATCTATGGATTGAAAATTTTAAAATCATGAACATATGTGTATTTCATATTTTCGGTTATTTTGAATTAATTATGAAGAATTATGTTTTGTTTATTATTTGTGAATATTATGATAGATTCGACGTCTACGTATTGTTAGACATGTTGTAGGGCCGGCCCGCCGTTTAGGTCGGACCGCCGGTTTAAAGTCGAGCCGGGCCCTACCGTCGGTTCGTACTGGGGTTCGAAAAGTCGAGGCTTCGAAAGTCGAGGCTCGAGCGCCCTAAACCGCGGTTCCGGACCGAACCGGGACCTAAACCGGCAAGGATCGTGCAGCGATTTTGCATCGGTCCGTTCTCTCTCGTCCGAGCTCCGATTTTCGATCCGTTTGGCTCACGAACTCGTATCGCGATATATTTCAACTCTTATGAAGGGTAAAATCTCCAATTCTGTAATATTCCAAAGAAACGAACGTATGATTACGGTAATTTAAACCCGTGAATTAGGGTTTTGCCGTATATTATTTTTTTTACGACATCGAATAGTGTGATTTCGATTCAAGATATTATAGCGAATTCCTTTTATATTCACTAAGGATTGTGAATTAAGGAATTGAATTATTACGAAATGATTCATCGATATATTTTAAATTGAACGCGTATCGAACGTCGGTATTTTATGGAATTTCCGAGCGAAGAAAGCTTGGAATTAATTTCCATCTTAATTCCTATATTAAATGGAATATATTTATTAAGTAAGTACGAACTTACTACCACCATTTTGAGATGAGTCGATTTTGAACGTTTGAGACGTTTTGACGCCAACGCCTAGAGACGTTTTGAAAATGAGTTTAATGCTCAGAAATTATTATTATTTAATTTCCTATTATTATTTTATATAATTACAGTATTAATAAATATTAAAATCGAATTTTGAGCGTTTAAAATTCGATAATTTTCGAAATGGATTTTCGAAAACCCTAATTATATAAACTATGGTTTTAACACATGAAATGATACCATTAAATTATCCTATGGTATCTAAACTATATGTTATGATATATATGGATATTATTAAGCATTAAAATTTAATTTTTGAGCATTAAAACTCGGTATTGTGTATTTAATATTTCAAACCCTAATTTTCAAATTAGGGTTTGTGTGCATGAAATGTGCTATTATTTTATCTTATGCTATTATTTATTATCTAAATCATATATTATGATATATATGAGTATGTTTTGATCGAGATTGACATGAGTATCAATAATAGGTGTGAATTATAATTTTATCCTATTTTCCTATTATTCTCGAAAATTTCAATATATGCCCAAGAGGTGATTTAATTATTTTATGACTTGTATTTTATAGCTATGATCATGTATGATATATATATTGTATTAATGTACAAAAATAAAATAAATCCTACCTATTTGGACCCCTAAACCTTAGGCCATCATGGATTGACAACGCATGCTTATCACATCCTTAAACACCCAATGCATGAAGAGCTCCTTTTACACTCCTCAATCATCATCTCCTACTCCCCAAAAATTTGCTGCAATCTCATTATTGTGTGTGTTGTAACCGTGTACAAGAGAGAGAGAAATAGGGGACTCTTCCCTTTCAATACACTTTACTCATTATACTCTCTCCAAGCATTTTGAACACACACAACACACTTCACTCTCTCATTTTTCTCGCCAAAACCGAGAGCAACACTCTCTCATTTTCAAAATTTTCCTTCTTCTCTTCTTCTTATCCTACACCATTTCCACCATGGAAGAGAAAGCTCAAGCTCCATCTCTCTCATTCATCTTCAAATTGTGGCTAAGGTATAACTACCTCCTATGACTCTTAGACATGACTAAATCATACTTGCATGCTTAGATTGATGATCTTGGTGGTGATTTGGGGTGATAGATTCACCATTTTCGTGGTTATATGAAATGCATACAAGAAGAATAAGCTTAAAATTGAAAACTGGAAGTATGTTACGAAAACAAGAACTTAATAAAATTATTTGACTAAGTTACAGTGGTCGATGAAGGTAAATTTGACTATGTTGAAATTAAACATGTCTATTACGTCTCTGTAAAATTTCAAGTCAATCCAACTTGATTTGCTATTTTAATTCTATTTTCAAAACACTGCACAAATCTATAAAATTTCGGTGTTCATCACCCACGGTCCGTGGCTTTCGTTTCGAGTTTGGCTAATGGTAAAACTCTAAAAATTGGCATAAACATAACTTAGCATGTATAGAAGATTGGTTGCATAAACTAGACTTAAGTGGCTTTTCAATATGATTGGTTGCATTCCCAGATTCCTTATAATGAACTCACGGTGAATTTTTAAAGTTGACGCATTGCGAAGCTTTTCCGGACAAACCGCCTTAGTCTAATTCCTTGTTAATCAATTGTTCGTATACGACTTTTCGTGAGATGTTCAAGCCGTTTGTAGCCCGACTTTGACTTTGGTTTCTTCATAAGAAATGTTCCTTACCATGTCTAGTTGTGATCTAGAAAGTTTGATCTCAAACCAAGTTTTATAGGTATACCTTTCAACGACCCAAAGTCACCTCCTTGAATGTTGTCCTTTCCAACTAGTCAACTTTGAACTTACGTGTTTCTCGATGCATCAAGTATCTTCCAGTATGGTCTTCATGAAACATGTAGTTCTTATTACAAGGTTTCTAAAATGGTATCTTTCAGTCATTTTGGTATTGTGAGTCAAAGGCACGAGCCTCATAAAATCCCTCGTCGTTAAGCTAAATCTGAAATCCTGAAAATTTTTCTAAGTATAGAAGTCAGTTTGAGTTGCCCACTTTGAGACCCTATATCTCCGTAACCACGACTCGTTTGGGTCGACTTCCTTCTTAGAACTTATAGTACATGTTTAGAGGTTTTCAGAATGTATCTTTGCACGGTCATACGTATTTTGAGTCGAGAGTTATAAATCGTCAAAGTATGACACTTGAGTTGTTTTAAGTCGTTTTGCCAAAATTAAATACTTGAAATTTGACCAAGTGTTGGAACTCCCTAGGTGAAATATGCCTTATGTGAATATGGTGATGATCGATTGATACATGGATGATATTAATACATATTAATGACCATAAATGTATAATAATACACTATATGAATTTACAAAAATTCTTGGAAATCATTTGGTAATTTTAAGAATTTCCGAGAGCATTAAAAGAACTATAAGGATTTTAAATCCTTTTTAATTAGGAGTGATAATATATTATATGTCTAAATATTATTTTAGACATATTGGGAATTTATAAAATTTTATAAACATGGATCACTATGTTATAACGAAACGTTTTATTTAATAAACGTTATAATTGAACAATAAGGATTATGGATAAATGGATTAATGTTTAAGAAAAATATTAATAAAGTTCATCGATTTACGTGACAAATCGAGAAATAGGACTTTACGAAAAGAAATCGATTGGAAATCGATTTATAACATGAATTAGTAAGAAATTACTATTAAAATCCGTATGTCGAGAAACGATAATCGCTGAACGTTTAAACCGGAAAGGTTAAAACGATATAATTGAACGTGTCTCGAAGAACGAGAACAGTTCAATTGAAATACGTAATTGAAAAGCGTATTGAATTCGTTAAGGAATTCAGTTTATATCGATGTAGAATATCGAAGTTTATTCTGACTTCGAGAGTCTTGAGAAACGCGAACGATGTACTAAAACATCGCTTTTACGTAAAGGTGTGGGCGACGCGACGACGGCAAGCGCTGACGAAATCAAACTTAAGAACTCAAGTTAGGGCGAACCATAGTCCGGTGGGCTTTTATCTTCAAAATGTGGGCCCTTTTCTTACCCCACTAAGATGTGATTTTACCGTTCTTCTAAAATGAGTTTCTTTACAATTTTATTCTACAACCGCTGACAAATGTTTACTACATTACCGCCAAAATATTCTGCTTTTGTGTATGGATCTATCTGCTTGCCGGGTAGAAATTGTGGCGATGGTTGGAACTATATTATGACAAAGTTATGTCATTTGGGTCGCGCCAACCTTTTAAATGTCGGGTCCCGTGTCGGATGATAAATGCCCAGCTAGGATTGGCGTGAACGCTGGAACTATTGCTATGTTAACATATGCTCGTGAGAGTGATGTGTCTTTGTCGGGATTACGGCGGTCACGGCGTCGTAGAAGGAGGCCTCCTCTCGACGCTTGATTTTAATATTGTTATGAATTGTGACTATGAGATACGGATCATACACACCAAGAAAATGCCCGGCCAGCGATGTTTACGAAAAATGTTTTAGTAAGCCTGAGGCCTTCGACTAAAACCGCTTGTGTCTTACCCCGATATTGGCAATGTAATTAAATTATCAAATGTTTTGGCATGAGTCCACCGAGTGCATTCTTGTACTCACCGCATGTTTGTTTTAAATGTGCGGGTTGAGCGGATGATGGATGGGCGGTGTTGAGCAATAGGAATATTGTCATTTGAAAGATTTATACCTTGATAGTACATCGTCATATGTACATATCACATGTTTTCCACCGCAAGAACTTAAGTTATGTACTAAAGTCCAAGAACATACTTGTCATATGAATTACGGCTTTTGTTAAGGAGAATTCCCCTGTTCAATTATACCTGTTTAGAGTTACAATCCCTTCTAAATCATACTTAGGTTTGAGGGGATGTGACAAATTCTATCTAAATTTTTCTGAAAATTCAATCAAATATGCAACAAGTATCAAAGTCTAAGATTTTAACAAACTAAAGAAACTACATGTTTATCACTTCTAAATATTTGTAAACTACTAAACTTGTAAGTTGTAAATATTTTTAAATTTGTAAGTTGTAAATGATTTTTTATGTTTGAACTTGTAAATACTTTGCATTTTGCATTTGTTAAAATACGATAAATATGTGTCAACACTTTGCATTTTTAATAAATGATGAGTAAAATTACATAAATCCGCTTAGGACTTTTACATAGGGATGAAAAATAATAATAATAAAGGACTTGAGCTCGGTTTAATTTATAAAATTGAGTTGCCTACATATCCTCATAATCATAGAGGAATCAAAGTCCATGTAGTTCTTTTAAATTTAAATGCTCTACTCCGCCTCCGCACCCGATTCCGATCGATCCGTTTCGGTGAAGGCCTCGTCTTCGCCTCGCTACCATCTTCCCATTGTGATTCTTGAGCTCTAAGGTCGGCCCTACACCAATCATCGAGCAACATTGTAGCTTCAATGTTCGCCGGCTTCATGTTGCTTCTTCTTTGATCAAGCATTAGTCCTCCAATGCTAAATGCTTGTTCAACGGATACGGTGGATGCGGGACGGCAAATAACTCCTTTGCCATGATTGAGAGGATTGGGTACTCTCTTCTTCGACCACCACTTCAAGACATCGATCGAAGGACCGCTATCTTCAACACCAAAGACAAAGGAGTTTGCAAATATATATCTAATTCACTATTACCTTGTCCTCTCGGCCTTCAATGTTCTATTTTGGTACATCGAAGTCATTTGTTGCACCAAAGGGTCAAACTCATTCATATCAAAAGGAAAATTAATCGTAGACATCATAGAAAAGGAGGTGGAGTTTGAATATCATCATCACTACCATATTTCGACCTATATTCTTGAAAAAGATTTCTTAAATTCTTTTCAAGATTATATTTGATATGATCTACATCTGGGAGATCAAAATAAACTAATTCTCCTTCTATACTAGCACCTTGAAAATCCATTTGCCTAAAAGCATCATAATAAACATTAAGCATTCGACAAGCACCATCATATTTCCATTTAGATCTAAACACTTAGCAAGCAAAAAATTGTAGGTATCTCCTAAAATATTTTAGCCACTTTTGAACCATAAAATAAATTACACCACATAAAGATGGTTTACTAAAACAACTACGAAAAGACATGGCAATATGCATGCAATGTTCTAAAACCATAACGGAAGTGCAATAATAAACTCCCGATAATTATTTCGTTGCACCATGAAATACCTTTAATAATCGATATAAATCCATGCAAGCATCCCAATGAGACTCATTAAGATGTAATTGAATAGTTGTAAACTCTTTTCTACAAAAATCACATAAATGACCCTTATATGTAATAGTACTATGAAGCATTTCATAAGTAGAATTCCAACGATGAGAAACATCCAATTTGAAACATGTATAAGAAATATTTTTTGTACGACAATATTTTTGCCATCTCTTCCCACAAGTTTTTGAAGAATGCAAACATTTGATAGCATTTCTAATAGGACTAACGGAATCTTGAAAAATACTAAGTGAATCTTGAACACATAAATTTAAAATATGACAAATGCATCTAGAATGAAAGTATTTTCCTTCAAAAGAAGGTGCACATGCTTCAATAAGTTGAGGAATACTAGCGGTGTTTGCCGAAGCATTATCAAAACCAACGAAAAAAATTTATTAATCAAAGAATACTCATTTAACACACCAATTATAATATTAGCAATACCTAAAGCATTATGAGGCTCTTCAAACTCTCTAAAAGCAATTAAACGTTTTTGCATAACCCATTTCGAATCAATCCAATGACAAGTAATACCCATATAAGAATTCTTATTATAAGCATCCATCCAAACATCGGCACAAATAGAAACTTTATGACCTAAACGAACCAAATATTTCTTTAAATCATGTTTTTTTTCCATGCATTGTCTCCTAATCTTCTTAAGCATAGTGCTTCTACTAACTTTGCATGAAATAGGACCAAGTCCCGCTTTATAACATTCTTCATAAGTAACTCTATCGGCATAATTAAAAGGGAGTTTTTCCATAGCACAATATCTAGCCATTGCATCTTCATATTTTCCCTTATCAAATTTAAATAAAGCGGACGTACCCGTTGTGGAATATTGAGAATGGGTTTTAATTTGAGCTTGGTTCGTTGATATTCCATACTCATGAGGATGAAAACCCACCATGTGCCTATTGAGCGTTCCATAACCTCCTTTCTCGATCTATTTGTAGGTTTTCGTGCAATAGTTGCAATAAGCAATGTATCTCTTTCGACCGTCGGGAAGAGGAGGTTCGCCTAGCACTTCCACTTTTCTAAAGAAAATATAACAAGATATTGTAAGAACTATGAACATGAAATTAAAATTATGAAACTAATTTGTAAGAAACGTAAAAATTTACGTACTCTAAAGTGCTTCACAAAACGCTGGACTTAAGTTCCTTTTATTTTGGTGGTTGTGGCGGCGTATCTTGTCAAAGTCGCCATATTCTTCGTCGCCTTCTTCATCGTCGCCTTGGTCGCTCGAGCCCACGCCACCGAAATTGGGACTTCTTTCCATTCGATGCACCATTTCATAAAATCGAGCATCTTCTTCACCAGTAACCCTTCGGCAACTTGCTTTAAGATTTCCTCCGCCGCTAAGGCCTTTCGTGAACGCTGAGTTGGAATGTCTCCTCCTCACTGGAGCTCCTTCATCGACGGCCTTTCCTTTCCCTTGTTTGATCGCTTAAAGAAAGACATGATGATTGATGAAGTGAGAAAGTTTGAGAGTTTAGAATAAGAATGAGAGATTGAGAGAGCTTGAGAACTTGAGAGATTGAGTTTGAGAGTGAGAATGAGAGCTTGAAAGCTTGAAAATTAGATGTAAATGAGTGAATTAAGGTCGAGAAATGAGAGATTGAAGTGAGGATAGAGTTAGGATGATGGATATATTTATAGGAGTGATTTTGGGGTGAAAATAAAAAAATAGCCGTTTTCTAGCCGTTGGACCGCCGGTTTAGGGCCGGGACCGCCGGTTCCAACGGCTCTAAGGAACCCACCGGTTTGGCCTTAGGCCCTTGGCCTGTCGATTCCAACGGTTATAATGGGGACCGGCGGTTCGCGTGGAAGCCCGGCGGTTCGGACCGGCGGTTAACCGTCGGTTCTGGGCCTCTTTGCGCTTGAAACCGAGCCCGGCCCTAGGTCCTATCTCCCGATTCCGATTCAGGCCCGTTGACCATCGGTCCGGGCCCGAACCGTTGACTCTAGGGCCGGGCTAGGGCCGGGCCTAGGGCCGGCCCGGCGGTTCAAAAAGCCCATGCACATCTACGTATTGTTGAACGTTGAATTTGTAAAGCATATGTTATTGTTTTGAAACTTCATGAAATTTTCGAAAAAAGGGGGGGTGCTTTGATCTTGGATTTATGATGTTGATATGATTGAATTTCCTTCATATATATGTTATAAGATTGATATAAACATGTTTGGAACAAGAAAAACGTTTGAAATCGAAACTATGTTGGAATTCCCAAAATGGCCGAAAACCCTAGCCATTATATTGTTGGATTTTTGATTTTATTTGATCATTTAGACTTCGTATTTGGATTCTATGATATGAATATGCTTAAAATGATTTATTCGAATTTTTCGGCCGACGTATTCAAAAGTTGTAAAATTTTAGTTTGTCAGCAAAAATGAGTCTTCAATGCTAAAGCTTTAATCTTTGTATTGTATTGATTAATTTATGATCTTTGATGATAGTTGAGCATGTATAGAGGTTGTTGGTATTGGATGACGTCTTATGTGACGTTCGACGTTGGATATAGAGTATGTCTTTAAGGGCTGTTAGATTTTGGCTAAGATTGCTTTGTTGAAGTTGTTGTGGAGTTTTCTATGCTTATTTAGATGATTGGTGATGTTTGATGGAGTTTGGGGATAAGTTGGTGGTTTTGGTATTGAAATGGCAATGCGTTTTATAAACGTTACTCAGCCGAAATTTCAGTAGAAGTTGTTTTGTTATTAAGATGTTAGAGGATGCAATGACCCAAGTGTTGATAGACCATGCGTCTTGATATCGAGAAGATGTTGTCGTGTTGACAACTAAGATGAATTATATTCTTGTTTGGTTCTTGATAGGCTTGTATGCCGTTCTATATGGATTGATGGTTCAAATGAGAAGAAGAAAGAAGTGGAAGACGTAAGGTACAGTCCCGAGTGACTGTCGCCAGGTGGGTATAAGTATTTTCTATAATGATATGCTTATGCTTTTATATGTTTTCAAAATGAAATGAAATGAATTGCATTGTTTACAAAGTTTCAAAGTTAACTGACTTGCCTATTTTTGAGCATGAGCATAAGCATAATGCATTTACCTATCCACGAAAAAGAAAGAAAGAAAGAATATATGAATGAAAGAATGTTACCGACGTCGGGTATGACCGTAGTTGGCAACCTTCGGGACCAACTCGGGTATGTAATGTTAAGGTGTGTTGAGGATGAGTCTTACTCCTCGGATCAACACAAAGAAAGAAAGTCCGTGGATATGGGAAGGAAAAGAAAGTTGCATGCAAGCATATGATGTGCATATACATATGTTATGATGATATGAACAAGAATGAACAGATTTTAGAAGTTTTATGTAGGTAATTTCAATAAAACCCTGCATAAGTTTATTTTTATGGCAAGTCAAATTTATAGCCCTAAGGGCAATGTTTTAAATGTTTTTGGCGTATACCCACTGAGTGCATTTTTGTACTCACGCCCCGCATATATTTCTAAATATACAGGTTGAGCTCGAGAGGATACTGGAATCGAATGTTGCGCAAAAGAGCTTCTCTAAATGAAATGAATCATGACGAATTGTTTATTTGTTGAGGTTGGTCATTTGATATTGTCATGTTTTGTTGCCCAGAGAGTTATGTCTTCATACATAATTCTCAGCCACACTTTCTGTTGTCGAACTTTGGCCTTTACTTGCTTATGTGTTCTACTTTGAAAAAGTGATCGTGTTTCTGATAAGAATCTTTATTCTATTGTTATGACCTCGACATTTTGTTATGACGTCGATTTGCTTCGGTGAATAAGGATTTACTTGAAAATTTAGAAATTGCTTTGTTGAATCCAATTTTATATAATTTCTTGAAATTATTGTCAAACCATGCTTTGAACCCTTGAAGAATTCTTATGGTTGTTGAAGCATGCTTGAAAATGTTTATTCTTGATATTGGTTATTCCGTTGGCTTTTTGTCCTCAGCCGTTGTTATTCCTTATTCGATTCTTTATTGTGGTATGAGGACAAAAATCATCTTTTTGTTAAATTCCATTCTACCTCTTTAGTCCATGACCACTGAATCCCTCTTGATAAAAGTTGGTACCCTATCTGTCTCTTGAGGTATTTTGATCATTGTTGACGTTATTAATTATCAGAATTTCCTTCTTAACCCCAAGTCACGGCCTAATTATCTGATTAAGTAGTTGGGTCGTGACATAACCACAATGATAAAACTCTCCCTAACATTAGCCGGACAAATCACGTCAATAACCCCCGATTTAAAATCAAACCACACAATCTCGTCAATTCACAATTGCACTTTAATCACATATCAACAAGATAAATGGAATTACATCAAGGTTTGATCAATACCACAGAGTTCAATTGCACAAATCAAAATCCTAACTTATTCGCCTAGACAAATCAAAGTCTAAGAGATCAAAATAAGCACAAAGGCAAATCACCAAGCATACAAATAGATAAGATACGCACACAAAACCAAATAATCTTCCCCCACACTAAATTCGAGCACTGTCCCCAGTGCTCTAAACATTAATGACACAAAAATAGTCAATAAAGGATGAGACTTCCCTGATAATAGATGGCAGAAACAGGGTTGGAATGTGAGCATGCACGACAGAGATGGAGTATCACGGCTTCACCACACTGCTTACAACGTCCCAATTCTCAGCAAACCTAACACAAAGACAACAGATAGATCAAAGAGAAAAACGAAGCAAACAAAAGGAACGAAAGAAAAAGAACAGAAAAATCTGTGGATAAACTCCCACGTAGTACTCAGTTTAACGTCGTGAGCACGACGTAATCCAGTCAACAACGGGCAATCCATAGTCCTTTACCTGCAGGAATACCATCTCAGCCAGAGCATCAGTAGTAATCATATAAGCACAAATGATAGTAAAGAAAGCAAATAATGAATCACTTAAGCTCAAATCGAACATCCTATTCTCCAAAGAAAAATAGATAACTTCAACTCCCAAAGCACAATACTTTGATGAATTAGGATGTTGACATATTATAGATGCTACCTCAACCTTTGTCCTCTCTTCGTCCTCCTCCAAGAACGCGTACTTCAATTGTTGAGGCAGTTCCTTCACTTTCAGAGTGGGCTTTGGTATGATAGCAACTTCACGTGCCCACTCTTCCTCGTCAGCCGACCCTGTAACAACTTCCTCGAGGCTGTGCTCCATCTTCTCATTCTTCAACCGGTGTGGGAAAGGTATGACTTCAGTCTCTTCCTCATTTTCCATCTCCTGTGACTGCAGCGGCTTGTCCGATGTCTCTCCCACCCCATTCTCAACAATTGGGTCACTTTCAAGAATAGTGACAATCTGAGCCTGATCGGGTTGGTTTGGAAGTTCCTCATCAGACATTGCTTTGCATACTCATCAAGCATGCTATTGATCAGTCCCATTTGCGTCTCTAAACGCTGAAGTGTGGAGTCTTTAGCATCCATTCTTTGGGCTAAAGCATCCATTCTTTGGGCGAACATATCCTCCAAAGTTTGTCTCTGAGGTGGTGGTGGAGGTGCTTACGACATCGTTGTTGGAAGAACGACTGTTGAATCGGAGGTTGCTGGAAAAAGAGGTCCTCACTACTTGAAGAAGTTGGAAGATGCTCCCAGTAGGGGTCATAGGCTTGATGCTCATAGTAGGGATCATAGGTTTGATGCTCATAGCCTGACACACATCCCTCAAAATAGTCGAACTGGGCTCCTTCTTCATAAGAAGAATTTTCCCAATACGACGAGCTTTCCTCCCCCCAGCCTGTTTGCCCATATTCGTATTGCTGGTAACCCTGCATTAACAGACACCAACTAAAAAAACAGGATCATACGCACCAGGGGGAGAAAATAACAAAAAGAACAAAAAGAAACACAGAAAATAAATAACACAAACAATACGCCTAAAGTTCTCCCAGGCAACGGTGCCAAAATTTGTTTCAATCAAAAGTGTTCTCTTAATTGTCTCATAATCGAATGAGGTGTTATAATAGGGTAAGTTAACCCAAGTCATCTCTCAAGGAAAACTTAACAGGGCTTATTATTCGTGTCATACACATAAAGCGGTAAATCCTAAACAATCTAATACTAAAGAGGGGTTTTTGATCATACGAGAATTTAAATGCGAAAAAGTAAAATATATAAAAGAAAGCAATCTAGCTAGGGGCTATCAATCCCTAGTGGAGAACCTAAGAAAGCCCGAAAGCAGGAAGCTAAGCATAGAACAAACTAATCTAGATCATCAAATAGAAAGCAATAAAATGCATAGGAGAAAGATTCAACTTATAACTAAATTTCGATATCAATTATGAACTTCAATCCAACAACATTCTCAACAAAAATTATAGAACATCCAATATCAACTATAAAATATGTTATATATGTAAATATATTATATATAGTAGATGCATATTAGAATCCTATTAGGATTAGGGTTAGTCACATGTATATATAGGGCTCTTTTCTTTGAATAAAATGGACTTTCATTCCCTATCTCATATGTTATACACACTTATAACATGGTATCAGAGCCACGTTCCGGATCTAGGTTTTGAAATTCAAAATTTGAAAATAAGGTTTCAGATTTGAAAAGTAGGGTTTTTGAGTGAAAATGAGAAAAGCCACTCATTTGAGTTTGGAGCATCATCGGTCGACACCGCTAGCAAAGGGCGATGTGGGGTTAACCAGCGCACCTTCGTCGGAAGTTCGGTGGCCGGAATCGACGTGTGTGGGTCCCATGTGCCGGCAACCTTTTCCTGGCCAGGTTGGAGTTTCACGCGCGTGTGGTCGAAATTTTCTCCGGCTTATCCCGTTTAACTTGCCTCGACTTTCTCTGTCTGTTTGAGTACTTGTTTGGGTCAGCTACGGTGCGATACGAGATCTGTCCGTTGTTAGATTTGATGTTTGGTGCTCGTGAGCACGTTTGTTAATGGAATTCAATTTGGTTTGTTGTGGTTTGCTCACCTCAACGTTTGTGAGTTATCCGGATACCGTTTGGGTCAACATCCGATTGGTGTGGGATTCGCTTTAGGTCGACGTTTGTGTGTTGTCTGGATACCGTTTGGGTCAACATCCGATTGGTGTGGGATTCGGTTTGGGTCGACATTTTGTGAGTTGTCCGGATACCGTTTGGGTCTGCATCTAATTGGTGTTGATTCGGTTTGGATCGATTTGAATTATGTTTGAGATTTCATGAAATTTAAGGTTTTCGCTCGGTTTATTTTGGGTTAGGATTGATTATTTTGTAACAAGTCGGGCATGATTAACATCTATGCTCCACTTGAGGGGAGTGTTATATATGTAAATATATTATATATGGTAGATGCATATTAGAATCTATTAGATTAGGGTTAGAATCCTATTAGGATTAGGGTTATTCACACATATATATAGGGGCTCTTTTCTTTGAATAAAATGGACTTTCATTCCCCATCTCATATGCTATACACACTTATAACAAAATAGAATCCAACAATAATCTCCAAGCAAGACATTTAATCGATCGAATAAAATTCAATAAGAATTATATAATAAGCTGCAATAATCAAAGCACGTAAATGATCCAAAGGAATTCAACAAGAATTATCAAATTAAGTGCAATAATTGAAATTACTACTCTTTGTCTATCTGTTGTCTCCTGAAGAACTCCCTGAAGAAATCTGAAAAGAAAAGCGGACAACAAGCGCCAAGAGAAAAATAAAATCGAATCGATCGCCCTAACTCGCGATTGCACGTATATATATATATATATATATATATATATATATATATATATATATATATATATATATATGTGAGTGGCGCCGATTGTAATGTGAGCGAGCGTGGAGCGGAGCTTTCTGTGCCCAAAGTGAGCGCCGGCTTAGACCGAGCACTAATTTTGGAGATGTTCTGTATTGAGAATGAACGCTGGATCACATCGAGCACCGGTTGAAACAACAACGCACGGTGAAGGCGAGCTTTAAGCGGCGAGCGCCAGGCGGTGGCCTACCGATGGCCGTGAATGGACTCTCAACGTCGGACGGATCAAAGCGCCGGACGCACGGGAGAGAACTGGAGCACAGCTGTTTGGTATGATTTTGTGATGATTCTTGGTATTGTTTTACGTGTCATTTTCTATGGTTTGTCCTATTTATGCCGTCGTTTTGATTAGTATTTATCGATTCGGACTTACTTCGTTTGTCTTGATGTTTTGTAGGAAAATGGCATAAAATAGGATGAATTGGATCTACCAAGGATCATATATTATTGAAGAGCATTTCGACAGGAGTTCGTAGGTGCAAACAGTTCGTAAATCGGAGTTCAGACGAAGGAGAACGGGTCGAACGACCAAAGTCGCGCACGGCACCCCATCGCATGGCCGCGCGCCCGTGCACCCACGCCCGCACGCCCGCCGCACACGCCCGACGACGCCCAAGGCGCGCACGCTCAATCGACGCTGGGATCGCGCGTGCTCACCAATTTTGAGCGCTGCTCGCCTCACCGCGTTCGCCACACCTCCTCATCCAACGCCACGCGTGGCCCCAAACCGCGCTCATTTCCAGCGCCCATCGCCTGCCTTTCGCCTAGCCTCGCCCGCGCCCTCGCCTCCAGCCCAGCGCCACAGCATCCCATCCGCGCTGGCATCACTCAATCCAGCGCCCGCCACGCCCAGCGTGTGCGCCCAGCGCAGCGCTTAGCCTCGCCAGCGCGCCCTCGGCCAGCGCCGATCCCATCCGGCGTGCTGCATCACTCAATCCAGCGCCCGCCCGTGCCCAGCCAAGCCGCCGGCGCCCACCTCGCCTAACGCTTGCCTCGCCCGCGCCCGGTATATTTTCACAGACGTCCGCGGGCCTTGCCAGCGCCTCTCTCCTGCAAGCTCAAAGACTCGTTGCCTCCTCCGGCGCTCAAAGATGAGCGCCCGCTCGATCCCGCTCCCTCCAGCGTGAGTCTCCACCGCGCTCATCCTTCTCGAAGCCTTTCTCGAACCGACAAGACATAGAACCGGCGTTCACTTTGAAGTCGAACGTCAACTCGCGCTCATTATGAACCGCGCTCACTTTTAATTAATATATATATGCTGCTTAGGTTTCAGTTCCATGAGCTTATTTTTCTCCAACGCAGCCGCATCTTCGCTTCCTTTTCGCCTTTCACCATGGATTTCTTCAGCAACAACAACAGATACAATCCTAGTTTTAATTCTTGCTCGCTTATTGAATGATTTCTTATAATCAAGTTATATTCTTTGGATTATCGCTTCATGTTTCTTGATTCATCGCTTTATCGATTCTATTTCACGCTTTATTGTTTGATGATTTTGTCAATTCAATTCATAGAGACAGTGGATTGGATTTTCATGTTCCGTTGGTTTAATTTTTTTAATGATTTACTGCTTTCGTTTATTTGCAATTTGATTCTGATTAGGGAATGACAAACCCTATGAATAATATGATTGCATATGATTTTGTTTACCGCTTTCGATTTATCCTGCTTTCGTAGTTCAACTAGGGATTGACAACCCCTAGTCTAGATTTATCGCTTTATTAGTTTAGCTCGGGATTGACAACCCCTAGCTTAGGATCGCTGTTTAATTTCTCCGTATTTCAATTCCTGCATGTTCAACCCTTGTTGGGATTAGAATGTTTAGGTTTTAATCGCTTTCTGTGTATGACATGAACAATCGCCCTGTTAAGTTTTCCTTGAGAGACGACTCGTGTTAACTTACCACGCTATGATTACCTCGTACGATTGCGAGTGAATTTGAGTGTGTTTTTAGCTCGATCAATTTTGGCGCCGTTGCCGGGGAAAACTTTAGGCGTATTGTTTGTGTTGTTTGTTTTCTGTGTTTCTTTTCTTTTGTTTGGTTATTTTCCCCAGTGCTTGTAATTTTGTTTTGTTGTTGGTGTCTCATTAATGCGGGGTTACCAGTGATGCAGAATGTGGTCAGCGGTGGGGGAGAAAGTTCGTCAGATTGGGCAAATTCTTCTTTCGAAGAAGGAGCCCAATTCGATTATTCTGAGGGATACCCACCAAACCATGAGTATCAAACCTACGATCCCTACCCTGAGCAACAATCCTACAATCCATATTGGGATCAACCACCTCCTCCGTACTATGAGGATCAAGCCTCCAATCCCTCATCGGGAACAATCGCCTCCGCAAAGACTATGATGATCAATCCTACAATGCCTCATGGGAGCAACCACATCCTCCACCTCAATATGAGTACCCATCACCTCAGTACTCATATCCACAACAACCGCCTCCGCTTTCACCACAATCATACCCGCAGCAGCCACCTCCACCTCAAATGCCAGCTTGGGATGTGGATGCCGACGACACCAAAATCAGCGCCACAAGCAAAATTAGAAATGATGATCGAGAAGTCGGACGAGTTGCTGCAACAAGATGCAATAGGGAGCCTCAAGCTCACCCTATGAGGCTCAAAGCGACCACCCACCATCGAGTTCGCCATCGATGATAGAGACGCAACTCTTGAGCATTTAGAGGCACAAATGGGACTGATTGCTGCTAAGTATGTTGAGTATCAACGGCAACTTGCAATGAGGGAACTTCCAAACCAATCCGGTCAGGTCCAGGCGGTCACTGTTCTAGAAAGTGACCCAATTATTGAGAATTGGGTGGGAGAGACACATGTCGAGCCGCTGCAACCAGAGGAGGTGAAAATTGATGAAGAATGGGTACGTGAGGATGAGGTGCTAGATCAGAGCCACGAGGGAGTTGTTACCAGGATGACTGACGAGGAAGAGTGGGTGCATGAAACCGATGACACGCCAAAACCCACTCTGAAAGTGAAAGAGCTACCTCAACTATTGAGTACGGACCCCGAGGAGGACACAAGGATAACAAAGATTGAGGTAACATCCATGATTTGTCAACTTCCTAATTCTCCAAACTATTGTGCTTTGGGAATTGAAATTATCTATTTCACATCGGAGAATAGGATGTTCGACTTGAGCTTAAATGATTTGTTATTTTCTTTCTTTCTTGTTTTTGTGCATATATGGTTACTATTGATGCTCGTCGAGATGGTATTCTCGCAGTGAAGGACTATGGATAGTCCGTTGTTGTTCAGTTTACGCCGTGCTCACGACGTTAACCGAGTACTTCGTGGGAGTTACCCACGGTGTTTTTATTTTGCTTTTCTTTCTTTCTTTTCTTTGTCTTGTTTTGTTGTTCTTGTTGATCTATCCGTTGTTGTTGAGTTTGTTTTGCTCGATCCGAAAGCTATCGCCAGCCGAGATGAAGCCGTGATGCTCCAACTCTACATCGCACATCTGCCGATTATCGTGTAAGATCATCCTCTATAGTCATTTTGAGCTTTTATCGTTTTGAGCACCGGGACAAGCGATCTCGATTTAAAAATGGGGGATGTTTACCCGCCAGTATGCGTGATGTTTTGTTTTATTTCTTAATGACGTGCCTTGTGCTTATTTTGATTGTTTGGACGTAAGCTTTGTCTATACGAGTAAGTTAGGATCTTAATTTGTGCAATTGAACTCGTGGTATTGGTCATACCGATTTTGAATTTCCTAACTTTTGGTGATATATGATTTGAGTATAATGTGAATTGACGAGACTGTGATTGATAGAAAATGAATAGGTGGAAAGTGATGTGATTTGTCCGCTAATGTTAGGGATTGTTAACATTGTGGTTGCTATATACTTGTTTCATTTTATATATATAAAAAAATTGTGAAAAGAAGAAGAAAATGAGGAGAATGAAAGCTCCAAGATCTTGTTGAGATTGTTGAAATGGAGGATGGGATTATGTCCCTCTTTCTCGTAATTTGAGAAATGGACATGGGAAACCACGTTAGAGACTCGAGTTCATCGAGTGCACCTTCGAATATTATTCCAAAATCTGTTAAAACATTCTTTGTGCTTTATAAAAGAAACTTGTTGCTAAAGGTGACCACATTAGTTAGTTCACCCCTAACGGAGAGTTGGGTCCGAGCAGATTACCTTTTATTTATTGGAAGTCAATTGTCGTTCTTGATTTATTTCGCATTATCTTTGAATTCAGAAACACCAAGTGTGGGGAAATGCAATAAGGTTTGATTGATTAGAATAAGGGTAAAGTTGCATGAGTTATCTTTCGACTCTTATTAGTATAGACTTTGCTTGAGGACAAGCAAATGGATAAGTGTGGGGGAGTTGTTTGGTATGATTTTGTGATGATTCTTGGTATTGTTTTACGTGTCATTTTCTATGGTTTTTCCTATTTATGCCGCCGCTTTGATTAGTATTTATCGATTCGGACTTACTGCTCGTCTCGATGTTTTGTAGGAAAATGGCATAAAATAGGATGAATTGGATCTGCCAAGGATCATATATTATTGAAGAGCATTTCGACAGGAGTTCGTAGATGCAAACGGTTCGTAAATCGGAGTTCAGACGAAGGAGAACGGGTCGAACGACCAAAGTCGCGCACGGCACCCCGTCGCATGGCCGCGCGCCCGCGCACCCACGCCCGCACGCCCGCCGCACACGCCCGCACGACGCCCCAGCGCGCACGCTCAACCGGCGGGGATCGGGCGCGCCACCAATTTTGAGCGCTGCTCAGTATCGGCCGCCGTCGCCACACCTCCTCATCCAGCCACAGAGCCCCAAACCGCGCTCATTTCCGGTGCCCGCCGCCCGCCGCTTAGCCTAGCCTCGCCAAGCGCCCTCCTCGCCAGCGCCTCGGCCAGCCGCTCCCATCCGGCGCGCGGCATCACTCAATCCCAGCGCCGCCGGCGCTTGCTAGCACCAAGCCAAGACAGCCGCCTAGCCGCCCGCCTCCCTCGCCGCCCGCTCGCATCCCATCCGGCTCTGCATCACTCAATCCCAGCCCCGCCGCGCCCAGCCTGCGTACCCGCCTGAAGACCACCTCACGCCGCCCGGGTTTTGCCTCGCCCGCGCCCGGTGCCCATTTCGCGCCCGTCCGCGGCTGGCCTTGCCAGCGCCTCTCCCGCAAGAAGCCCAACACGCTGCCCTCCTCCGGCCAAAGATGAGCGCCCGCTCGCCCGACTCACCCTCCGGCGTTGAGTCTCCACCGCGCTCATCCTTCTCGTAAGCCTTTCTCGAACCGACGCGCATACGTAACCGGGCGTTCACTTTGAAGTCGAACGTCAACCTGCACTCATTATGAACCGCGCCACTTTTAATTAATATATATATGCTGCTTAGGTTTCAGCTCATGAGCTCGATTTTTCTCCAACGCAGCTCATGGTCGCTTCCTTTTCGACTTTCACCATGGATTTCTTCAGGCAACAACAACAGATACAATCCTAGTTTTAATTCTTGCTCTCTGTTTATTGAATGATTTCTTGTAATCAAGTTATATTCTTTGGATTATCAGTTCATGTTTCTTGATTCATCAGTTTTATCAGATTCTATTTCACAGTTTATTGTTTGATGATTTTTGTCAATTCAATTCATAGTGACAGTGGATTGGATTTTCATGTTCCGTTGGTTTAATTTGCTTAATGATTTACTGCTTTCGTTTATTTGCAATTTGATTCTGATTAGGGAATGACAAACCCTATGAATAATATGATTGCATATGCTTTTGTTTACCGCTTTCGATTTATCCTGCCAGTAGTTCAACTAGGGATTGACAACCCTAGTCTAGATTTATCGCTTATTAGTTTAGCTCGGGATCGACAACCCCAGCTTAGGATCTCGTTTAATTTCTCCGTATTTCAATTCCTCGGATGTTCAACCCTTGTTGGCATTAGAATGTTTAGGTTTTAATCGCTTTACGTATGATGACATGAACAATCGCCTGCTAAGTTTTCCTTGAGAGACGACTCGTGTTAACTTACCACGCCACGATTACCTCGCATTTATCATGCGGTGAATTTGAGTGTGTTTTTAGCTCGATCAACAGCGCCGGATGGGATCGCTCGCTCATAATCGAATGAGGTGTTATAATAGGATAAGTTAACCCAAGTCGTCTCTCAAGGAAAATTTAACAGGGCTTATTGTTCGTGTCATACACATAAAGTGGTAAATCCTAGACAATGTAATACCAAAGAGGGGTTTTTGATCATACGAGAATTTAAATGCAAAAAAGTAAAATATATAAAAGAAAGCAATCTAGCTAGGGGTTGTCAATCCCTAGTGGAGAACCTAAGAAAGCACGAAAGTAGGAAGCTAAACATAGAACAAACTAATCTAGATCATCAAACATAAAGCAATAAAATTCATAGGAGAAAGATTCAACTTATAACTAAATTCCGAAATCAATTATGAACTTCAATCCAACAACATTCTCAACAAAAATTATAGAACATCCAATATCAACTATAAAATAGAATCCAACAATAATCTCCAAGCAAAACATTTAAATCGATCGAATGAAATTCAACAGGAATTATATAATAAGCTACAATAATCAAAGCACGTAAATGATCCAAAGGAATTCAACAAGAATTATGAAATTAAGTGCAATAATTGAAATTACTACTGTTTGTCTATCTGTTGTCTCCTGAAGAACTTCCGGAAGAAATCTGAAAAAGAAAAGTGGACAACAAGCGCGAGAGAAAAATAAAATCGAATCGATCGCTTTAACTCGCGATTGCGCGTATATATATATATATTGAGTGAGAGTGAGCGTCGGTTGCAATATGAGCGAGCACGGAGCGGAGCTTTCTGTGCCCAAAGTGAGCGCCGGCTTAGACCGAGCGCCGGTTGTAGAGATGTTCTGTATTGAGAATGAACGCTGGATCACATCGAGCGCCGGTTGAAACGACAATGCGCGGTGAAGGCGAGCGCTGGGCGAGCGAACGCTTTGTGGTGAGTGCGCGCTGGATGGAAAGAAATGGACTCCAAGCGTCGGACGGATCAAAGCGTCGGACGCATGGAAGAGAACTGGAGCACAGCGCCAGACGGGATCGTGCGCGGGTTGGGCGATGGAGCAGGCACTGTACGTTGAGCGCTGGATGAAGCACTGGGGCACTGTGGCAATGGAGCGGGCGTTGGAGCGCACGCTGTGGTGCCGAGCACCGGTTGGACAAGGCCGAGCACTGGGTCAGATGAAACGGGCACTGGACAAGGTGGGCACTGACACCCAGCGCCAGACGGAGTGGCGAGCGAGCGAGCGCGCATGACTGAACGCGCGAGGAAAATGGGTTAAACGCGTGCGGAGCATTCTCAGCGCTGGTTGAACGTGTTGTTGGGCGACGTGCGATGCTGGAACAGGTGAGGCGCACGACGGGTGGGCGTGCGACATGGAGATGGCCGAGCACCGGGTGCTGATGAGGTGAGGTGCGTGGTGCACGACGGGGTGTGGCGCTGGACTCGGTTGGCGAGCTGGGCGCACGTGCGCTGCTTTGATGATTCGCTCCGGTCTCCCTCGTCTGAACTCCGAATTGCGATCTGTTTGCGCCTATGAACATATGTAGAGATGCTCTTTAATATACTTGATCATTGGAAGATCCATTTCATCCTATTTAATGCCGATTTTCTACAAAATATAAAAACAAACAAATAAGTTTGAATCGATAAATATTAATCAAACCAACGGCATAAATAGGATAAACTACTGAAAATGACATGTAAAACAATACCAAGAATAAGCAAAAATTCATACCAAACAACTCCCCCACACTTATCCATTTGCTTGTCCTCAAGCAAAGTCTATACTAATAAGAGTAGAAAAATAACTCGTGCAACTTAACTCTTAATCTAATCAATCAAACCTCTTTTTGCAATTCCCCCAAACATGATGAATACACAATCAAAGTTAATGTGAAACAAATCTAAGATTGTGAGAATGTCGAATAAACAAGAAGGTGATTTTTGCTCAGACCCAACTCTCTGCTAGGGGTGAATTAACTAAAGTGGTCACCTTTAGCAACATGTTTCCTTTTAGAACACAAAGAAAGTATTAACAGTTTTTGGAACAATGTTCGAAAGGTGAACTCTCAATGCCCATTTTCGATTTACGAGAAAGAGGGGCATAATCTCATCCTCCATTTATACAATCTCAACAATTTATTGGAGTTTTCATTCTCCTTCTTTTCTCTTCTTCTTCACACATTTTTTTAAGAAGTAAAATGAAACAAGTATATAGGTAACCTGTAATACCCCGTATTTCTGTAGCATAGATTAGCTCTTGATTAAGAGTTGTTAAGAAGGGCATTGCATCCTTAAGAAAGAGTTGTTTAAGTTAGAAGCTTGTGCGTTAAGCTTCGAGTTGAGAAGATAGAATCGAGGTAGATTTGAGATATAATCTGAGATAAGATTTTCAGATCTTATTTAGAATAAGAAGACCTAGATTCTAAGGGTCTTGAGATTATAGATACATGCTCAAAGAAGTCTTGATTTCAGAAAATTGAGAATTTCAAAATCTATACTTTTGTGACATCGGCGTTTGCCGATTAAGCTCGAATTAAGAGCAGAATATTTAAAATAATTTTTGGAGTCAAGAATATATTTTTATAATTATATTTTGATGATTATGATTTATTATTGAGTTCAAAGCAAAGATTCAAGTAGAGATTATTTTATCGGATAATTAGTTTCGAATTCTTTCAATAGAAACGTTATGCATTATTTTATAATAATTAATTTAATTTTCAAGGAAAATCTATTATTTATCTATTAAAGAAAATGAGAAAAAGAAAGGAAAAGAAAAAGTTTCTAGAAAAAGGATGAATAATCCTTTATTTAAGAAAATCAAAAATAAATTAATTATTATATAAGTATATACTTTATACTTTAGAACCATAATCTTCTTCATTTCTCCCTCAACTCACGTCCACACACACACACATGATTTTCGAAAATCATGGGAGAAAAATACGAAGATCCAGCCGTTGAATTTTCGATCCGTCTTCGAAACGAGGTATAATCTCGTCTCTAGAACACATCTACGGATTGAAAATTTTAAAATCATGAACATATGTGTATTTCATATTTTCGGAAAAATCACGTCAATAACCCCCGATTTAAAATGAAACCACACGATCTCGTCAATTCACAATTGCACTTTAATCACATATCAACAAGAGAAATGGAATTACATCAAGGTTTGATCAATACCACAGAGTTCAGTTGCACAAATCAAAATCCTAACTTATTCGCCTAGACAAAAACTTAAGTCCAAGAGATCAAAATAAGCACAAAGGCACATCACCAAGTATACAAATCGATAAGATACGCACACAAAACCAAATAATCTTCCTCCACACTAAATTTGAGCACTGTCCCCAGTGCTCTAAACATTAATAACACAAAAATGGTCAATAGAGGATGAGACTTCCCAAATAATAGATGGAAGAAACAGGGTTGGAATGTGAGCGTGCCGATAGAGTTGGAGTATCACAGCTTCACCACACGGCTTACAACGTCCCAATTCTGAGCAAACCTAACACAAAGACAACAGATATATCAAAGAGAAAAATGAAGCAAATAAAAAGAACGAAAGAAAAAGAACAGAAAAATTTGTGGGTAAACTCACACGTAGTACTCAGTTTAACGTCATGAGCACGACGTAATCCAGTCAACAACGGGCTATCCATAATCCTTTACCTACAGGAATACCATCTCAGTCAGAGCATCAGTAGTAATCATATAAGCACAAAGGACAGTAAAGAAAGCAAATAATGAATCACTTAAGCTCAAATCGAACATCCTATTCTCCAAAGAAAAATAGATAACTTCAACTCCCAAAGCACAATACTTAAGTGAATTAGGATGTTGACATATTATAGATGCTACCTCAACCTTTATCCTCTCTTCATCCTACTCCAAGAACGCGTACTTCAAGTGTTGAGGCAGTTCCTTCACTTTCAGAGTGGGCTTTGGTATGATAGCAACATCACGTGCCCACTCTTCCTCGTCAGCCGACCCTGTAACAACTTCCTCGAGGATGTGTTCCATCTTCTCATTCTTCAACCGGTGTGGAAACGGTATGACTTCAGTCTCTTCCTCATTTTCCAGCTCCTGTGATTGCAGCGGCTTGTCTGATGTCTCTCCCACCCCAATCTGAACAATTGGGTCACTTTCAAGAAAAATGACCGTCTGAGCCTGATCGGGTTGGTTTGGAAGTTCCCTCACTGCACATTGCTGCAACAGCTCATCAAGCATGCCATTGATCTGTCCCATTTGCGTCTCTAAACGCTGATGTGTGGAGTCTTTAGCATCCATTCTTTTGGCTAAAGCATCCATTCTTTGGGCTAAAGCATCCATTCTTTGGGCGAACATATCCTCCAAAGCTGGTCTCTGAGGTGGTGGTGGAGGTGCTTGCTGATACTGTTGTTGTTGGAAGAACGACTGTTGAATCGGAGGTTGCTGGAAAAAGAGGTCCTCACTACTTGAAGAAGTTAGAAAATGCTCCGAGTAGGTGTCATAAGCTTGATGCTCATAGTAGGGATCATAAGTTTGATGCTCATAGCCTGACGGACATCCCTCAAAATAGTCGAACTGGGCTCCTTCTTCAAAAGAAGAATTTGCCCAATACGACGAGCTTTCCTCCTCCCAGTCTGTTTGACAATATTCATATTGTTGGTAACCCTACATTAGTAGACACCAACTACAAAAACAGCCTCATACGCACCGGGGGGAGAAAATAACAAAAAGAAACACAGAAAATAAATAACGCAAAGAATACGCCTAAAGTTCTCCTAAACAATCTAATACCAAAGAGGGGTTTTTGATCATACGAGAATTTAAATGCGAAAAAGTAAAATATATAAAAGAAATCAATCTAGCTAGGCGTTGTCAATCCCTAGTGGAGAACCTAAGAAAACACGAAAGCAGGAAGTTAAGCATAGAACAAACTAATCTAGATCATCAAACAGAAAGCAATAAAATTCATAAGAGAAAGATTCAACTTATAACTAAATTCCGAAATCAATTATGAACTTCAATCCAACAACATTCTCAACAAAAATTATAGAACATCCAATATCAACTATAAAATAGAATCCAACAATAATCTCTAAGCAAAACATTTAAATCGATCGAATGAAATTCAATAGGAATTATATAATAAGCTGCAATAATCAAAGCACGTAAATGATCTAAAGGAATTGAACTAGAATTATGAAATTAAGTGCAATAGTTGAAATTACTACTGTTTTTCTATCTATTGTCTCCTGAAGAACTCCCGGAAGAAATCTGAAAAGAAAAACGGCAGCGGCGCGGAGAGAAAAATAAAATCAGAACTATCTACCCTAACTCGCGATTGCGCGTATACATATATTAAGTGAGAGTGAGCACCGGTTGCAATGTGAGCGAGCGCGGAGCGGAGCTTTCTGTGCCCAAAGTGAGCGCCAGCTTAGATCACATCGAGCGCCGTTTAAACGACAATGCACGGTGAAGGCGAGCATTGGGCGAGCGAACGCTTGGTGGTGAGCGCGCGCTGGATGACCAAAATGGACTCCCAGCGTCGAACGGATCAAAGCGCCGGACGCACGGGAGAGAACTGGAGCACAGCACCGGACGGGATCGCGCGCGGGCTGGGCGATGGAGCGGGTGCTGTTCGTCGAGCGTCGGATGAAGTGTTGGGGCGACGGAGCGGGCGCTGGAGGCTGGAGCGTGCGCTGTGGCGCCGAGCGCCGGTTGGACAAGGCCGAGCGCCGGGTCAGATGAAACGGGTGCTAGACGAAGCGGGCGCTGACACCTAGCATCGGACGGAGTGGTGAGCGAGCGAGCACACATGACTGAAACGCGGGAGGAAAATGGGTTGAACGCGTGCGGAGCATTCTCTGCGCCGGATGAACTTGCGGCTAGGCGACGTGCGACGCTGGAAGAGGTGAGTCGCACGACGGGTGGGAATGTGACGTGGAGATGGCCGAGCACCGGGTGCTGACGAGGTGAGGTGCGTGGCGCACGACGGGGCGTGGCGTCGGACTCGGTTGGAGAGCTAGGCGCACGTGTGCGGCTTTGATGATTCGCTCTGTTCTTCCTCGTCTGAACTCCGAATTGCGATCTGTTTGCGCCTATGAACTTCTGTTGAGATGTTGTTCAATATACTTGATCCTTGGCATATCCATTTCATCCTATTTAATAACGATTTTCTACAAAATATCAAAACAAACTAAATAAGTTTGAATCGATAAATATTAATCAAACCAACGGCATAAATAGGATAAACTACTAAAAATGACATGTAAAACAATACAAAGAATAAGTACAAATTCATACCAAACAATAACATGATCTTATTCTCAGCAAACAATATGAATTTATGTTCAACAAGTAACACAATCTTATACTCAACAAGTTATACGATCTTATGCTCAACATATAACATGATATTATTTTCAATAAATATCATGATTTTATTTACACAATAATGTGCAAGATATAAATGAAATTTTCAATATCCAACAAACATTAAAGAGAACAAAACCTACCCGATACGTCATCACTCGAGTATTTTCTCCTTCTCGTTCTTCAGAATGCCATTATCCTTACTTGATCCTTGCAATTAAAATAATTATCGAACTTAGTAACATTCTTATTCACTTGAGCATATTACATCTTATTCTTGATTTTACCGAATTCTAAGACTTAAGTTAGGCTATTGCATTCCTTAACATCTTATATCCTTAATAAACTTAAATTTTGATAAGTTACATAACATGCCATAATTAAAAGAATTTAAGTAACATATACTTAGTTTCATTATTGTACAACATTATCAAACCTTAACTTAAAGCAATCAAGTGAACAAATCTCACTTATATACTTATCATAAGTTCACTAATTAAATTCCCAAAACATTTTATTAATATGCCGATTCTAACAAAATTTCGGCAGAGTAACTTTTATAAAATGAATCGTCATTTCATTCCAAATTCAACCAATTCATCACAAACTCCACCAAATCATCATCATATGCTTAAATATATACTTAGGAACTTAAAACATGTTTAAATCAATCCATTTACACCATACTTTAACTATGCCTTTCAACCACCTTATTATGTAAACAAATAAAATTTTCAATCCACAATCAATTCAATCTCAACCAATTCATATATATACTTATCCATCATCAATGATCCTCAATCCAATATCAATTTAAATCCTAATCAAACCCATCATATAGTTCTAGCAAATTAGCATAAACTTTAATATTTCAACTTCCAATATATAAGTTCATAAAATCCCATAAATTTAACTTAAGCATTATTTATATCCTAGATCTCAAAAATCATATCAAATACATCAAACAAAATCAAGAATTCAAAGATCACTCAACCTCATAATTTTTGAAAATGAGGGAATATATATGCATTCAATTCTTTCCAATTTCTTTTACTAAATCAGGTTTATTTCCACTTAATTACACATATCTAAACTCAATTTAATCAAACCATAACAAATAATTAACATACAAAATTAGAGTTTATACATGCTTACTTGAATTCATCAACTTCATGAATTTTAAGAATTTAAACCATAGATTATGATATTTAAGCTTGATAAACATAAAGAAATCAATAAACATAACAAAAATTAAACAATTCAACCTTAATCACAAACATGAAATTTTTGAAAATTATGATATGTGAGAACATCATGTTCTTCAAATTTAAACACAAAAACTTGGAGTAAGTAGGATATTTACCTTCTTTGGAATGATTTCTCACTTAATTCTACACTTAACTTTGAATTAAAGTGAAGAAAAAAATTTGAGGTGTGTGTGTGATGTGTGTGCCAAAAATGGAGTGAAATGAGGGAGGTTGAGGATGATCTTTAATACATATGGTTCTAGAAGTTATATATATATAGATTTATTCATTTATTTATTCATTTTCTTTTGTATTATTTTCGAAAATTGCATAATTATTTTTCTAAAATTAATAATGTTGAACATTAATATTCTTTAATAGTAAAACTCAATTTTCTCATTAATATAAAGATCCAAAATAATTAAATCCATTATTGGAATGTAAATCATATAAATATTGATTTAATTCTTTCATATGCAAATAATCAAATAAACATTTTATTTATTCATAAATTTCGAAAATTATAGAAAGAAATTTCCATATCACTAGATATTAATAAAATAAATTTATTTAAGCCATTTAATAGCTTAAATATTATTTCATTTCATTTTATAAATAAATCTCACATAAATAATAATTAATGCATTTATTTAGAACATTTTCTAATTAATGAAAATTTTCATCAAAACACACACTATTAACCATATATCTCCTATTTTATCATAATAAAACTTGTTTCTAAATTATCTCTATTTCTGCTAAATTCTATTTCTTCGATTAGAAATTTATCGAATTTCTATCGCTTAATTTATTATGCACTTCTTTATAAATTTGTAGAGATGTAATGCCTTTAAGCCCCTAATTAATGCTTAATTAGGCTCTAATTAAGACTAAGAGATTTTCGGGTTACTACAAATAAGGTTACAGAAAAGAGTGGTTGGGAGAGAGACCTTACCTCATATGCCGCTACTCCGGCGGTGGATAGAATCCTCGTCACTGATCCCAGTGCTGCATCATCTGCATCATCTGACGCTGGTGCTCTTGATGCGCCGGCTGTTGGGCGAGGAGGGCCTGTTGTTGGGCCATCATGGAGAATGAGGGGGAGGGGTTAAAAATCTATTAAAAACACGCGGGTCAACGTATTTAATTCGGGTCGGTCCTCACGGCCGAGCTAGTGATCACTAGCTCGGTTGCTAGTTCTGCCCAAAACGTTCTGGACACTTTCTCGCGGCCACCCTCGCAATCGCTAGGCCGGTCGCTAGACGTGACCCCCCATTTTTTTTATGTTTTAATAAAAGCAATTATACTTTGGGACACAAAAACGACCAACAAGACACGACAAAACAAAAATAAAGAAAAACAAAACAGAAAAGAAGAAGAAAAAAACATAAAGCATGTAAATATATTGGGTTACCTCCCAACCAGTGCTAGATTTTTCGTCACTAGCTCGACGTTACCTCTCATCAATCAGGCGATTTGATAACTGACCTCATCATCAACTTTTGCTTGCCTCTATACTTTACGTTTACAGCAGACCACCATTTAGTGTGGATGTCCCCCCCCCCAAAAAAACTTGAACGAATCACTTGGGGTTTCATGCTGACTCAAGCTTTTTCTAGAAGACTTCCCAATGACTGGACGGTTGCCATCGAAGTGCGAGACATTGTTAACTATGGCAGTGTTGATTGAATGACAATCCTCATGCTCCGAGTTATCATTTCACTTGATGGCATCATAGATTGAAATAGTTAACTCCTCCTTATTCACACGGAAGGTTAGATCACCATCCTGCACATCAATCAGAGCCCTGCCTATGGCTAAGAATGGTCTCCCGAGAATGAGAGGTGGGTTCCCATCCTCTGGCATATCAAGGACCACAAAATCCGCTGGAAAGATGAAATCTTTGACTTTGACGAGCACGTCTTCCACTATCCCCCTTGGACGGGTAACTGATGCATCTGCTATTTGGAGAGCAATAGTAGTAGGCTTTATCTCTCCAATCTCCAATTTGTTAAATATGGACAGCAGCATCAGGTTGATGCTTGCCCCTAAATCGCACAGAACTCTGGAGAAAGTATGCCCTCCAATGACACAAGGTATAGTGAAGCAGCCTGGATCTTTTTGCTTTAGTGGTAACTTCTTTTGCAGCACAGCACCACACTCTTAAGATAAATTTATGGTCTTGAATTTTTCCAACTTCTTCTTGTTGGCAACAGCGTCCTTTAAAAACTTCATATATCCCGGCATATCTCTGAGTGCATCTATCAATGGAATATTGATATTCACCTTTTGGAACATCTCCATGAATCGGGTCAGCCTGTCGTCATGTTTCAGCTTAGCTAGACGACTTGGAAATAGGACCGGAGGAGTGTACGTTGGATAATTCTTGTTCGGTTCTGCCTCTCGGCCACCCTTACGATCTCTAGGGTGGTCGCGAGCTCCTGGAGCCGCGTCTGCCTTCTTCCTCGCGGCCGGGCTAATAGTCGCTAGCTTGGTCGCGAGCTCGTCGTCAGAACTCTCTGTACATTTTCTCATGTCCGACCTAGCGGTCCCTAGCTTGGTCGCGAGCTCCTCGGGAATACGTTCTATCTCTCTCCTCGCGGCCGGGCTAGCGGTCGCTAGCTCGGTCGCTAGCTCGTCCTTGTTCAGCACACGTCCTTCTCCTCGTTCAGGATGGTTCTGGTAAGCTTTTCCACTCCTCAACTGGATGGAAAAACTATGATTCTTCGGGTTTACCTCCATAGTTGATACAGCCAAAGGTTCGTTTATTCCAAACCCGGTACATGTTCCTGTTGGGCCGGTTATAAGAACACGAGCTAAGAAGTTCAAGGAGAGTTTGATGGGCTTAATCCAAGAAATGTGGGAGCAATAGCTGTCTAAGAAGCCCATTGGAGAGATTGGACCGAGCAGCCCAAGAGTAATAAATTTAATTGAGGCGAATGGGCTGAAGCTTGAGTAGTTTTTTATTCTTTAGTGATATATTTTTTGGGCTGTTTTTCGTGACATTGTTTGGCCTTTTCTTTTAGTAGATTTGTTTCCTTCTAGGTTTAGGATTTGTTTTCCAGCCTATAAATAGGCTTGTAATGTGTTGAACGAATCAGTGGAATCATTAATAAAAAAAACGTGAGTTTTATTCTCTCTTAAGAGTGTTCGAGTTTCTCTTTGTTTTTCCAAGACGAGTTCATCTATCGGCGTATCAAGGAGTCGACCAACCCTCGTTGTGTGTCATTCATCGTCCCCGAGTTGCTGCGTCAACTTCACGTTGGGATATAGGCAACATATCGACCTATATCACTTCTTGAGTTAGATTTAGAGGTTTTGGGATTTTTCCATCGGTTTCATCCAAAATCTTCCGTTCGCGTGCTGATAGATCCTTCGTACCAGCGAGGATCGTATCATTTGGTATCAGAGCAAATCCGTTCGTCATCCATCCGTTCGTCGCCCATCCATTCGTCGTCTCATCCATTCATTCGTCCATCCGTCGTCGTCCTGGTTTCGTTTCTTCTTTTCGTTTCGTGTCAAAGGTCATATCTAGGGTTTCTTTCTTTCGTTTCGACTGTTGTGATGTGGGTAGCGGCTAGGGTTTGTTCATCCGTATCTAGGGTTCTACCATATTTATGATCTTATCCATATCATATATTATCCATATTGTTATCCCTATCATACGTTATACCTATCATTATCCGTATCATACATTATCTCTATCTTATCCATATCATACATTATCCATATCATTATAGAAATTTTCGAATCCTGTTTCGAGCAAATTTTTTCTCTGCGTTCCTTAGTACGTTTAGAGTCGTTTGGTGCGTATTCTGTGCACTTTTTCCAAAATTTGGTTAAACCTCGTTGTGTTTTCTAGTTCCTTGGATAGAATTGATCGTGTTGAACAAATTTCTGCACAACACATTTTTGGGTTTTCAGTGTCGTGTCTTCGTGTCCTACGGTCTTTTCGGATAGTTTAGAGCCTTTTGAGTTAGTTCCTGTGTAGCTCTTCCAAAAAAATAAAAAAAATAAATAAATAAATAAAAAATATTGTCCAATTGATTTGTTGGTACGTTGTTGGTGAACTTAAAGTGGTAGATTGAGGGAATTCGATCCCTTGAGAGAGAATTTGAGTGGAAAAAGGCAAGAGAGGGTGAGATTATTAGAGTAAAGAAAAAGCCAAATTATTGAGTGATACACGAGTGTTGAGTGATTCATCTTGAGTGATACACGAGTGATAGTGAGGTTATGAGGTTCTTTTGTTTCTTGCAGCTATGTCTAAGAAAATAGATTCCAGTAGTTCCATTCCACGTGACGAAGAAGAAGATTTGACGCCTCAGACCAAATTCTTATTTGAGGCCTTACGAGCTGAACTAGGAAAAATCATCACAAAGTAAATCGAAGGGGTGCATGAACGCATTACTAGGGAGTTTGAGCAGAGAAATCGTAGAAACACTGATGAGAGATGTCGGCGGGATCCGATCATCTATCAGTGAGGTGGAGGATGCAGGGGAGGAAGAGGAGGAGGACCTCTTCGTCAGGCAGATAGATACGAAGGGCTTGAATTTGAAGATGAGGAAGATGAATTTTCAGATTTTGAAGATAGGCGCCCAAGAGGAAGAGATCGAGAAGATAACAATTTGGGCACCATCAAGATGAATATTCCCTCCTTCCAAGGGAAGAATGATCCAGAATTGTATCTCGAGTTGGAGAGAAAGGTGGAACTCATGTTCGAATGCCATAACTATTATGATTTCAAGAAAGTGAAGCTGGCAGCGATTGAGTTTTCAGATTATGCACTTGTTTGGTGGGATCAGTTGGTGACAAACAGGAGAAGGAGCAGAGAACCACCGATTGATACATGGGACGACATGAAGGCAGTGATGAGGAAGCGTTTTGTTCCTCCTCATTACTAATGTGAGTTGTACAACAAGTTGCAAAATTTGAGACAAAGCAGTAGGAGTGTGGATGAGTAATATAAGGAGATGGAGATAGCGATGATTCGAGCTAACGTGGAAGAAGACAGGGAAGCCACAATGGCGAGATTTTTGGCTGGTCTGAATTGGGAGGTTCGAGATAGAGTGGAGCTGCGACATTATGTCGAGTGGATGATATGGTGCACATGGCCATAAAGGTAGAGAATCACCAAGAGAGGAGGTAGCGATGGCAGCAGCAGTGACTGAGCGCACTCGCACCAACTGGAGGCAATCCCAACCAGCCTCTAGTGGTTTCTCATCAAAAGGGAACCAATGGAAGAAGGAGACACCACAGAGAGAGGAGAAGAAGTCGTTCGTAAAACAAAAATCAGATTTTTCGAATCAAGGTATTCCTGTTGTCGGAAATCGTGATATTAAGTGTTTTACTTGTCATGGTTTTGGGCATGTTGCTAGAGAGTGTCCGAACAAGAGAGTTATGATCATGAGATATGATGGAGAGGTGGTGACGGATGATGAGGCTGTAGAACCAGAGATGCCAGCTTTGGAAGATCCTGATGATGACGAAGAGGAGGTTGAAGAGATCTTACACCTGCTAGGCAACTTTTTGTAGCTAGGCGAATTCTGAGTGCCCAAACTCAGTCAGATGAGAGAGAGCAGCGAGAGAACATCTTTCACACGAAATGTCACGTGAAAGATGTTCCGACCAAATTTTTCTACTAAGTCGCTCGCAATAGTACGAGATCCCTATAGTGTGGTAAGGTCGACCCAAGTCGAATCTCTCGAGGAAGACTTAACAGGGCTTATGATGTGTTACGATAAAAACGGTAATTCTAAATCATAAACTTGATTGGGGGTGATGATTAACTAAAATTGAAAGGAATTAAATCACGCAAACGATTCAAACAATTGTTCAAAGCAGTTCAATAGCAACATGAATAATTCAAGATTGTGAGAAAGACTAGGGTATTAGGGTTCTTCGCCTTGATTAATTGATTTATGCTTGATTAAGAAATCTACCTATTCATGCAATCCTCAAAGCTCAATCCAAACACTCGACTTTCGTTCTGTGGATTAAACCTAGGTTATCAAACTTCACAAATACATAAACTATTAGAGTACCCGTTTCAGGTAATCTCTAACCCAATTGATTCCTATGATGTAACGTATCTATCTCTCGATAATACACGAAACATAAACAATTAAATGGCGATCAATCACTTAACAGTAAACCCTAGGATTCTATTGGCATACTCAATCAAAAAAAATATACAATCAATCAATTTGAATCACCCAACCCTAGAAGAAAATTAGTTCATGCTCATCTCACGGATCAAACAATTGAAATCAATAAAGATCATTACTCAATAATTCAACGGAAGAAAATAGAATAATAATCCTTACAATCTCAAAAGTCGTTGATGAATTTCTTCAATCAAAGGTCTTGAATCAATCAATTGCAAAGGAATTGCTTGGAAAATAAGGATGAACAATTCGCTTGGAAGAGCCAAGTTCTTAAGAAAACTGACGAATGAAAAATAAAATAATCCCTAGGGTTTTTTCAGCGTTTAAGTTATATTTATAGCGCCCGAAATTTCTCTCCCAGCGCCGAATGGAGTCCCAGTGCCGGACGCGTGCTCTTCAAAGTAGGCAAAATCACAATCACCAAGCGCCGGCTTGCTCGACAGCGCGGACGCGGGCGCCCGTGGAAAAGGGAGCCAACGCCGGACGCGGTAATTTTCTGACAACTTCAGCTCGGGAGCCAGCGCCGGACGTAATCCCAGCACCGGACGTGGCATCTCTCTGGATGACTTCAGCTCGAGAGCCAGCGCCGGATGCACGCCAGCGCCGGACGTGGGCGATCTCTGGGCAACTTCAGCGAGGGCACCCATCGTCGGACGCATGCCAGCACCGGACGTGGGTGCCCTAAGGGCAATACGGAACCCAGCCGGATGCATCCAAGCGCCGGACGCGAGAGCCTCCTCGAGCGCGTCCTCACGATGCCAAACGCACCCAGCGCCGGCTACGCCGAGTCCGACGCTTGGGTGCATTTTTATGTTCAAAATGCTTAAACGCGAACATTCCCTACACAAAACAAAAACAAACATGATTCCAATAAAAAGATATTCAAAACTAAACGAATAGGAATCAAATCGTCTAAAACAAATATAGAAAAACATAACAAAAACATGCAAAACAACTCCCCCACACTTAACTCTTTGCTTGTCCTCGAGCAAATTTTAGTTTCTTGAAAAGAATGGTACACATCAAATCAATGCTTCAAATAGAATCAATCACATATTCCCATCTTTTCAATGCATCTTAATAATATAGGTCTCAGTATAATGATCCTCATTCGTCAATACAAACATGTGACTTATCATAGAATAGTTATGCTTCGACTCAAATATGATTTCATAAATCAATTTACAACTCACATGGTTCCCTTTAATGTAAGACATCCCAATGATAAAAATAAATAAGACATGTGAAACTTAAAACCGATTATAGGACAATAATCGTTAGGTGAAACCTTCAAGTGATAAACTCGAGTATCCTAACGTAGTTATCTATACCCATATCATAGAGTCTCCATTCGAGTGACAACACAAGCAAGAGGGGTAGAGCCCCTTATTCGAATTTTAAGCCCACTTATTTCACAACATCATTTCAATGATTTTCAGATTTTTTTTTTTCTTCTGTTTTTTTTTTTTAAGAAATCATACAAGACAAGGGTTCCATGTATGAAGTATATGACAACCGATCACATACATTATCTAATCACAAAGATCCTAATCGGGTCCCACAGCTCAAATTGACAACTAAGTTTCATTACATTAAAACCATATATATCAAGACAACATGAAATTCAGATCAAAACACAATTAATCCAACTTAAAGCATAATTTTCACGCACTATTGATTTCAAGAACAAAAATCCTCTCTAATCCAAACACAAAGCTAAGAACAAAGCAAAACAACAAAACAAAACAAAACAGAAATGAAACCCCCCACACACACTTAAAACAGTAAAACAAAACCACAAAACAAAACAAAACAGAAATGAAACCCCCCACACTTAAAACAAAAGGTCCTCATTGCAGATTAATATAAGACTAATTCGCTCGCAATAGTACGAGATCCCTATAGTGTGGTAAGGTCGACCCAAGTCGAATCTCTCGAGGAAGACTTAACAGGGTTTATGATGTGTTACGATAAAAACGGTAATTCTAAATCCTAAATTTGATTGGGGGTGATGATTAACTAAAATTGACAGGAATTAAATCACGCAAACAATTCAAACAATTGTTCAAAGCAGTTCAATAGCAACATGAATAATTCAAGATTGTGAGAAAGACTAGGGTATTAGGGTTCTTCGCCTTGATTAATTGATTTATGCTTGATTAAGAAATCTACCTATTCAAGCAATCCTCAAAGCTCAATCCAAACACTCGACTTTCGTTCCGTGGATTAAACCTAGGTTATCAAATTTCACAAATACATAAACTATTAGAGTACCCGTTTCCGGTAACCTCTAACCCAATTGATTCCTATGATGTAACGTATCTATCTCTCGATAATACACGAAACATAAACAACTAAATGGCGATCAATCACTTAACAGTAAACCCTAGGATTCTATTGGCATACTCAATCAAAAAAAATAAACAATCAATCAATTTGAATCACCCAACCCTAGAAGAAAATTAGTTCATGCTCATCTCACGGATCAAACAATTGAAATCAATAAAGATCATTACTCAATAATTCAACGAAAGAAAATAGAATAATAATCCTTATAATCGCAAAAGTCGTTGATGAATTTCTTCAATCAAAGGTCTTAAATCAATCAATTGCAAAGGAATTGCTTGGAAAATAAGGATGAACAATTCGCGTGGAAGAGCCAAGTTCTTAAGAAAACTGATGAATGAAAAATAAAATAATCCCTAGGGTTTTTTCAGCGTTTAAGTTATATTTATAGCGCCCGAAATTTCTCTCCCATCGTCGACGGAGTCCCAGCGCCGGACGCGTGCTCTTCAAAGTAGGCGAAATCACGGTCACCAAGCACCGGCTTGCTCGGCAGCGCCGGACATAGGTGCCCGTGGAAAAGGAAGCCAGCGCCGGACGTATGCCAGCGCCGGACGCGGCAATCTCCTGGAAAACTTCAGCTCGGGAGCTAGCGTCGGACGCAATCCCAACGTCGGATGCGGCATCTCTCTGGATAACTTCAGCTCGAGAGCCAGCGCCGGACGCAGCATCTCTCTGGACGACTTCAACACAGCGCCTATCGATGGACGCACGCCAGCACCGGACGTGGGCGATCTCTGGGCAACTTCAGCGAGGGCACCCAGCACCGGACGCATCCAAGCGCTAGACGCGAGTGCCTCCTCGAGCGCGTCCTTCACGATGCCAAACGCAACCAGCGTCGGCTACGCCGAGTCCGGTGCTTGGGTGCGTTTTTATGCTCAAAATGCTTAAACGCGAACATTCCCTACACAAAACAAAAACGAACATGATTCCAATAAAAAGATATTCAAAACTAAACGAATAGGAATCAAATCGTCTAAAACAAATATAGAAAAACATAACAAAAACATGCAAAACAAAAGATAAGCTGTGCAGCGTCATTGTTGATGGAGGGAGTTGCACGAATGTGGCTAGTGCAGCCATGGTTCAGAGATTGGGGCTGCCCGTGGTGAAACATCCCAAGCCATACCGTCTGCAGTGGCTGAATGATACTGGCATCATCAAGGTGACAAGGCAAGTGCAGATTCCTATTCGCATTGGGAAGTATGAGGATGAGGTGTTGTGTGATGTGATCCCAGTGCAAGCGTGCCATATTTTGTTGGGACGGCCTTGGTAGTTTGATCGTCGTCTTACTCATGATGGATTCACCAACCGATACACCTTTGAGTATAAGCAGAAGAAGGTGTAATTTATTCCTCTTACTCCTTCTCAAGTTTATGAGGATCAAGTGCAGTTGGCCAAGGAGGCGGAGAAGGTGAAGTCTAGTAAGGGGCAGACTGTGGAGAAAAATGAGAATGGTCTGATCCAGAAGTCCTTTCTTGCAAGGGATAGTGATTGGAAGTGGGCCATGAACAAGCAGAAGTCGTTGGTCCTGCTGTTGTACAAGGAGAACTTGATTATCACTAACGATCTCACTTCTCTACCACCTTCTATTTCTTCTCTTTTGCAGGATTTTGATGATGTCTTCCCCGAAGATACGTTTCATGGTTTTCCACCAATTCGAGGGATTGAGCATCAAATTGATTTTGTGCCTGGAGCAACACTTCCTAACAGACCAGCCTACCGAACCAATCCGGAGGAGACGAAGGAGTTGGATAGACAAATTGGGGAGTTACTAGCCAAGGGTCACGTGAGGGAGAGTTTGAGTCCTTGTGCGGTACCCGTTCTACTTGTGCCAAAGAAGGATTTGAATATGAGGATGTGTTGTGATTGCCGAGCTATCAACAATATCACGGTAAAGTATCGACATCCTATTCCTCGTTTAGATTATATGCTTGATGAGTTGCATGGTTCTTACGTGTTTCTCAAGATTGATTTGCGTAGTGGATACCATCAGATTAGGATTAAGGAAGGGGATGAGTGGAAAATAGCTTTTAAGAAAAAACTTAGTTTGTATGAGTGGTTAGTTATGCCTTTTGGTTTAACTAATGCACCTAGCACGTTTATGCGTCTTATGAATCATGTTTTACGTGCGTTCATCGGCAGATTTGTTGTGGTCTATTTTGATGACATCTTAGTCTATAGTAAGAGTCATGAGGAACATGTTCAGCATTTACGATCTGTTTTAGATGTGCTTCGGAAGGAGCGGCTGTTTGCTAACCTTAAGAAGTGCGTATTTTCTACGGACAAGCTTGTGTTTTTGGTTTTGTTGTTAGTGCACAGGGTGTATAGGTTGATGAGGAAAAGATACGAGCTATCCAAGAGTGGCCAAGTCCAAAGAGTATTGGAGAAGTTAGGAGTTTTCATGGACTTTCTAGCTAGGTGAACACCCAACCTCTTTCTTCCCACTTCTTTTATCCCATCCTGAGTCATAGCTCCGGCTAAGCCGTCCTTAGGGATAGTGGGCTGTGACACTAACTATGATTTTCTCTCTCTAACTTATGATTATTTCTCTAGCTTATAAGCTCAATTATCCAAACACTTTGACAACTTATAATCTCTTCAGATATTATGTCTTATAAACTCTTGGAGCTTATAAGCTCTTTAAAATAAACTTAGCCAAACACCCTCTAAGAACGATCTTAAATTTTGTCATGTTTGTAACACCCCGGATTTTAGAAGGCCAAATCAATAATAATAGTAGTAGTAGTAGTAGTAGTAGTAGTAGTAGTAGTAATAAAATATTGAACTATGAATGGATATTGTGTCACTCATTTTTTTTCCAAATTTGTACTTATCTATCAATATGATTATCTGTAATCTAATAAAACAATTGATAAGTCATATATACACTAGTATGCACGAAATTGTTGTATTAATATTAAAATAAAATCTTCTTGTGTAGTCGTTATTCATACAACAGATATGATCGACATAAATAAAGATGATGCTAATTAATATTTAAACAATTTAATTATTTGACAAGGGAATGACAACTGTGATTATGATTTCTCGATATGCATCGGGAAGCGTTTGGATGTAATATCCCGTAATTTTAATACTAGATTACGATAATAAATTCCGTAATTAGTATTATTAAATTAATAATTAAAATCCTAAATAGTCAACTCTGGACTTTGACCGAGCATAGTTGGAGAATTTCTGTGAGAGATTCACTGACGCTTAGTGAATTAAGGAATATAATTTCCAATATTCCTAACGTAATTTTCTAACGTCGAATAAATTCGACTTGTTACGTTTCTGATATTATTAAGCGCTGTTAATTACTTAAACCCTATTATTATAGGAATAAATAAAGTTGTAACAAACTTTATTTTGAACGTTATAGAGATAATTCGCCTATGAGAATTTTGAGACGCTTCAAACGCGGTTTTGAGATGAGTCCACAACTCGCTTAAACGATCATAGAATTATAAAATTCAAATTCCTATGATTATTTTATGATATAAGAGCATTATTTATCATCAAAATAATGCTAGATAATTATAGAATATAAAGCCCCAATAATTAGGGTTCAAAACTCTAATTTCCAAAATTAGGGTTTTGTGGATCTAAATTATTTTAAATACTTTTCTATGATTAAATTTATTATCTAAGACATATAATATGTCACATAATTATGTAATAGCTACTTTATACAAGGAAATAAAATATTTGGGAATACCTTAGTAAAAATCGAAAATTAGGGTTTTCTAAGTACAAATTAATTTTTATTCTTATTTAATTAATGATATATGATAATTATTATATTATTATGATGTCATTAAGAATAAAATGAGGTGTATTACAACTTGCACAAGTGGGGGTGCACTTGTGCCCTAAAGTGGCGAAAATTTTAGGGTTTTTAAGTATGATTTATGTGATAAACATTATCCTATAATTAAGGATAAGCTATGAGTTGGATCTTATCCTATATTAGGTGTATAATAGACATAGTTATCAAATGGAACAAGTAATCCAAGTTCATTGAATGGGGAGGGGCGAAAACTTGGAGAATAAGGTTGGAATTTATTCATTTTCATACTATATAATAGGGACACATGTATAGTTGAAATTTTTGACTTTTCAAAAGCTACTTTATTATATGATAATAATATAATATAATATATGATAGGAAAATAAAATAAAATCCTATCCTAATACACTATGATTGGCGTGAACTACACTATAGGAATATAATGTGATAATTCATTTAATTCTTGATAATTATGCTATAATTAATTAATTAAATTATAATATAACATAATAAAGTATATAATATAAGAAAGAAATAAAAATCACTCCTAACCTATAGTTATGGGCGACACACACACAACATTAAATACAATGGGATAATTTAATTAATTCAAGAGAGGTTCAATGTATCTAATTAAAAGGATAAGGTAGCAAGTGGGATGAGTTGTATAAGATAAGGTTTTTGATAAGGTTTTTGATAAGGTTAGGGATAAGGTTGCAACAAGTGGACCTTAGATATTTTCATATAATAATAATTAAATAATTAACCTAAGTCTATAAATAGCTCATGAATGCCTTCATTTTCTTCATCCCATACCAAGTTTCGAAAATTATAAGAGAGAAAAGAGAGAGTGTTCTCCAATCCTTTCAAACCCGAGCATAGAACAAATAAACGTTCGCCGATCGATTCTAATCCGACTAAGAGGTTAGATTTCTTACAAGCTTTGTATATACGTTAGAATTTATGTTATAAGCTTAGTGTGTTCATGTGATTTTCGAAAATTACATAACTTATGCTAATATGTTTAGATATTATGTTTATATGAAGTTATTAAGCATATAGTATAATTATATCATAAAATTAAGCATGCTATTAAATTTAAAATTTGGACCGAAAATATAGGAAGGTCATATGTTGATGATTTTGATTTTTAATTGTTAATTTGAGCATGGAATAATAATCTAGGGTATTAAACAAGTTTATATGAATTTATATAAATTTTGGAGAGCTTTAGTACCTAAGTTCAAGACTTTCAAAATTATAATATATGATAATAGGTTGAGATATAAACCATATTTAAGTGTTATCATGTCATATTAATGATGTAGATTCATAATATATGGTTGTAGGAATTTATTGAAATTTATAAAAATTAATTGGACCTAAGTCAAAGTTTCGAAATATGACTTAGGTAAATTAAATTCAATAGTTCATAATAAATAACAATTATGTTATAGTAAGCATAGTTAAGGATGATTAAGTGTTATGTGAATTTATTAGAATTTTTAAAAATTGTTTACTTGGTGAAATATGAAAATCGAAAACCATATAGTATAATTCTAAGGTGTATGATTTTATTTGACCAAAGTAATTACATAATATGATCTAAAATGATGTTTTAGACATAGTATGATTTTATGGAAATTTTTAGATCAAGAATTGCACATGAAATGATAAGAATTTCATAAATAATTAAAAAAGTCAAAGTGTTGACCAAAGTCAAAATTGTTGACTTTTCGTTAACTTTGTCAAAATAGTTGACCAAAAACATTGACCAAGGTCAACGGGCACACAATTCAATAATACGTGATCTATGTGACGTAGTACGTTTAGTAAAAATGTAACTTACGTTACGTAAGTACATTAAAACGTACAGTATATATTAAAAAGGTAGAATATCTCTTATAAATTGAGAAAATTCATAATCGACATTAATTGATTAGGAAACGTCAAAATAAGTCCGGCGTTAGCCTTATTTGACGCGTAGATCGTTATAGACTATGTTAGTCTCTCTCGAACGTGATCAACGTACTAAAATAGTTCTTACGTTAAGGTGGGACGTGGACTTGAGCTTTCGACTTAGAAAGGAACGTTATTGAAAAAGCTACGTACCAGGTGGGCTTTACTCAAAAAGCCCTTTATTTACGATGCTTTCTTCGAAAAGTATTTATTTACAAAAGCTTTCAGTTGAAAATGATTATGAACTGTTATTCAATTACATGCCCAAAGTATTTATGTTTTATGTATGGATCCTATCATGAGATGGTTAGCGAACCATGAAAGTTATCGCTTGTTGGGTCGCCCCAACTTTATAGAAAATCGATATCGGATCCCGTGCTAGATGCGAATTCCTACCGGATTAACGTGTACACCATAGGTATTTGTGAGCCGTTAGCAACATCTTCGGCGGTCGCGTGCGTCGTAGAGGAGGCTACCTCTCAGGCGTGAGCGAGTTATGAGAAAGTAATATAGATGATACGGATCATACATACCAGAAAATGCCTGCAGACGATGTTTTGAAAATGAGAAAATGTTTTAGTAAGCACAAGGCATTTTCAACTAAAACCCTTGTGTCTTACTTACGGGCGATGTAATTAAAGAAAATGTTTTTGGCATGAGCCCACTAAGTGCATTCTTGTACTTAGCCCTGCATGTTTGTTTTTAAATGTGCAGGTTGAGCAGTTGATGTTGGATGTTGAAGTGTTGAGAAGTTGGAGTCTTCTATCTTTGATAAGTATAGCCTTGATTACATATCGTCATATGTGTAATCACACGTCTTTCCGCTGCAAAGTTATATAGGTTATGTTTCGAGTTGAACCCTTTAAGTCAAGAGTCTAAATGATCCAGTTTCGTATGTACGATATATGTGTCACACAAATGATATGAAGTTTAAAGAATTTGTCTATTATATACCTCACAGTTCCATAATTAGTCTTTGTTCCTGTTGTTAATCCCCGTCATTAGTAACAGTTTCTGCTAAATCCGTACTACGGAAAGGCGGGCTGTTCCTAGTCAGATGCAGAATCCCTGACTATGTGATTGTGAGCCCCGTTAGCAACATCTTCGACGGTCGCGTGCGTGTTCAGAGAGGAGGCCTACCTCTACAACGTGAGAATGAGTTATGAGAAAGTACATGTATGATACGGATCATACATACCGAAAATGCTGCGCAGCGATGTTTTGAAAATGAGAAAATGTTTTAGTAAGCACAAGGCATTTTCAACTAAAACCCTGTGTCTTACTTATAGGCGGTGTAATTAAAGAAAATGTTTTGGCATGAGCCCACTAAGTGCATTCTTGTACTTAGCCACCGCATGTTTGTTTTAAATGCGCAGTTGAAAGCGATTGATGTTGGATGTTGAAGTGTTGAGAAGTTGGAGTCTTCTATCTTTGATAAGTATAGCCTTGATTACATATCGTCATATGTGTAATCACACGTCTTTCCGCTGCAAAGTTATATAGGTTATGTTTCGAGTTGAACCCTTTAAGTCAAGAGTCTAAATGATCCAGTTTCGTATGTACGATATATGTGTCACATCAAATGATATGAAGTTTCTGAGAATTTGTCTATTATATACCTCGCAGTTCCATAATTAGTCTTTGTTCCTGTTGTTAATCCCCGTCATTAGTAACAGTTTCTGCTAAATCCGTACTACGGAAAGGCGGGCTGTTACATTGGATTAGGCTACATTTGTGGAGAATAAATATTCTTTTAGTAATAGTATAGTTGTAAATCAATAAAAAATAATAATAGTAATCTTAGGGATAATCATGATATATATATTGATATGTATTCTATTTCAAATCAAATTCTATATATTTATCAAACTCTAATATTTTATTTTATAAAACTTATCTCCACTTGAAATCCTCAAATAGGCTTTGTAGAACATTAATTTTTTAGCCATAATTTTATTTTATAGGATTAAGATTTAATTAACAAAAGTTCAACTATGATTAGGACTTTATTAGGTTTATATATATATATATATAACAACACACTCGGCTCATACAACACAAACACACACAACACTCATATACACACGCACACACTTCACACTCACATGAACACACACACTCATATGTGCGCACACACACACCCACAAATATTTCGCTCCAGTGCTCAATTGACGACAACATATTTTTGATTCCTCTACTAGTTGGTGCGGCGCAATTAGGACCCTCGTTTCCGAATTTAGTTGATTTTGATTTGTTGTGCTCAACAAAACAAGGTGGGGAAATTAATGCTTGTGGTTATGTTATCCCTATTGTTTTATAAGTTTATATTCATATTGATTATATGATTACATGTTTTTATTTTAAAAACTGCATGGTGTTTATGATAATATATATGTTCTCATGTTATACTATATGTTACTATATATATTTAAGTCAATATTAGGGTCTCGTGTTAATATTATATTTAAGGCCTCACAGAATATTAAAGCCTCATGTTATAATTATATTTAAGACCTCATAGAATATTAAGGTCTCATGGTATTATTATATTTAAGGCCTCATGGTATATTTTTTTAAGACCTCACAGAATATTAAGGTCTCAAAGTTATATTTATATATATTTTCATGATATTAAATTCTATTTATGTGACAATATGAAAGATTAACATGTATTATATATGTGGATAATTGCATTGTTCCTCACTGAGTATATTTATGATATGTTCACCCCTATCTACTTTCAATTTTGCAGTTGAGGACTCGAAGCAACCATGGAAGTCGAGAATGACTTGTACAATATGAAGTCATTCAAGTTATGAGATTTTCGATATTGATTAAAATCTTAAACTTAGTTTTTATTTAGTTAAGTCGTTTTCAAATTAAAATATTTTTTTTAGACATGTCTTTTAGTTCATTATTTTGCTTAACATGGTCACTTATGAAGAAAAGATTGATCTAGTCATTTCGTAATTAAGTCAAAAAAATTTAATTTATATTTATCTATTGAGTTTACAAATTTTTAATTTGCTGTTCAAGTTTAAATTAAATAGCAATATTTTATTTTCTTAGAAAATTTGAGGTGTTACATAGTGATATCAGAGCGGGTCTACGTTCCTATAGACTCGTGCTAAGTATAAGACTAAATATGTTTATGGAAAAGAAAGAACCTAGTGATTTCAGACTCCTACGCCGCATCGACTCTAAGGTATGTGTTTTAGTTTTATGCAAATCTATTGAAGGTTATTGATTAAATTTGAGTGTTTTAGTGTTATGCAAGTCTATTGAAGGTTATTGATGAAAATTGAGTTATGTTTTTTATGCTTTCATGATTCAAGTGTGAACTTACATATTCTTAGTACACTAGGAAAGTAAGAAATTATTTAACTTGTGATAAGTTACATAGATGGTAAAAACATTATTGCCGATGATCGGTTTTTTTTAGAATATAATATGCAAAAAAATTCTACGTGTAAAGAGAACTTTATTTAACTCAATGATAAAATCTAATTTTGGATAATTAGAATTTCGAGTAAAAAATTATTTTTAAGTGGGTAAGGTTGTAATACCTCAGATTTTAGAAAGCCAAATCAATAATAATAATAATAGTAGTAGTAGTAGTAGTAATAATAAAATATTGAACTATGAATGGATATTGTGTCACTCATTTTTTTCTTTCAAATTTGTACTTATCTATCAATATGATTATATGTAATCTAATAAAACAATTGATAAGTCATATGTATACTAGTATGCACGAAATTGTTGTAATAATATTAAAATAAAATCTTCTTGTATAGTCATTATTAATACAATAGATATGATCGACATAAATAAAGATGATGCTAATTAATATTTAAAAAATTTAATTATTTGACAAGGGAATGACAACTGTGATTATGAGTTCTCAAGATGCATCAGGAAGCGTTTGGATCTAACTACATTTGTGGAGAACAAAATATTCTTTTAGTAATAGTATAGTAGTAATTCAATAAAAAATAATTATAGTAATCTTAGGGATATTCATGATATATATATTGATATGTATTGTATTTCAAATCAAATTCTATATACTTATCAAACTCTAATATTTTATTTTTTAAAACTTATCTCCACTTGAAATCCTCAAATTAGGCTTTGTAGAACATTAATTTTTTGAGCCCTAGTATTATTTTATAGGATTAAGATTTAATTAACAAGAGTTCAAATATGATTAGGACTTTATTAGGGTTTATATATATATATATATGACATACACACACGGCACATACAACACAAACACACACAACACTCATATTCACATGCACACACACATTCACATGGCACACACACATTCACACACACATCACACGTACATGCACTCACATGAACACACACACTCATACGCGCGTACACACACACATAAATATTTCGCTCCAGTGCTCAATTGACGGCAACATATTTTTTATTCCTCTACTAGTCGGTGCGGCGCAACTAGGACCATCGTTTCCGAATTGAGTTTATTTTGATATGTTGTGCTCAACAAAACAAGATGGGGAAATTTATGCTTGTGGTTATGTTATCCCTATTGTTTTATTTGTTTATATTCATATTGATTATATGATTACATGTTTTTATTTTAAAGACTACAAGGTGTTTATGTTAATATATATGTTCTCATGTTGTACTATATGTTACTATATATATTTAAGACAATATTAAGGTCTCATGTTATTATTATATTTAAGGCTTCACATAATATTAAGGTCTCATGTTATAATTATATTTAAGACCTCATAGAATATTAAGGTATCATGGTATTATTATATTTAAGGCCTCATAGAATATTAAGGCCTCATGGTATATTTTTTTTAAGACCTCATAGAATATTAAGGTCTCACAGTTATATATATATATATATATATATATTCATGATATTAAATTCTATTTATATGACAATTGATCGCTATATTTCCTACCAATTAAAATGATAGTAATGTAACAGCCTTCTACTACTAATGACGGATTAGTAGGGACTATCACTTGAAACAGTAATTAAGAGATATGAAAGCCAATTTAATACAGACATGTGAGACATATATCGAATAAATTAAGAAGCTTCAAACCATTATATACATTACACACATAATATACATGTGAGGCTAGACCAACAGATTCTTAACAAAATGGTTCAACTAATCTGAAGGTATTTAACTGTCAACTTCTAAACATAACTTAGTGTTCTATTACAGGGGAAGAACATGTGAATACACATATGACGATGTGTAAACAAGGTTCTAACATATATATCAGCAACAAAAAGTATTACGACTGCTCAACACACCTCCATCCATCATCAGCTCAACCTGCACATTTATAAACAAACATGCAGGACTGAGTACAAGAATGCACTCAGTGAACTCATTCCAAAACATTTTATCAATTTAAATTACACTGCCCGATCACAGTAAGACACAAGGGTTCTATTTGAAAAAGGCCTTGTACTTACGAAACATTTTCATCATTTCATAAACATTTGTCTGGCCAGACATATTTTCCTTGTATGTATGATCCACATCCCTTCCCTTCCTCATAACATTTCATTAACGCCGTAGAAGTAGGCCTCATTCACGTCATTGTGACCGACCAAGAATTGTCCTTCAAGAGATGATTCAATCCATAAGATATCGAATAACGATTTCGATTATTTTCATGAAGGAATGAATCCCATGCAATATTTTATATTCACCCGAATTGTGAATTAAGAAATAAAAGTATATGAAGTATATTTTATATTCCTATTTTATATTTAACGTCGATTAAGAAATAAAAGTCGATGAAGTGTAGTTAAACGCGTCGTATCGATAGTTTTCTGATAACTAAGCAGAATTAAATTCCATTATTAATGGAATAATTTAATAAAGTGATTACCATTTTATTACGACCATTTCGAGATGAGTCGATAATGAGCGTTTTAGCGTTTTCAAACGTTAACGTTTTGAGATGAAACAGCGTTTTAATCGATCAAGAAATTATAGGAATTAATTTCCTATGATTAGTATATGTAATTACAGTATTATTAAGCATTAAATCAATGCTAGATCAACAAGAATTGAGAGTGACCAATTTTTCAAACGTTTGAAAACCCTAATTTTGAACTCGATTTTTTCGCATAAAATGATGCCATTAATTTATCCGATGATATTATTTATCATCTAAACTATATGTCATAACATATATCAATGTTGGGCATGGAAAATAAAATTTGGACCTTGGCATAGTGTAATAGCCGAGAGCTATATACACATATATACTAAGCACTTATTTGTTGATTTATTCTTTTGCATGTATCTACTATATGACAATGTGATTAATTATAACCTAACTAAGCAATTAAAATCAGATATATATATAGTGCATGTGTGTGTGTGTGAGTGTAGAGGTGTGTGTGTGTGTATGGACAAGTGTTACCATGCAAGGTCATGGGACAACACTTGTCACCCTAAGCTACCACCCCATGTAACACCACACTCCCACTTCAGCCTTCTCCCCACGACACTCTCCCTCCCCAAATTCAGATTTGCAGCCATCTCCTCTCCTCTCTCTCTCTAAGGTTTGCAAGGAGGCCAAGAGCTCCTCCCTCCCCCACTTTCATCTCAACCGAGCATGAGCTCCGTCGCACCTCCATCTCTCCTCAACCTTGTTAAAACTCTGATCCAAGGTAAAATCCCTACACCCATAAGTTACTTTGATCGAAATATACACATGCATGTTCATCAATAAGCTTGATGGTGTTGGTTCTATACTTGAAAGTGATTGCATGTTGTTAATCTGGACGATCAGTAACTTCCCGAATTTATTTGACTAAGTTTCAGTGGTCCGATGATTGTGAATTTTTGATATGTTGAAATTATATGTGTCTAGTATGCCTCTGTAAAATTTCAAGTCCATCCAACTTGATTTGCTATTTTAATTGTATTTATCAAAAACACTGCACAAATCTGCGAAATCGCCGTGTTTATCACCCATAGTGCGTGGCTTTCGTTTTAAGTTTGGATAATGATAAAACTCTAAAATTTGGCAGAAACATAATTCAGCATGTCTGGAAGATTCCTGTAAATTTTCATAATTTTCTAAAAATCTTTACTATTTATTCCAGATTTTACAAGTTAACTGCACAAAACTGTCACGGGATTGATAGCTTGTGGTAAAACATTTTTATCTCCCAATCTATGGTGAATCATTGAGTGAGGCTTTTTCTGGATAAAACTAGACTTAAGTGGCTTTTCAATATGATTGGTTTCATTTCCAGATTCCTTATAATGAACTCACGGTGAATTTTTAAAGTTGATACATTACAGTAAGTTGTTTTGGACAAACTGCCTTAGTAAATTTTTCATATAATAGGCTGTTCGAGTATGACTTTTACGTGAGGTGTTCAAGCCATTTGTAGTCCGATTTGGACTTGGGTTTCTTCATAAGAAATGTTCCCCACCATGTCTAGTTATGATCTGGAAAGTTTTATCCCAAACCAAGTTTTATAGGTATACCTTTCATCGACCCAAAGTCACCTACTGGAAACTGTCCATTTCCAACTAGTCAACTTTGGACTTATGTATTTCTCGATGAGTTAGATATTTTCCAGTATGGTCTTCATGACATATGTAGTACTTGTTACAAGGTTTCTAAATTGGTAGCCTGCAGCCATTTTGGCATTGCGAGTCAAAAGTTACGAGCCTCGCAAAACCCCTCGTCGTTAAGCTAAAACTGAAAATTCTGAAAAATTTTCTAAGTATAGAAGTCAGTTTGAGTTGCCCACTTTGAGACCCTATATCTTCAGAACCACGACTCTTTTGGATTTAATTCCTTCTTAGAACTTGTAGTACATGTTTAGAGGTTTCCAGAATGTATCTTTGTGCGACCATACGTATTCTGAATCGAGAGTTATGGATCGTCAAAGTACGTCACTTGGGTTGTTTCAAGCTGTTTTTGCTGAAATTAAACACTTGAAATTTGACTAAGTGTTGGAAACCCTATGTAAGTATGCCTTATGTGACTAACATGCTATTAATCGATGCATTCATTATGTTATGTCGCAAGGTGCGATAGAGCATTATAAGATGTACAATTATGATAAAACATCATGATACGATATTTTCACGAAAGCATACCTTAACGTGAAATATTTGACTAGTCTTCCACATGGTCAATTGAGTGTATATCATACCATGATATACACTAAAATAGAAATATGGGTTCTAAGACCCAATGGATTTTTCCTCCAAAACCTCAAGGCGAAGAATAGATAGGCTAAAGCTAGGACTTACAGGTCCAAGAAATGGGATTAAGGCAATCTACATCCGGTGGGCTTTACTCTACTCAAAAATAAAATGCTTCAAATATTTATTTACGATGCTTATTTCAACTGTTGATAAAATGTTTACAAGATTACCCGCCAAAATGTTTATGTTTTGTGTATGTATCCTATCCATGAGATATTATGAGATGTTATGAATGTTATGAATGTTGTTGGGTCGCTCCCAACTTATGAATGAAATCGATATCGGATCCTATCTTGGGAAGGACAATACAGCTAGGATTAACGTGTACACCTAAGGTGATTGTGTCTTTGTAAGGACAATTCACGGCGGTCACGGCGTCGTAGAGGAGGCCTCCTTCACGACGCTCGACTATGATGATATGATGAAAGATGATAAGGATATGGATCATACACACCGTAAAAATGCGGCGGCGATGATTTTTTATGAACTGATAAAATGTTTTAGTAAGCACAAGGCACTTTCAACTAAAACCCTTGTGTCTTACCATGATGTGGCAGTGTAATATAAAAATGATAAAATGTTTTTGGCATGAGTCCACTGAGTGCATTCTTGTACTCACCGCATGTTGTTTTAAATGTGCAGGTTGAGCAGATGATGGATGGAGCAGTGTTGAGCAATAGGATTATTGTCGCTGAAAAGTTTATACCTTGATAGTACATCGTCATATGTACTTATCACATGTTTTCCGCTGCTAGAACTTAAATTATGTACTAAAGTCCAAGAACATACTTGTCGTATGTATTACGCTTTTTATTAAAGAGAGTCTCCATGTTTGTTCATTCACATGTTTAGAGTTATAGTCCCTGTTAATCCGTACTTAGGATTGTGGGGCTGTGACAGAGTGGTATCAGAGCGGTTCGCTCTTGAACCCAAAATCTTCTTTAAGGTTAAGTCTAGATTGAGTCATTAGACTTCTAGAGATCAGCTGACAATGCTCAACACTCCATCACATCAAGCTCAACCGAAATGAGGTAAATGACTCTTTTCCAAAGTTTTGAAAATTAGCTTTGGCGGATGAATATTTATGAAATTATTTTTCTCGAATTGAAAGCGAAAAGTTTGAAAGTGAAACAAAATTTTATCAAGTGAAATGAAAGCTATGAGAAAGGTTGAGAATGAATGTTGTGACAAATGATTTGTCAAGGAAGTTATGAAAAGAAGGAAGATATAAGAAAGATGATGACAATGATATGAGAAAGTTTTGGCACGATATGCCAAAGATGAAATGTTTGAATTTCTGAAATGTAATAAGGGTTCATTATTATGAACAAAGTTATGATTATTCATGTTTAAGATGATTGAGATTGGACATTGAATTGTCAAATATGATATGTTGAATTCTTTAAATTCAACGAAATACGTGCGTACAAATGAGCTACGTAGGAATATTCGAAGTTTTACTTCAAACTACAAAGTTGATTATGATGATGAGCATGCTAGTTCAACAGAACGTAGACTTTATAAGACGCATGATCCCTTTTTACGAAAGAACATAGAAGTAAGAATTTCCTTCAATTACAAGAACAAGATTAGTGATGGATTTGAGAACTTCATTCCATCTTGAGTGAAGAAAAGTGAAAGATTTATACGAAATTGTTCGACCTCGACATATACGACCTCGGCCGACATCGACATGTGCATCGTCGACTTCAAAATCGGCATTTGTAACATCGCCTTTGACATATCGACTTGGTAGTTTGTCGACCTCGGTGTCGGCAATATTCTGTACTACCTCGGCATCGGTAGCGGCATGCACGACCTTGGTGTCGGCATCGCTTATGACCTCGGCGCGAACGCGTGTAAATTTCCTGCACTGCGCAGTGATTTTGTTTTGACTAGTTCTCGATCGTGTGAACTCCGATTTACGTATGGTTTTCGCCTACGTGCTCCTAATGAACTGTACTTCATTTCTTATGAAGGACCAAATTCCAGATTCCTACTCCAGAATTCACGAGAATCAGTTGAAGTTAGATCTATGATCTGTATAGAGTAAGAACGTTATAGGATGATCTGAATCTTAGAATGTTACTAAGAAAGTAAGATCTTGATGAATACAAGTAGAACCTTGACATACATGAGAACTTTGTTGATGACCTATTACGGGTATATAAGCTTTCAAATTATATCCATTACCCAATTTACGTCATTGAGTTTAACTCATGACCTAGTTCCAATTGAGAAATCATTCGAGTTTCTCACTTCTTCAAGAAAATTCCAACTCAAAAGTTTACAAAGTGTCCTTTTGAACCCAAATCCTTGCGTGATGAGAATATAATTGTGACGGTCCGCCAGCCCATATGACCAAAGAAATCTCGATGAGTCGTCATTCGGTCTTCGGACCCTAGAGCCCCATTTATTCATCCAAGGAACATATCGATTCAATCATTGAAAAGATGTTATCTTGATGGATGAGACAATACCTCCTGTAGGTAGTCGTGATAATTTCTTCTCGACTCTTGAAACCATCAAGTAAGATGAAAGTTGACTTACCTTGTCACCTAAGTGCGAATTAGTAAAGCGATAAATGTCGGGCATGAAATAGGTTGACTTATCTCAGTCACCTAAAAGTTTCGAGATCGATAAAGTGATAGACATCAAGAAATTATGATGTAAAGAAAATCTCGATGAGGCGAGAATTCTTCCTATGGCACATCATGATGTGATGACCCTTGATGGGCTTTACCAAGATTGATGATAACAATGAAGTTATGCCTTCATATGACCGTTATGATAACGGTTAAGAATAAGATACTCTTTAGCATTAAATGCAAAGAGTAAAAGTAAAGAAAAGTATATGATATCAGTGGGATATGAATTTCCCTTATAATGTCATGACGAGAGCAATTACAACTTATCTTTAAGATAGTTGGATGTCCTTGAAACCTCGTTAGTAGGTTGGACATGTTTAAAAAGAATGAAGATGCATACAAGATATTCTTTTCAAAGAATATATATATATATAAGGAAATGATAGCGTCTCAGACAATAAATCTTTCGCCTTATACCTCAATCAATGAGATTATGCTTGAGCATAATCGATTCCAAATAATCGAAACTTAGTTAAACAAATGATAATAAGATTTAGAGATCATAATCTTCAAGATGTGTGAATAGCTAGGATATCCCTAGTATGTGAACTAAGTATGGAGGAAATAACTCCAAAGCCAAGACATGGAAATAAGATGCTTAGAATTTAAGTTATAGATGCACGAATGTACTACCCTACCAAAACCATATGACAATGATAACGATTCTAGTCACGAAGGTGGGAACCAAGTATAAAGAAAGTAAGATTACTTTCGGATACCATGCTCGAGAAAATGGACAAAAGTCAAAAATAGCGTAAGAAATTATGAGCTATACAATTAGATAGTTCATGATATGACATAAGTTTCGAAATGTTATGACTTGATAAGTAAGGTAATTCCTTTGAAGTAAAGAAATAGATTCATTATTTTGAAATGAATCTTAATACTCTAAGTTATAATGACACAAAACGCTTGTCTTGTGTAACTTAATAGTTAACAAGCAAGATAGTTTCTATAGATCTTGCAAAGGAAATACATCGAGAGAACACAGAAAAGATTCACATGGAAGGATCTTAAGGTGGACCTAATTGTAAATCTTACCCCATATTTTGTGACGATCAATAAAGTGAGGTATTAAGTATCTCGACATGGAAATGAAGAAATCATTGAATGTCGAGAAAATGGTAAAGATATTTGACGTCAAGGTAAAAGTATAATACATCCCCAGTGGACAAAGGATTTTATCTTATGCGAAATTGCATGATGAATCAATAAAGGATTAAGAAGAAATGACGTATATCCAAAAAGGGATATTACAAACGATGGCACTAAATGCCAGTACAAGGATTTCTCTAGAAAGGAGTTTAAAGTAAGGATATATGAGAAATATATTCCTAAGATCGATAAAGTGAAAAAAAAAGGAATTTAATCATTCATACTGGATTAGGAATGAATGATAGTGATAGAGACATGACGATCTCTACGATAAGATTTCATTATTGAAATATATCAATATCAAAGGATAAGTTGATGTAGACCTAACCACGAATGCTATTAGTAAAAGTATAACGATACTAACACCGAGAAGTATAAAGTGAATGAGGCAACAGAAGGCCATAGCAAGGGAACATGATGTCCCAATGGAAAGGACAAGGACATATGAAATAGATGTTTACTTGAATAAGCGGAAAGACCGTTGACCAAAGCCTATACTTCATGCCGAAACAGATCAAACAGAACCAAAAGGCAGGATAGGTGTGAGGAAAATTTCTCAAGAATACCGGTAAGATTTTGTTCAATTTAGGTGCTTCGCTTTTGACATCGCACAAGTATGCGTAGAAGCGATAGAACCCAACTCAGGGTAACCGAATCAAGAAATGAAAATCTCCTTACCTATACGAGAATTATGACCATCGCAAGTGTTACTTAAGCTCAGAATTGAACCTAGAATCGCCTAAAGTGCTATCCAATGATTTGGATCATTACATCTCGTGGAACGTAGATATAATTTTAGAGACAAGAAGTTTGAAATGGTACATCATTCATGTGATTAGTGACTTGGGCCTAACCTTTCCGTTAGAGGTTTCACACGACGAATATCGGTACCCACTGTTCGCCTATGCGAATATCTTTAAGGCAATATACGACTGAAGATGTAAAACGTAAAATGAGTATTAAGATAAGAGTCATGAGTCGTGTCACAAGTACTCTTGGTTATATATGTCTTAAAGTGTATAATTCATTAAGAGATCCTTCTTATTTAAAAATTCCCTCCATTGCTTAAATTAAGTCGGACTTATCTAAAACTATCCGTTTACGAGATGACAAGAAAAGAGAGTTTAACGAGTAAAGTTAACCCCAAGGCCTACAAGGTTATAACTCACACGAGCATATCGGCTCTTTTATTATGAACTAGGCATGGATTTAGAACGCTTTTGAAGAAATTTTGCACCTCGGATGGATGCTCGTAACTATAGAGTGTCAAATGAGGATGGTACTCCAACGACGTTCATCGGTCATTTACCAACAGATCGGAGGAATTTTTGCAAAAGAAGTATCAAAAGAATATTTTCTCCATGATAAAATTCCAAAGCACAGACAGACTTACGGGATTTGTCAACAAGTTTAAGCATACATATAATGCGTAGGGAACGACACCTACGAGTACTTGTCCTGAACCTCGGCAAGTTACACAACGCACGGCATAAAGGAATGGTTGTACCATGATGTTCCAAACGCCGTCCCACGTCCTGTGCCATCAATGGTACCAGAAAGAGACGAGAAGGGCAAAAGGACAAAATCTTATCGCCCTCGCGGATTAGGAGAATTACCGCTACCAACCCAACCATACTTTCTGATAAAAGTAACACCAACTTCTAGTATTGAAGAAGAAACGGGGCGACTTGACCCCTGGCTCTCTAAAGAGAACGACCATCGAAGTATGAAAACAAAAGCGTGCTTGGAGAAAGACAAGTTTCGAGGGAGAATGCGACTCGACAAAGGTCACTCAGAGACCTAGAATCTTAGGATCCTATAAGACTTATATGTAAATAATGGTTTATGATGAAAATGATGTGATTATAATATGTAAAATAAACGTAGTTTGGAAGAGTTTATGAATATGGTGAAGAAGTGTCAAAGTTTTGAGTGTAAAAAGAGCTAGACGCCTTGTAATCAGTCAGCTCGGTAGACCGACCCTCGTAAGTAATGTATGAAAAGTCCTCACTGAGGCATTATGATGTAATATTATATGGTCTTGAAGAATGGTATCCGAAATACGGAAATGAATTGTTCCGAATAAGATATGGTTACTATGAGATAATAGTTATGCCATTCGGACTAACCAATGCACCAGCCCTGTTTATGAACCTCAAAAATCGAGTGTTTCACAAATACCTAGATAATTTTTATCTCAATCCTCATAGATGATGTTCTTATCTATTCAAAGGACGAGAAAGAACATAAAGAAAATCGAAGGCTGTCTTACGACTTTTAAGAGCCGGGCAAAATTTTGCCAAATACAGTTTTGTAAATTTCGGCTTAAAAGAGAAATATTCCTCAGGCACATAGTGTCTTTAAAAGAGAACAATGTAGATCTGACAAAGGACAAAACAATTAAAGATGAAAGACGTCAATGACCTAAAATAAGATCATGAATTTTATAGATTAATTGACTTACATTGAGATCCATTAAGAACTCTCTAAGGTAACAAGACCAATAAGATAGTTACCCCAAAATAGAGTCACAATTCTCACGGATTAATAAAAGTAAGGCTATGTATTAATATGAGATAAATAATAACTTATGTGTCACGATGACTTAGGCCACATGAGCAAATTTCCTAACTCATGACTTGAAATAGTGATAGAATCGATTTAAGAAAAGGATCGTCGAGAGACAAAGGATGGAGGAAAAGTTAGAAAGGATCCGAGAAAGGGTAAGGGTGGAGGATTTAAGAACTTCCGGAGGCGTCGGACAACGCCTTATTGTCGAAGGAAGAATATGCGTTCAGACGACGCAAAACTTCAAAATGAAATAATGAGTGAGGCTCACGATACACCCTACACCGCCCACCCGGATAGTACTAAGGTGTACCAAGACCGAAAGAAAAGTTTTGGTGGGAAGGCATGAAGCGAGACATAGCTTTTTCGTAGAACACCGCCTTGTTTGCCAACCAGATGAAAGCATTACACCAACGTCCATACGGAAAGTTACGGTAGTTGGAAATACCCGAGTGGAAATGGGATGAAATAACGATGGACTTCGTTCTGAACTTACCCAAATCAAAAGAGGAACACCGCTATATTGGTAATTGTTGATAGACTCACCAAGAGTGCTCACTTCCTACCAATCCAAAGTACTTATGGATCGACAAGTTAGCCCAATTGTATGTAAAGGAAATTATACGACTTCACGAGTGCCAAAATCTATTACCTCGATAGTGACAATGAGTATAAATACCAAAGTCGCGAGGACATCACTCCTATATCAATAAATTAAGAACCCTTCACAATTTACAAAGTTGAAGTTATTCTTCGAGCAAAGAAACTTGGATACAAGATAGAAAAGATGGCTCGAATCAAGTAAAGATTATAAATGTGATAAATGATCACCTATGAAGGTTAATGTAGAATTTAATGCCTAAGATATAAAATTCAGTCTAAATTATGGTATGTCCTTATAGAAAAGGAAAACTCATTGGAAAGATTAAGAAAACGAGAACAAAAATAGTCGGGAAATCAAGGACGAATGTAAGTAGTATTCCCACAACCAAGGTGAAATATGACTAAAAAGAGAAAATGAAGATGGGAATAGAATACAAATTAAAATAAGGAATGAAGAGCTAAAGGATATTTTAAGGAGCGCTGGACAATGTTATATTGTCTAAGAGAGAGATATACATATATTTCCAAGCAATAATAAGCTTAGAAATGAAACCAAGAATGAATTTCATGATCCTTCTCATACCGCCAACCAGGCATTATTAAGATGTATTATGATTTACGAGAAAAGTTAGATAGCAAGGAATGAGATAAGATATAACCATATAGTCGAAAGCGATGTCTTGGTTACAATAAGTAAAGGCATTGTATCAAAGGCCTTATAAGAGGTTATAATCTCTAGAGATACACAAATGAGAATGGAATGATATAGCAATGGATCTTATGACAGATTTTACCAAAGTCATAAAGAAGCAACACTGATATATGGGTAATAGTGAAATGACTCACCAATTATGTTTGACTCTGCCTATTCAGATGACTCGTAGATCCAATAAGTTAACTCAGTTGTACATAAAGGAAATCGTATATTTACAAGAAGTACCAAAACCTATCAGTTCAGATAGAGACTTCAAGAGTACCCCTAGATTTGGAACTAACTCACAAAAGGAGTTAGATACGAGGTTAAGCCTTAACATAGATGTCCACTCACAGACAGATAGACAATCAGAAAGGATAATATGAACGCTAAAGGATATGATAGAACATAAGTGTTAAACCAAGATGCAAGTGGGAACGTATAGCACCACCTGTTAAGTTTACATAGGATCGTAACTGTCAAACAACGATCAATATAGCCTTATGCGGCATTATGCAGAAAAGAGTTATCGATCACCACTTTATTGTAATAAAGTAGGTGAGAGAAAGGTATAAAGTCTGACGGCATAAGCGAACGACCGAGATATCTCCTCAATAAGGCAAAGAATAAGAAAAGCTCGGACGGACAAAAGTCTTACTGATACGCGCGTAATTTGAACTGCATTTTAAATGCGGAATCAAAATCTCTTAAGATTTCCCGCCTAGAGAGATTATAAGAATTCGATACAAAGAATGATTAGATCACGTTTTATAGAACCTCACGAGATCCTAATAATGATAGGCTAGTAGCTTTATAGCTTGGTACTTCCACCACTTTGGGAAAGTGCGAAATGTTTTCCTCGTGTCGCATGATTAAAAATACGAAATGACCCAATTCACGTAAACCAACATGATGATGTGACCTTTGACTCGGATGGGTTATGATGAAAATCTACGACTAATTTGATCGTATTTATTCAACGATTAAAGAAGCAAGTTTGGGTCTTATAATGAAAGTCGATGGAAGAACCATGGACGAAAGAAAAGCACATAGAAAGTTATGATGTTATGATGTTAAGATACCCATACTTTATGAGGTATACAAATTTCGGACGAAATTTCTTTTAAGGGGTAGGATGTAATACCCGCGAATTAGATGCCTAATTACGGTATTTAAAACCCGTAAATTAAAAATTATTGAGATGATTCAATCCATAAGATATCGAATAATGATTTCGATTATTTACGAAGGAATGAATTCTATTTTATATTCACGGAGAATTGTGAATTAAGAAATAAAAGTATATGAAGTATATCGGTCGTATTTTATTTTAACGTCGATCGCGTATCGATAGTTAAAATTCATGATATTTTCTAAGCAATTAAGCTTAGAATTAAATTCCATTATTAATGGAATAATTTAATAAAGTGATTACCATTTTATTACGACCATTTCGAGATGAGTCGATAATGAGCGTTTTGCAACGTTTTCAAGCGTTAACGTTTTGAGATGAAACGAGCGTTTTAATCGATCAAGAAATTATAGGAATTAATTTCCTATGATTAGTATATGTAATTACAGTATTATTAAGCATTAAATCAATGCTAGATCAACAAGAATTGAGAGTGACCAATTTTTCAAACGTTTGAAAACCCTAATTTTGAACTCGATTTTTTCGCATAAAATGATGCCATTAATTTATCCTATGATATTATTTATCATCTAAACTATATGTCATAACATATATCAATGTTGGGCATGGAAAATAAAATTTGACCTATGGCATAGTGTAATAGCCGAGAACTATATACACATATATACTAAGCACTTATTTGTTGATTTATTCTATTGCATGTATCTACTATATGACAATGTGATTAATTATAACCTAACTAAGCAATTAAAATCAGATATATATATAGTGCATATGTGTGTGTGTGTGTAGTGAGGGGTGTGTGTGTGTAGGGACAAGTGTTACCATGCAAGGTCATGGGACAACACTTGTCACCCTAAACTACCACCCCATGTAACACCACACCCCACTTCAGCCTTCTCCCCACGACCTCTCCCCCCCCAAATTCAGATTTGCAGCCATCTCCTCTCCTCTCTCTCTCTAAGGTTTGCAAGGAGGCCAAGAGCTCCTCCCTCCCCACTTTCATCTCAACCGAGCATGAGCTCCGTCGCACCTCCATCTCTCCCTCAACCTTGTTAAAACTCTGATCCAAGGTAAAATCCCTACACCCATAAGTTACTTTGATCGAAATATACACATGCATGTTCATCAATAAGCTTGATGGTGTTGGTTCTATACTTGAAAGTGATTGCATGTTGTTAATCTGGACGATCAGTAACTTCCCGAATTTATTTGACTAAGTTTCAGTGGTCCGATGATTGTGAATTTTGATATGTTGAAATTATATGTGTCTAGTATGCCTCTGTAAAATTTCAAGTCCATCCAACTTGATTTGATATTTTAATTGTATTTATCAAAACACTGCACAAATCTGCGAAATCGCCGTGTTTATCACCCATAGTGCGTGGCTTTCGTTTTAAGTTTGGATAATGATAAAACTCTAAAATTTGGCAGAAACATAATTCAGCATGTCTGGAAGATTCCTGTAAATTTTCAGAATTTTCTAAAATCTTTACTATTTATTCCAGATTTTACAAGTTAACTGCACAAAACTGTCACGGGATTGATAGCTTGTGGTAAAACATTTTATCTCCCAATCTATGGTGAATCATTGAGTGAGGCTTTTCTGGATAAAACTAGACTTAAGTGGCTTTTCAATATGATTGGTTTCATTTCCAGATTCCTTATAATGAACTCACGGTGAATTTTTAAAGTTGATACATTACAGTAAGTTGTTTTGGACAAACTGCCTTAGTAAATTTTTCATATAATAGGCTGTTCGAGTATGACTTTTACGTGAGGTGTTCAAGCCATTTGTAGTCCGATTTGGACTTGGGTTTCTTCATAAGAAATGTTCCCCACCATGTCTAGTTATGATCTGGAAAGTTTTATCCCAAACCAAGTTTTATAGGTATACCTTTCATCGACCCAAAGTCACCTACTGAAACTGTCCATTTCAACTAGTCAACTTTGGACTTATGTATTTCTCGATGAGTTAGATATTTTCCAGTATGGTCTTCATGACATATGTAGTACTTGTTACAAGGTTTCTAAATTGGTAGCCTGCAGCCATTTTGGCATTGCGAGTCAAAAGTTACGAGCCTCTTAAAACCCCTCGTCGTTAAGCTAAAACTGAAAATTCTGAAACATTTTCTAAGTATAGAAGTCAGTTTGAGTTGCCCACTTTGAGACCCTATATCTCCAGAACCACGACTCTTTTGGATTTAATTCCTTCTTAGAACTTGTAGTACATGTTTAGAGGTTTCCAGAATGTATCTTTGTGCGACCATACGTATTCTGAATCGAGAGTTATGGATCGTCAAAGTACGTCACTTGGGTTGTTTCAAGCTGTTTTTGCTGAAATTAAACACTTGAAATTTGACTAAGTGTTGGAAACCCTATGTGAAGTATGCCTTATGTGACTAACATGCTATTAATCGATGCATTCATTATGTTATGTCGCAAGGTGCGATAGAGCATTATAAGATGTACAATTATGATAAAACATCATGATACGATATTTTCACGAAAGCATACCTTAACGTGAAATATTTGACTAGGTCTTACCACATGGTCAATTGAGTGTATATCATACCATGATATACACTAAAATAGAAATATGGGTTCTAAGACCCAATGGATTTTTCCAGCTCCAAAACCTCAAGGCCAAGAATAGATAGGCTAAAGCTAGGACTTACAGTCCAAGAAATGGGATTAAGGCAATCTACAGTCCAGGTGGGCTTTACTCTACTCAAAAATAAAATGCTTCTGAAATATTTATTTACGATGCTTATTTCAACTGTTGATAAAATGTTTACAAGATTACCTGCCAAAATGTTTATGTTTTGTGTATGTATCCTATCCATGAGATATTATGAGATGTTATGAAATGTTATGAATGTTGTTGGGTCGCTCCCAACTTATGAATGAAATCGATATCGGATCCTATGCTGGAAGGACAATACAGCTAGGATTAACGTGTACACCTAAGGTGATTGTGTGTTTGTAAGGACAATTCACGGCGGTCACGGCGTCGTAGAGGAGGCCTCCTTCACGACGCTCGACTATGATGATATGATGAAAGGATGATAAGGGATATGGATCATACACACGAAAAAAATGCTGGCGGCGATGATTTTATGAACTGATGAAAATATTTTAGTAAGCACAAGGCACTTTCAACTAAAACCCTTGTGTCTTACCATGATGTGGCGATGTAATATAAAATGATAAAATGTTTTGGCATGAGTCCACCGAGTGCATTCTTGTACTCGACCACATGTTTGTTTTTAAATGTGCGGGTTGAGCGAGATGATGGATGGAGCGGTGTTGAGCAATAGGATTATTGTCGTTGAAAAGTTTATACCTTGATAGTACATCGTCATATGTACTTATCACATGTTTTCATTGCTAGAACTTAAATTATGTACTAAAGTCCAAGAACATACTTGTCGTATGTATTACGCTTTTTATTAAAGAGAGTCTCCATGTTTGTTCATTCCATGTTTAGAGTTATAGTCCTGTTAATCCGTACTTAGGATTGTGGGGCTGTGACAGAGTGGTATCAGAGCGGTTCGCTCTTGAACCCAAAATCTTCTTTAAGGTTAAGTCTAGATTGAGTCATTAGACTTCTAGAGATCAGCTGACAATGCTCAACACTCCATCACATCAAGCTCAACCGAAATGAGGTAAATGACTCTTTTTCCAAAGTTTTGAAAATTAGCCTGGCCGGATGAATGTTTATGAAATTATTTTTCTCGAATTGAAAACGAAAAGTTTGAAAGTGAAACAAAATTTTATCAAGTGAAATGAAAGCTATGAGAAAGGTTGAGAATGAATGTTGTGACAAATGATTTGTCAAGGAAGTTATGAAAAGAAGGAAGATATAAGAAAGATGATGACAATGATATGAGAAAGTTTTGGCACGATATGCCAAAGATGAAATGTTTGAATTTCTGAAATGTAATAAGGGTTCATTATTATGAACAAAGTTATGATTATTCATGTTTAAGATGATTGAGATTGGACATTGAATTGTCAAATATGATATGTTGAATTCTTTAAATTCAACGAAATACGTCTTGTAAAATGAGCTACGTAGGAATATTCGAAGTTTTACTTCAATCTCAAAGTTGATTATGATGATGAGCATGCTAGTTCAACAGAACGTAGACTTTATAAGACGCATGATCCCTTTCTACGAAAGAACATAGAAGTAAGAATTTCCTTCAATTACAAGAACAAGATTAGTGATGGATTTGAGAACTTCATTCCATCTTGAGTGAAGAAAAGTGAAAGATTTATACGAAATTGTTCGACCTCGACATGTACGACCTCGGCCGACATCGACATGTCGATCGTCGACTTCAAATCGGCATTGATAACATCGCCTTTGACATATCGACTGGGGTAGTTTGTCGACCTCGGTGTCGGCAATATTCTGTACTACCTCGGCATCGGTAACGGCATGCACGACCTTGGTGTCGGCATCGCTTATGACCTCGGCGCGAACGCGTGTAAATTTCCCTGCACTGCGCAGTGATTTTGTTTTGACTAGTTCTCGATCGTGTGAACTCCGATTTACGTATGGTTTTCGCCTACGTGCTCCTAATGAACTGTACTTCATTTCTTATGAAGGACCAAATTCCAGATTCCTACTCCAGAATTCACGAGAATCAGTTGAAGTTAGATCTATGATTTGAAAAGAGTAAGAACGTTATAGTATGATCTGAATCTTAGAATGTTACTAAGAAAGTAAGATCTTCATGTCTACAAGTAGAACCTTGACATACATGAGAACTTTGTTGATGACCTATTACGGGTATATAAGCTTTCAAATTATATCCATTACCCAATTTCTGTCATTGAGTTTAACTCTATGACCTAGTTCCAATTGAGAAATCATTCGAGTTTCTCACTTCTTCTGAAGAAAATTCCAACTCAAAATTTACAAAGTGTCCTTTTGAACCCAAATCCTTGCGTGATGAGAATATAATTGTGACGGTCCGCCACCCATATGACCAAAGAAATCTCGATGAGTCGTCATTCGGTCTTGGACCCTAGAGCCCCATTTATTGATCCAAGGAACATATCGATTCAATCATTGAAAAGATGTTATCTTGATGGATGAGACAAGACCTCACGTAGGTAGTCGTGATAATTTCTTTTCGACTCTTGAAACCATCAAGTAAGATGAAAGTTGACTTACCTTGTCACCTAAGAGCGAATTAGTAAAGCGATAAATGTCGGGCATGAAATAGGTTGACTTATCTCAGTCACCTAAAAGTTTCAGATCAGTAAAGTGATAGACATCAAGAAATTATGATGTAAAGAAAATCTCGATGAGACGAGAAATTCTTCCTATGGCACACTGATGTGATGACCCTTGATGGGCTTTACCAAGATTGATGACAGTGAAGTTATGCCTTCATATGACTGTTATGATAACGAAGTTAAGAATAAGATACTCTTTAGCATTAAATGCAAAGAGTAAAAGTAAAGAAAAGTATATGATATCTGTGGGATATGAATTTCCCTTATAATGTCATGACGAGAGCAATTACAACTTATCTTTAAGATAGTTGGATGTCCTTGAAACCTCGTTAGTAGGTTGGACATGTTTAAAAAGAATGAAGATGCATACAAGATATTCTTTTCAAAGAATATATATATATAAGGAAATGATAGCGTCTCAGACAATAAATCTTTCGCCTTATACCTCAATCAATGAGATTATGCTTGAGCGTAATCGATTCCAAATAATCGAAACTTAGTTGGACGAATGATAATAAGATTTAGAGACCATAATCTTTGAGATGTGTGAATAGCTAGGATATCCCTAGTATGTGAACTAAGTATGGAGGAAATAACTCCAAAGCGAAGACATGGAAATAAGATGCTTAGAATTTAAGTTATGGATACGAATGTACTACCCTACCGAAACCATATGACAATGATAACGATTCTAGTCCCGAAGGTGGGAACCAAGTATAAAGAAAGTAAGATTACTTTCGGATACCATGCTCAAGAAAATGGACAAAAGTCAAAAATAGCGTAAGAAATTATGAGCTATACAATTAGATAGTTCATGATATGACATAAGTTTCGTAGATGTTATGACTTGATAAGTAAGGTAATTCCTTTGTAAGGAAACGGAAAGAAATAGATTCATTATTTTGAAATGAATCTTAATACTCTAAGTTATAATGACACAAAACGCTTGTCTTGTGTAACTTAATAGTTAACAAGCAAGATAGTTTCTATAGATCTTCAAAGGAAATACATCCAAGAGAACACAGAAAAGATTCACATGGAAGGATCTTAAGGTGGACCTAATTGTAAATCTTACCCCATATTTTTGTGACGATCAATAAAGTGAGGTATTAAGTATCTCGACATGGAAATGAAGAAATCATTGAATGTCGAGAAATGGTAAAGATATTTGACGTCAAGGTAAAAGTATAATACATCCCGATGGACAAAGGATTTTATCTTATGCGAAATTGCATGATGAATCAATAAAAGATTAAGAAGAAATGACGATATCCAAAAAGGATATTACAAACGATGGCACTAAATGCCGAGACAAGGATTTCTCTCCGAAAGGAGTTTAAAGTAAGGATATATGAGAAATATATTCCTAAGATCGATAAAGTGAAAAAAAAAAAGGAATTAAATCATTCATACTGGATTAGGAATGAATGATAGTGATAGAGACATGACGATCTCTACGATAAGATTTCATTATTGAAATATATCAATATCAAAGGATAGGTTGATGTAGACCTAACCACGAATGCTATTAGTAAAAGTATAACGATACTAACACCGAGAAGTATAAAGTGAATGAGGCAACAGAAGGCCATAGCAAGGGAACATGATGTCCCAATGGAAAGGACAAGGACATATGAAATAGATGTTTACTTGAATAAACGGAAAGACCGTTGACCAAAGCCTATACTTCGCACCGAAAACAGATCAAACAGAACCAAAAGGCAGGATAGGTGTGAGGAAAATTTCTCAGAATACCTGTAAGATCTTGTTCGATATAGGTGCTTCGCTTTTTGACATCGCACAAGTATGCGTAGAAGCGATAGAACCCAACTCAGGGTAAGCGAATCAAGAAATGAAAATCTCCTTACCTATACGGGAATTATGACCATCGCAAGTGTTACTTAAGCTCAGAATTGAACCTAGAATCGCCTAAAGTGCTATCCAATGATTTGGATCATTACATCCGTGGAACGTAGATATAATTTTAGAGACAAGAAGTTTGAAAATGGTCATCATTCATGTGATTAGTGACTTGGGCCTAACCTTTCCGTTAGAGGTTTCACACGACGAATATCGGTACCAATTGTTCGCCTATGCGAATATCTTTAAGGCAATATACGTTGAAGATGTAAAATGTAAAATGAGTATTAAGATAAGAGTCATGAGTCATCACAAGTAGTCTCTTGGTTATATATGTCTTAAAGTGTATAATTCTTTAAGAGATCCTTCTTATTTAGAAATCCCCTCCATTGCTTAAATTAAGTCGGATTTATCTAAAAATATCCGTTTACAGATGACAAGAAAAGAGAGTTTAACGGGTAAGAGTTAACCCCAAGGCCTACAAGGTTATAACTCACACGAGCATATCGGCTCTTTTATTATGAACTAGGCATGGATTCAGAACAGTTTTGAAGAAATTTTTGCACCTCGGACTGGATGCTCGTAACTATAGAGTGTCAAATGAGGATGGTACTCAACGACGTATCTGTCAGTTGCCAACAGATCGGAGGAATTTTTACAAAAGAAGTATCAAAAGAATAATTTCTCCATGAGAAAAATTCCAAAGTCTGGACAGACTTACCAGGATTTGTCAACAAGTTTAAGCATACATATAATGCGTAGGGAACGACACCTACGAGTACTTGTCCTGAACCTCGGCAAGTTACACAGCACGGCATAAAGGAATGGTTGTACCATGATGTTCCAAACGCCGTCCCACGTCCTGTGCCATCAATGGTACCAGAAAGAGACGAGAAGGGCAAAAGGACAAAATCTTATCGCCTCATGGATTAGGAGAATTACCGCTACCAACCCAACCATACTTTCGATAAAAGTAACACCAACTTCTAGTATTGAAGAAGAAACGGGAGCGACTTGACCCGGCTCTCTAAAGAGAACGACCATCGAAGTATGAAAACAAAACGTGCTTGGAGAAAGACAAGTTTCCAGGAGAAGTACGACTCGACAAAGGTCACTCGAAGACCTAGAATCTTAGGATCCTATAAGACTTATATGTAAATAATGGTTTATGATGAAAATGATGTGATTATAATATGTAAAATAAACGTAGTTTGGAAGAAGTTTATGAATATGGTGAAAGAAGTGTCAAAGTTTTGAGTGTAAAAAAAGCTAGACGCCTTGTAATCAATCATTTCGGTGACCGACCCTCGTAAGTAATGTATGAAAAGTCCTCACCGAGGCATTATGATGTAATATTATATGGTCTTGAAGAATGGTATCCAAAATACGAAATGAATTGTTACGAATAAGATATGGTTACTATGAGATAATAGTTACGCCCTTCGGACTAACCAATGCACCACCACATTTTATGAACCTCAAAAATCGAGTGTTTCACAAATACCTAGATAATTTTATCTCAATCCTCATAGATGATGTTCTTATCTATTCAAAGGACGAGAAAGAACATAAAGAAAATCGAAGGCTATCTTACGACTTTTAATAGCAGGCGAATTTTGCCAAGTCTGATTTTGTAAATTTCGACAAAAGAGAAATATTCCTCAGGCACATAGTGTCTTTAAAAGAGAACAATGTAGATCTGACAAAGGACAAAACAATTAAAGATGAAAGACGTCAATGACCTAAAATAAGATCATGAATTTTATAGATTAATTGACTTCTGTTAGAGATCCATTAAGAACTCTCTAAGGTAACAAGACCAATAAGATAGTTACCCCAAAATAGAGTCACAATTCTCACGGATTAATAAAAGTAAGGCTATGTATTAATATGAGATAAATAATAACTTATGTATCACGATGACTTAGGCCACATGAACAGAATTTCCTAACTCATGACTTGAAATAGTGATAGAATCTGATTTAAGAAAAAGGATCGTCGAGAGACAAAGGATGGAGGAAAAGTTAGAAAGGATCCGAGAAAGGGTAAGGGCTGAAGGATTTAAGAACTTCCAGGAGGCGTCGGACAACGCCTTATTGTCTGAAGGAAGAATATGCGTTCCAGACGACGCAAAACTTCAAAATGAAATAATGAGTGAGGCTCACGATACACCCTACACCGCCCACCCAGATAGTACTAAGGTGTACCAAGACCTGAAAGAAAAGTTTTGGTGGGAAGGCATGAAACGAGACATAGCTTCTTTCGTAGAACACTGTCTTGTTTGCCAGCAGATGAAAGCATTACACCAACGTCCATACGGAAAGTTACAGCCGTTGGAAATACCCGAGTGGAAATGGGATGAAATAACGATGGACTTCGTTCGAACTTACCCAAATCAAAAGAGGAACACCGCTATATTGGTAATTGTTGATAGACTCACCAAGAGTGCTCACTTCCTACCAATCCAAAGTACTTATGGATCGACAAGTTAGCCCAGGTTGTATGTAAAGGAAATTATACGACTTCACGAGTGCCAAAATCTATTACCTCGATAGTGACGAGAGTATAAATACCAAAGTCTTGAGGACATCACTCCTATATCAATAAATTAAGAACCCTTCACAATTTACAAAAGTTTGAATTTATTCTTCGAGCAAAGAAACTTGGATACAAGATAGAAAAGATGGCTCGAATCAAGTAAAAGATTATAAATGTGATAAATGATCACCTATGAACGGTTAATGTAGAATTTAATGCCTAAGATATAAATTCAGTCTAAATTATGGTATGTCCTTATAGAAAAGGAAAACTCATCGAAAAGATTAAGAAAACGAGAATGTAAATAGTCGGAAAATCAAGGACGAATGTAAGTAGTATTCCACAACCAAGGTGAAATATGACTAAAAGAGAAATGAAGATGGGAATAGAATACAAATTAAAATAAGGAATGAAGAGCTAAAGGATATTTTAAGGAGCGCTGGACATTGTTATATTGTCTAAGAGAGAGAAATACATATATTTCCAAGCAATAATAAGCTTAGAAATGAAACCAAGAATGAATTTCATGATCCTTCTCATACCGCCAACCAGGCATTATTAAGATGTATTATGATTTACGAGAAAAATTAGATAGCAAGGAATGAGATAAGATATAACCATATAGTCGAGCAGTGTCTTGGTTACAATAAGTAAAGGCATTGTATCAAAGGCCTTATAAGAGGTTATAATCTCTAGAGATACACAAATGAGAATGGAATGATATAGCAAAGGATCTTATGACAGATTTTACCAAAGTCATAAAGAAGCAACACTGATATATGGGTAATAGTGAAATGACTCACCAATTATGTTTGACTCTGCCTATTCAGATGACCCGTAGATCCAATAAGTTAACTCAGTTGTACATAAAGGAAATCGTATATTTACAAGAAGTACCAAAACCTATCAGTTCAGATAGAGACTTCAAGAGTACCCCTAGATTTGGAACTAACTCACAAAAGGAGTTAGATACGAGGTTAAGCCTTAACATAGATGTCCACTCACAGACAGATAGACAATCAGAAAGGATAATATGAACGCTAAAGGATATGATAGAACATAAGTGTTAAACCAAGATGCAAGTGGGAACGTATAGCACCACCTGTTAAGTTTACATAGGATCGTAACTGTCAAACAACGATCAATATAGCCTTATGCGGCATTATGCAGAAAAGAGTTATCGATCACCACTTTATTGTAATAAAGTAGGTGAGAGAAAAGGTATAAAGTCCTGACGGCATAAGCGAAACGACTGAGATATCTCCTCAATAAGGCAAAGAATAAGAAAAGCTCAGGACAGACAAAAGTCTTACGCTGATACGCGTAAATTTGAACTGCATTTTTAAATGCGGAATCAAAATCTCTTAAGATTTCCCCGTCTAGAGAGATTATAAGAATTCTGATACAAAGAATGATTAGATCACGTTTTATAGAACCTCACGAGATCCTAATAATGATAGGCCTAGTAGCCTATAGCTTGGTACTTCCACCACTTTTGGGAGGGAAGTACGAAATGTTTTCCTCGTGTCGCAGTTAAGGAAATACGAAAATGACCCAATTCACGTAAACCAACATGATGATGTGACCTTTGACTCAGATGGGTTATGATAAAAATCTACGACTAATTTGATCGTACGATTCAACGATTAAAGAAGCAAGTTTGGGTCTTATAATGAAAGTCCAATGGAAGAACCATGGACGAAAGAAAAGCACATAGAAAGTTATGATGTTATGATGTTAAGATACCCATACTTTATGAGGTATACAAATTTCGGGACGAAATTTCTTTTAAGGGGGGTAGGATGTAATACCCGCGAAATTAGATGCCTAATTACGGTATTTAAAACCCGTAAATTAAAAATTATTGAGATGATTCAATCCATAAGATATCGAATAATGATTTCGATTATTTACGAAGGAATGAATTCTATTTTATATTCATTTTATATTCACGGAGAATTGTGAATTAAGAAATAAAAGTATATGAAGTATATCGGTTATTTTATTTTAACGTCGATCGCGTATCGATAGTTAAAATTCATGATATTTTCTAAGCAATTAATCTTAGAATTAAATTCCATTATTAATGGAATAATTTAATAAAGTGATTACCATTTTATTACGACCATTTCGAGATGAGTCGATAATGAACGTTTCGCAACGTTTTCAAACGTTAACGTTTTGAGATGAAACGAAAAGCGTTTTAATCGATCAAGAAATTATAGGAATTAATTTCCTATGATTAGTATATGTAATTACAGTATTATTAAGCATTAAATCAATGCTAGATCAACAAGAATTGAGAGTGACCAATTTTTCAAACGTTTGAAAACCCTAATTTTTGAACTCGATTTTTTTCGCATAAAATGATGCCATTAATTTATCCGATGATATTATTTATCATCTAAACTATATGTCATAACATATATCAATGTTGGGCATGGAAAATAAAATTTGACCCTATGGCATAGTGTAATAGCCGAGAGCTATATACACATATATACTAAGCACTTATTTGTTGATTTATTCTTTTGCATGTATCTACTATATGACAATGTGATTAATTATAACCTAACTAAGCAATTAAAATCAGATATATATATAGTGCATGTGTGTGTGTGTCGTGTAGAGGGGTGTGTGTGTGTAGGGACAAGTGTTACCATGCAAGGTCATGGGACAACACTTGTCACCCCTAAGCTACCACCCCATGTAACACCACACTCCCCACTTCAGCCTTCTCCCCCACGAGCTCTCCCCTCCCCAAATTCAGATTTGCAGCCATCTCCTCTCCTCTCTCTCTCTAAGGTTTGCAAGGAGGCCAAGAGCTCCTCCCCTCCCCCACTTTCATCTCAACCGGAGCATGAGCTCCGTCGCACCTCCATCTCTCCCTCAACCTTGTTAAAACTCTGATCCAAGGTAAAATCCCTACACCCATAAGTTACTTTGATCGAAATATACACATGCATGTTCATCAATAAGCTTGATGGTGTTGGTTCTATACTTGAAAGTGATTGCATGTTGTTAATCTGGACGATCAGTAACTTCCCGAATTTATTTGACTAAGTTTCAGTGGTCCGATGATTGTGAATTTTTGATATGTTGAAATTATATGTGTCTAGTATGCCTCTGTAAAATTTCAAGTCCATCCAACTTGATTTTCTATTTTAATTGTATTTATCAAAACACTGCACAAATCTGCGAAATCGCCGTGTTTATCACCCATAGTGCGTGGCTTTCGTTTTAAGTTTGGATAATGATAAAACTCTAAAATTTGGCAGAAACATAATTCAGCATGTCTGGAAGATTCCTGTAAATTTTCATAATTTTCTAAAATCTTTACTATTTATTCCAGATTTTACAAGTTAACTGCACAAAACTGTCACGGGATTGATAGCTTGTGGTAAAACATTTTATCTCCCAATCTATGGTGAATCATTGAGTGAGGCTTTTCTGGATAAAACTAGACTTAAGTGGCTTTTCAATATGATTGGTTTCATTTCCAGATTCCTTATAATGAACTCACGGTGAATTTTTAAAGTTGATACATTACAGTAAGTTGTTTTGGACAAACTGCCTTAGTAAATTTTTCATATAATAGGCTGTTCGAGTATGACTTTTACGTGAGGTGTTCAAGCCATTTGTAGTCCGATTTGGACTTGGGTTTCTTCATAAGAAATGTTCCCCACCATGTCTAGTTATGATCTGGAAAGTTTTATCCCAAACCAAGTTTTATAGGTATACCTTTCATCGACCCAAAGTCACCTACTGGAAACTGTCCATTTCAACTAGTCAACTTTGGACTTATGTATTTCTCGATGAGTTAGATATTTTCCAGTATGGTCTTCATGACATATGTAGTACTTGTTACAAAGTTTCTAAATTGGTAGCCTGCAGCCATTTTGGCATTGCGAGTCAAAAGTTACGAGCCTCGCAAAACCCCTCGTCGTTAAGCTAAAACTGAAAATTCTGAAAAATTTTCTAAGTATAGAAGTCAGTTTGAGTTGCCCACTTTGAGACCCTATATCTTCAGAACCACGACTCTTTTGGATTTAATTCCTTCTTAGAACTTGTAGTACATGTTTAGAGGTTTCCATAATGTATCTTTGTGCGACCATACGTATTCTGAATCGAGAGTTATGGATCGTCAAAGTACATCACTTGGGTTGTTTCAAGCTGTTTTTGCTGAAATTAAACACTTGAAATTTGACTAAGTGTTGGAAACCCCTATGTGAAGTATGCCTTATGTGACTAACATGCTATTAATCGACGCATTCATTATGTTATGTCGCAAGGTACGATAGAGCATTATAAGATGTACGAATTATGATAAAACATCACGATACGATATTTTCACGAAAGCATACCTTAACGTGAAATATTTGACTAGGTGCTACCACATGGTCAATTGAGTGTATATCATACCATGATATACACTAAAATAGAAATATGGGTTCTAAGACCCAATGGATTTTTCCAGCTCCAAAACCTCAAGGCCAAGAATAGATAGGCTAAAGCTAGGACTTACAGTCCAAGAAATGGGATTAAGGCGATCTACGGTCCGGTGGGCTTTACTCTACTCAAAAATAAAATGCTTCTGAAATATTTATTTACGATGCTTATTTCAACTGTTGATAAAATGTTTACAAGATTACCTGCCAAAATGTTTATGTTTTGTGTATGTATCCTATCCATGAGATATTATGAGATGTTATGAAATGTTATGAATGTTGTTGGGTCGCTCCCAACTTATGAATGAAAATCGATATCGGATCCTATCTTGGGAAGGACAATACACGCTAGGATTAACGTGTACACCTAAGGTGACCGTGTCTTTGTAAGGACAATTCACGGCGGTCACGGCGTCGTGAGGAGGCCTCCTTCACGACGCTCGACTATGATGATATGATGAAAGGATGTTAAGGGATATGGATCATACACACCAGAAAAATGTCGGCGAGCGATGATTTTTATGAATGATAAATGTTTTAGTAAGCACAAGGCACTTTCAACTAAAACCCTTGTGTCTTACCATGATGTGGCGATGTAATATAAAATGATAAAATGTTTTGGCATGAGTCCACCGAGTGCATTCTTGTACTCACCGCATGTTTGTTTTAAATGTGCGGGTTGAGCGGATGATGGATGGAGCGGTGTTGAGCAATAGGATTATTGTCATTGAAAAGTTTATACCTTGATAGTACATCGTCATATGTACTTATCACATGTTTTCATTGCTAGAACTTAAATTATGTACTAAAGTCCAAGAACATACTTGTCGATGTATTACGCTTTTATTAAAGAGAGTCTCCATGTTTGTTCATTCACATGTTTAGAGTTATAGTCCTGTTAATCCGTACTTAGGATTGTGGGGCTGTGACATAAAAACATAAATATTTGGGAAGGTAATTAAATAAATCATTTCATCATCGTTTCTTGCAAATAAAGCCTCGTAAATAAATCATTTAATAAGCATTTTATTATTTAAAACTATAGTAAAGCCCACCTGGACTGTAGGCTTCCTCTAAACGATTTCTTTCTACGCCAATTGATCACGTCCGCGTCCCACCTTTACGTAAAAACTAATTTAGTACGTCGGTCACGTTTTTCAAGAACGTCAAAGTCTAATAAACTTTGATAACTTTCTATAATAATACTTTGCATCCCTTAACTAAATTAGTACGATGTTTCATCGCATATCTTAACTAATAACTCCTCGTACTTCGATAGAGACGAAATATAATCTACGGCCTCATATTAATCGTTTAGGTTAAACGTCGAACTTATACTAACGTCTTTCGATAAAATGATTTCAATTTTGAAATCGTTTCTCACAAAAGAGATATTCTTATAAATTCAATATGTTTTACACATATTAGTGTATTTATTCAACTTATACTACCACATTGATCACATACTAACGTATTTCATACGTTTAGTCTTAAGTCAACGATTTTGACTTTTCTTGACATATTTTTCGAATTATTCACATATATGTTACCAAATTTTCATATAAATTGATTTTAAATCGATTTCTTATCAAATAATCCTAAGTCACAATTTTTCACGTTAATCAACAACCATGATCAATATTTTACCTAACTATGATCTAACTTGTACATTACAAATCATTCTTCACGTTTTACGTCATTTAACATAACCTTACGCCGTAAACATAGTATACTATGTTTCTAAAATCCCATAAATTCTTAATAGGTCTAAAATATATTCTAAACACATAATATGAAATTTTACTTGATAAAATGAATTTAATACTCTAAATCCTATAATCATAGTTTTCGGCCCTTATTGATATAATTATCAAAACTCTTCCAAAAATTCTTATAAATTCACATAATACTCTATATTAACAAAGGATCATTAATATGTAATAACACTAGCTATTGAAAAATTGGACATCATTTTTCTACACTATATAGATCTCGGTCATAACACTTAATATAGCAAACATTTTTCTAAAATTCCCATAAATTCTCACAACACCTAATCATCATCATGTATCACTAATATATCATAATATTCAATAATTACAATCCATACATCCATATACCAACACTTAAACCTTTCGAAAATTTCCAAACATGCACAACTTTTTTTTTAAAATCTAATAAATTCATGTAGCACTTAATTAAGGCTCTACAACAATAATATGCTATAATATCACTTAAACATGATTTATACATCAACCTATGATCTCCAAAAATTTTCGATAATTATATATATATTACATATTATTTCCAAAAATTCTAAATAAATCACTATGAGCTTAACTATCAACATATATCATTAATCCATCAACATATGAACATTAAAAAAAATTCGATCACCATACTAAAATTCATAGCATGCTTAGCTTGTAATTAAATCAATACATATGATCATACTTAACATAATAAACATTATTAACAAGCAACTAAACATGATAGCTATATTTTCATATTTTTATCATTTATTAACATAAGCATATATATAAAAATCAAACGGTTGGAAATCAAAAAATTTAACGTATATAGAAAGCTCGTTCGATTCCTAACCTTTTAATCGGCGTCGATTGTTCGTGCAAAGGTTTTTCTATCCTGAGATTTGGGATATAAATGAAGAACTCCTCTCTTTTTTTCTCTTCTTAGCTCACGGTAATAAGAGTTTTGAAAAGAGGTGATGTTTTGTTTGATAAAAAATCCTATCACTTAATGGTTAAAGCTAAAGGAATAAAAACAAGTAATACACTTAATTCTAAGCCTACACCTCTCGGTTACCTCTCACAATGCAAGACAAAAATTAATTTGTGACTCACTCAACATAACACATCACCTTATGCCATAGTAAATGCACATCACAATCAACAATTAAATGAAACAAAAATCCTCACTTTTGCCTTCATCACACGTCGGCCACTTTAAGCACAAAGGAAGAGTTTTAATTTTTGTCTTATACTAATACAAAGATTTTACACATTAACATATGCAAGCAAATCCATCAAACAAGAGTTCCAACATTTCTTCCAACCTCAATTGTCAACATAATCGGCCATGACCAAGCACAACCCACATCTCACTTGATTTCCTCATTAATGATCTTGTTTTATGTGAAAAATATCCCATTACTACATTTACTACATAACATGATAGAAGATAGCAAAAATTTTCTTCAATCTATCATATTGTCACAACTCACGGCACTTATGTATTATAGGTGTTACACATTTTATTTTCTTGGAATTAATAGCTATATAACATAATATAAGTCTTAGATGATGAATTAAATCATAGAAAAAATAATTAAAATGATTTCATGTGTCAAAACCCTAATTTTTGAAATTAGGGTTTTCGAAAATTGCTTATTTATTCAATATTTATTCCTTAATTCCCTAGCATTATTTTAATGATAAATAATTCTCTTATTACATAAAATAATCATAGGAATTTGAATATTATAATTCCTCAATCGTTAGACTAAGTTCTCGATTCGTCTCTAAATGTTGACGTTCGAAACGTCTCAAAACGTTAATAATCGAATCCTCTATAAAAGTTCGTAATAAAGTCGTAATCACTTTATTAATCCATTTCATTAATAAGGAACTTTAATTCTAAGCTTCACACTTAGAAAATAATAACGTAATATTAACTATCGATATTCAATCGACGTTAAAAATAATACTGCCGAAAGAATTATATAAGCGATATTCCTTGATTCACTAATCATTAGTGAATATGATATAAGAATTCATTATATCATAAATAGTCGAAATCAATATTCGATAAGTTACTATTTTAATTATCGAGATAAAACCCTAATTTACGAACTTTTAATCGTAATTAGGCTTTAAAGCTTCGGGATATTACATTCTACCCCCCTTAAAAGAAATTTCATCCCGAAATTTGCATACCTTAGAAAAGTTTGGGGCTTCGTTCTTTCATGGCATCCTCAAGCTCCCACGCGGCCTCCTCTTGTCCATGGTATCTCCACAACACTTTTACTAGAGTTATGGACTTGTTTCTTAAATGTTGAACCTTACGATCTAGAATAGCCGTAGGTTCTTCTTCATAACTCATATCTGGGTTGAGGATCACGTCGTCATGATGGATCACGTGTTTTTGGATCATATATGTACTTCCTTAATTGTGACACATGAAAAACATTGTGTACATTTCCCAAACTTGGCGGAAGAGCCAATCTATAGGCAACTGGGCCTATTCTCTCTAGGATCTCGTAAGGTCCTATAAAACGTGGTCTCAATTTGCCTTTTACTCCAAACCTTATAATTTCTTTCGATGGAGAGACTTTAAGAAGGACTTTATCTCCACATTCAAAATGTAGCTCAGATCTACGCGTATCAGGGTAAGACTTTTGTCTATCTTGAGCTTCTTTTATTCTTTGCCTAATTTGACGAACAATTTCAATCATCTCACCCACTGTGTCAGGCCTAAAATTCTTCTCTCACCTACTTCATCCCAGTAAAGCGGTGATCGACATTTCTTTCCATATAAGGCTTCATATGGGGCCATATCAATCTTCGCTTGATAACTATTATTGTAGGCAAACTCAATAAGTGGTAAAACATATTCCCAACTTGCACCTCGATCCAACATTACTGTTCTCAGCATATCCTCAAGTGTTTGAATCGTCCTTCCGATTGTCCATCAGTTTTTGGATGAAACGTTGTGCTACAATTCAACTTCGTGCCCAATTCTTTTTGTAAGCTAACCCAAAATCTCGAAGTAAACTTGGAATCTCTATCGGATGTGATAGATTTTGGTACCCCATGTAGGCGTACAATTTCTCTTATGTATAATGAGCTAGCTTATCAAATCCATGCGTAATCTGAATTGGCAGAAAATGTGCACACTTGGTAAGTCGATCCACTACTACCCATATAGCAGTGTTACCTCTCTTTGACTTTGGTAAACCCGTCACAAAATCCATTGCTATATCATCTCATTTCCATTCGGGTATCTCCGAAGGCTGTAACTTCCCATAGGGTCGTTGATGCAATGCCTTTACTTGTTGACAAACAAGACAACGTTCTACAAAAGAGGCTATATCTCGTTTCATGCCTTCCCACCAAAACTTTCCTCGTAAATCTTAGTACATCTTAGTGCTTCCAGGGTGGGCGGTATAAGGAGTATCATAAGCTTCACTCATGATTTCATTTCGAACTTCGTTATTGTTTGGAATACACAATCTTTCCTCAAACAATAAGGCATTGTCTGGCGCTTCTCTAAAATCCTTCAGCCCTTCAGTTCTTACCTTAACCCTTGTTCTTTCCAACTTTTCATCCTTCCTTTGCTCGTCTATTAATCTTTTTCTCAAGTCAGACGTCAATGTGAGTGTAGCAATACGACTCATGATCGTCTCTGGTTGTTCAACCATTTTAATTTTCATTCTCTCAAACTCTTCAATGAGTTTTTCTTCCCTTGTAAAGAGACATCCTAATTTGGATTGACTTTTACGACTCAAGGCATCAGCTACCACATTTGCCTTTCCTGGGTGATAATTTATACCACAGTCGTAATCCTTTACTAATTCGAGCCATCTTCTTTGCCTCATGTTTAAATCTCTTTGCTCGAAGAAGTATTTCAAACTCTTATGATCTGTGAAGATCTCACACCTCACTCCATAGAGATGATGTCTCCATATCTTTAGTGCATGTACTACTGTTGCTAGTTCCAGGTCATGAGTTGGATAGTTCAATTCATGTGGTCTAAGCTATCGTGATGCATAAGTTATCACTTTTCCTCCTTGCATTAACACACAACCTAATCCGTTCTTAGAAGCATCAGTATAGACTACATACTCTTTGTCTGCTTCTGGAACTGCTAGTACTGGCGCACTTGTTAATTTTTCCTTGAGCTTTTGGAAACTCGTCTCGCATTCCTCAGTCCAAGTAAATTTGATTCCCTTTCGGAGTAGCTGTGTTATTGGCCTTGCTATCTTAGAGAATCCTTCAATGAATCTCTGATAGTAACCAGCTAATCCCAAGAAACTCCTGATTTCGTTTTGGGTTCTTGGCAATTTCCATCCTTGCACTGCTTCTACCTTTGCCGGATCCACTTTAATCCCTTCTGACGACACAATGTGTCCAAGGAACATTACTTCCTTAATCCAAAATTTATATTTGCTGAATTTAGCAAAAAGTCGTTCAGATCTTAAGATTTGCAAAACCGTTCTCAAGTGTTCCTTATGTTCTTCCTCATTCTTCGAATAAATGAGAATATCATCTATGAAGACTAAGATAAATTTGTCTAAGTATGGATGGAACACTCTATTCATGAGATCCATGAATACGGCTGGTGCATTTGTTAATCCGAACGGCGCAACTATAAATTCATAGTGGCCATATCTTGTTCGGAATGCAGTTTTAGACACATCTTCTGGTCGTACCTTGAGTTGATGATAACCTGACTTGAGGTCGATCTTCGAGAACACACTTGCTCCTCATAACTGATCAAACAAGTCATCTATCCTTGGCAGTGGATATTTGTTTTTGAGAGTCAGTTTATTCAATTCTCGATAATCTATGCACATTCTCAAGGAACCATCTTTCTTCTTGACAAACAAGACAGGTGCTCCCCAAGGTGATACACTAGATCTGATAAAACCTAGATCCAACAGTTCTTGGATTTGGATTTTCAATTCTTCAAGTTCCTTTGGGGCCATTCGATAAGGTGCTTTCGACACTGGGGCTGATCCTGGTTCCAGGTCGATGGTGAATTCCAACTGTCTATCAGGGGGTAATCCTGGTAAATTTTCGGGAAAAACATCTGGAAATTCTCGAACAATCTCTACATCTTCAACTTTTATCTCCGTTTTATCTTCTCCATTTAGGTAAACAAGAAATGTGTGACACCCTTTTTTGTTTATCATCCTCCTTGCCTTCAGGGCGGATATAATTGGAATCTTCTTCCCATGTTGATTCCATGAAAGCTCGTAGCTTCTTGTCCAGGAAAATGGAACGAAATTTTCCTCTCCTTGCACAAGATCGTGGAATGATTCTTAGATAACCAATCCATCCCTAGAATTATATCTACATCTCCCATAGGTATTATGTTCAAGTTGTTTGCTAGAACCTTAAGTGATCCTAGGTTCAACTCTAAGTTCGAGCAAACATGAGTAACAATCATAATCCCTCCTATGGGTGAAGATATTCTCATTTCCTGATCTGCTTGTTCTGATTTAAGCTCTAGCATATCAACACATGCTTTTGCTATGAAAGAATGTGAAGCACCCGTATCGAACAAAAGTATTATAGGTATGTTGAGAAGTTTTCCCATACCTGCCAGGTTTCCCTGGTTTTGTTCGTTCTTCCTTCGATGCAGAGCATAGGCTCTAACCGCTTGGTTGTGGTGACGGGTGCTTACCACTTCTTGGTTCTCGCTGTTGTTGTTGTGGTTCTTCGTTGTCGTTCTTCTGTGGTTGTTGCCGCCGTTGTTGTTGTGGTATTCTTTGAGGTTGAGGTTGATATTGAATAGCCCCGAGTGGTCGGGCATGGCTTCGGCCGATTAGCCTTCCCGCTATTCCCAAGCGTACTCTGGCAATCATATGCAAAGTGTCCCTTCAAACCACATTTAAAGCAACTGCCTTTGCCCGCTAAGCACACTCCCTTGTGCAATTTATGACATTTCGGCAAGGAAGGGTCTTCATCGGCTCTTGTGGGCCCCTCATTGGTGTAGGAAATACTGGCTTTTTCCATTCTTGCCCTTGTGGCGCTACGTTCCCTTGCCATGGCCTCTTGTTATTCTGACTCCCAAAGTTCCCTCGATTGAAATTACTGAAGTTTCCTTCCCATTTTCTCTTTCCCTTTTCACCAGTGTTTTGTGTCTGAGTATGTGTCGGCTTGTCCTCAGGCATTGCTACTTCAATGTCTAATGCACGGTTGAGAGCTTCGGTATAAGTTAGGTCGCCGTGACTTGCAAGAGACATTCTTATCTCATGCCTTAAGCCGGATCTAAATTTCTCGGACATTTTCATGTCAGTGCTCACTTGGTCCGGAGCATGTCTTGGCATATCGCAGCGATGCGATCGCATCTCGTTCGACATTCGTTCTTGCTTGCATCGAAAAATTCATTCTCATTTTTCTTCCTATAACTCTTAGGGATGTACTTTTCATACATCTCTGTCTTAAAATCTTCCCAAGAGAAATATTCCATTTGTTCCTGTGTCAAAGTCCTCCTTCTGGCTTCCCACCAAAAATCCGTAGGTCCTAAGATTTGAAAAGTAACACAATACAGACGTTCTTGTGTTGTACAGTGGAGAAAATTAAAAATTCTCTCCATTGCTCTAACCCATTGTTTAGCATCATCCGAACTTCCCTTTCCGTTAAAAGAATGTGGATTCTGCCTAAGGAAAAGCTCTTCTATTCTACGATCAGGTGGAGGTGGGGGTGGTAATGGTATATCCTCATCATCCTGTAGTGGAATTCTGCCCCTTCCCCTACATATTCCTCTTCCTCTTCCCCTTCCCCTAATTCCCTGCTCAGGATCTCGTCTAGGCGGCATTCTGTTATTTAAAACATACAATCAACATCGCATATTGTTTATCAAAACATCACACATACATAGCACTTTTATACAATCTCATAATAACAACGTTAATAAAACAATTCATCATTTCCATACTCATTTTGCCACAAAAGCCCATCTAGGGTTATCATGCATATATATAGGGGAAAATTGCCTCAAAGAGGACTGTTATGTACAAGTCATAAGACTCAAAAAGAAAGTCAAGTACATAAAGTGATGCTTCTTCTACTAAACCGTCATCAACAACATACTTGATTACATGACGTTACAAAAACACTATTCTTCTAGTTCTATCATTATAACGTTACTACTCACACTACACACATACTATCTATATATATCTACACAAATTTACATCCACTATCGTCTAAAGCTTCTACCACTCATAAAACCTTCCATCATTACCATCCTCTATGTTCACATGCGCGTTCCTACTATCCTCTGGATTATCCTCCTGGTTTTCATCTTCATTCGGGTCTTCTTCCTCTTCGGGATCCTCCTCCGGATCCTCTTCTTCCTCAGAGTCCTCATCCGAGCTATCATCCCTGGCACGTGTACGTGAAGGTCCTGCTCCCTCGTCTCCTATGGCATATACATCACGTACTGGACTATAGTCATCTCGAGGATCAGATACCCTCATACGTGCTATCTGCGGATAGGGTTCTGCTGGAGGCGGTGGCGCCGTCATCGGTGGCAAAGTAGGAAGTGATGGTCGAGTCGGATGTACAATCACAAGTAGATGAAAGATCGGCACTCCCAATGCTCTCGGTCGTGATGCCCTCTCTACATATGCAGGTCGGCCCTCTTCCTCTAAATACCTCGGTACTACTGGATCAACTTCCCTCGGAACCTCCAGATATAGCCATTCCGGTGAGTCGTCGTGCCATGTGTACCCTCGAGGTGGAAGATAGGGTCCTCTGGGTACATCCCGGTAGACACTGTAAACATAGCTCAAATGACATATGAACCTCGGGAGATCTGCAATCAAATCAAAGCTACCCTCTGCACGGTATATGTAATCACTCGATACCTCTGTAGCATATCCCTCCCAGTCACAAGGCAATAAGGTCAGAAGATGCTTGATGCCATCAAAATCAGTCACGCCGTGCTCATGAGCATCAATCCAGTGGCGGAGGTAATGTGTCAGAAATTCCCTAAGCTGTCGCCCCAGCACATTCTATACGTACGGTATGCTCGAATCACTTCCTCAGGTGTAGCTCGTGGCCCTAGTCTCCTCTTCGCTGTTTATCGTGTCCTCATCATCTACATAAACAGTACTAAGATAAGTCAATCTGGACACATCTGATAAGCAGTTAAGGTAATTTAAACATATCTGTTAAGCAGATAAATTTAAATAAATAAATCTGATAAGCAGGTAAACGTTAATAGCAAAGGGTCTCTACATACTACACATATCATATCCCTACTTGTACTACTAGTAAATCTTACTCTCAACAGCACCCTAAGATCCTTATTATACTATAGGGTTCTCGTTCTATGTACATCATAAGACTAACTTCACTAATTCCTTGATTATATTCTTATTTCGTTTCTAACGATAAAGTCATAGTCAAATTGGATTTTCGTCGTATATGAACATCCAACGAATGACTATACTCTTGTCACTTATTGCATAGTGACATTAATCCCTTTGTCATCATCCTTCAATTGTTGTCATAAACGTTTTGCATCTTGATCCTTTTTGTATCTTCGCTTTTGTTTTCTTCGTTCTTGTTTGAAAACTCGCATTGTTTTCGTTTGATCTTTGCGTTCGTTCTCGTATCAATCTTTTGCTTTCGATCCCAAGATGGAATAAAGTTCTCAAATCCATCTTTACTTTTGTTCTTGTAACGGGAAGAAGTTCTTACATTCATACTTCTATGTTCTTTCGCAATAAGTGATCATGCATCTTATATCGTCTATGTTCTTTAAGATAACATATCCATCATTATAAATAACTTGAAACTTGAATGGATTATATTATAAAAGTTTGAAAGTTTTATTCAAATTTCATAACTTATCTCATTTGTAAGCATGCCTTACTTTGAATTTCACAAATTCAACATTCCATCCTTGGCACATAATGCATATTATCAGTTGTTGGCATTCATTTCTATCTTTGGTCACCTTGCATAGCTTCCGTTCCCAATATTTTCCATAACTTTCTTTTCAAATCATTGTCATTACTTTCATTGATTGAAAAGCATGATTTCGAAATAGAGTTTTGAAATTTCCTTTCAATCATTTTTCATAACTTTCATTTCAATCAAAATTCATAACATTTCTTCACTTCACTTTCAAAACATGATTTTAATCTTTTTCATCATTGAACTTTTCATTTCAAAACTTGAGAAGAAATCATTTACCTCATTCCGGTTGAGCTTGATGTGATGGAGTGTTGAGCATAGTCAGCTGATTTCTAGAAGTCTAGTGACTCAATCTAGACTCGACTTTGAAAGGAGGTTTTGGATTCAAAGAACGAACCGCTCTGATATCACTTTGTAACAGCCCTCTACTACTAATGACGGATTAGTAGGGACTATCACTTGAAACAGTAATTAAGAGATATGAAAGCCAATTTACTACAGACATGTGAGACATATATCGAATAAACTAAGAAGCTTCAAACCATTATATACAGTACACACATAATATACATGTGAGGCTAGACCAACAGATTCTTAACAAAATGGTTCAACTGATCTGAAGGTATTTAACTGTCAACTTCTAAAAATAACTTAGTGTTCTATTGCAGCGGAAAAACATGTGAATACACATATGACGATGTGTAAACAAGGTTCTAACATATATATCAGCAACAAAAAGTATTCCGACTGCTCAACACACCTCCATCCATCATCTGCTCAACCTGCATATTTAAAAACAAAGATGCAGGGCTGAGTACAAGAATGCACTCAATGAACTCATGCCAAAATATTTTATCAACTTAAATTACACTGCCCCATCACAGTAAGACACAAGGGTTTTATTTGAAAAAGGCCTTGTACTTACGAAACATTTTGATCATTTCATAAACATTTGTCTCGCCAAACATATTTTCCTTGTATGTATGATCTACATCCCTTCCCTTCCTCATAACATTTCCATTAACGCCGTAGAAGTAGGCCTCCTTCTATGTCGCTGTGACCGGCCAAGAATTGTCCTTTCAGCACACAGTCACCATTATTGTGTACATGTTAACCCTAGCCAGGAAACATACCCTCCGGCATAGGATCCGAATTCGATTTCATTCATAAGTTGGTAGCGAACCAACAACATTCATAACATTTCATGGATAAGATACATACATAAAAACATAAACATGTGGGCAGGTAATTAAATAAATCATTTCATCATCGTTTCTTGCAAATAAAGCCTCGTAAATAAATCATTTGATAAGCATTTTATCATTTAAAAGTATAGTAAAGCCCACCTAGACTGTAGACTTCTTCTAAACGATTTCTTTCTATGCCAATTGATCATGTCCGCGTCCCACCTTTACGTAAAAACTAATTTAGTACGTCGGTCACATTTTTCAAGAACGTGAAAGTCTAATAAACTTTGATAACTTTCTATAATAATACTTGGCATCCCTTAACTAAATTAGTACGTCATTTCATCGCATATCTTAACTAATAACTCCTCGTACTTCGATAGAGATGAAATATGATCTATGGCCTCATATTAATTGTTTATGTTAAACGTCGAACTTATACTAACGTCTTTCGATAAAATGATTTCAATTTTGAAATCGTTTCTCACAAAAGAGATATTCATATAAATTCAATATGTTTTACACATATTAGTATATTTATTCAACGTATACTACCACATTGATCACATACTAACGTATTTCATACGTTTAGTCTTAAGTCAACGATTTTGACTTTTCTTAACATATTTTTCGAATTATTCACATATATGTTAACAAATTTTCATATAAATCGATTTTTCAATCGATTTCTTATCAAATAATCCTAAGTCTCGATTTTTCACATTAATCAACAACCATGATCAAAATTTTACATAAGTGTGATCTAACTTGTACATTACAAATCATTCTTCATGTTTTACGTCATTTAACATAACGTTACGCCGTAAACATAGTATACTATGTTTCTAAAATCCCATAAATTCTTAATAGGTCTAAAATATATTCTAAACACTTAATATGAAATTTTCCTTGATAAAATGAATTTAATACTCTAAATCCTATAATCATAGTTTTCGGCCCTTATTGATATAATTATCAAAACTCTTCCAAAAATTCTTATAAATTCACATAATACTCTATAATAACATAGGATCATTAATATGTAATAACACTAGCTATAGAAAAATTGGACATCATTTTTCTACGCTATATAGATCTCGGTCATTACACTAAATATAGCAAACATTTTTCTAAAATTCTCATAAATTCTCACAACACCTAATCATCATCATGTATCACTAATATATCATAATATTCAACAATTACTATCCATGCATCCATATACCAACACTTAAACCCTTCGAAATTTTCCAAACATGCACAACTATTTTTTTTTTTTAAATCTAATAAATTCATGTAGCACTTAATTAAGGCTCTACAACAATAATATGCTATAATATCACTTAAACATGATTTATACATCAACCTATGATCTCCAACAATTTTCGATAATTATATATATATTACATATTATTTCCAAAAATTCTAAATAAATCACTATGAGCTTAACTATCAACATATATCATTAATCCATCAACATATGAACATTAAAAAAAATTCGATCACCATACTAAAATTCATAGCATGCTTAGCTTGTAATTAAATCAATACATATGATCATACTTAACATAATAAACATTATTAACAAGCAACTAAACATGATAGCTATATTTTCATATTTTTATCATTTATTAACATAAGCATATATATAAAAATCAAACGGTTGGAAATCAAAAATTTTAACGTATATAGAAAGCTCGTTCGATTCCTAACCTTTTAATCGACGTCGATTGTTAGTGCAAATGTTTTTCTATCCTAAGATTTGGGATATAAATGAAGAACTCCTCTCTTTTTTTCTCTTCTTAGCTCACGGTAATAAGAGTTTTGAAAAGAGGTGATGTTTTGTTTGATAAAAAATCCTATCACATAATGGTTAAAGCTAAAGGAATAAAAACAAGTAATACACTTAATTCCAAGCCTACACCTCTCGGTCACCTCTCACAATGCAAGACAAAAATTAATTTGTGACTCACTCAACATAACACATCACCTTATGCCATAGTAAATGCACATCACAATCAACAATTAAATGAAACAAAAATCCTCACTTTTGCCTTCATCACACGTCGGCCACTTACAAAGGAAGAGTTTTAATTTTTGTCTTATACTAATACAAAGATTTTACACATTAACATATGCAAGCAAATCCATCAAACAAGAGTTCCAACATTTCTTCCAACCTCAATTGTCAACATAATCGGCCATGACCAAGAACAACCCACATCCCACTTGATTTCCTCATTAATGATCTTGTTTTATGTGCAAAATATCTCATTACTACATTTACTACATAACATGATAGAAGATAGCAAAAATTTTGTCCCCTAGGGACAGCCCAATTGTCACAGCCCCACAATCCTAAGTACGGATTAACAGGGACTATAACTCTAAACATGTGAATGAACAAACATGGAGACTCTCTTTAATAAAAAGCGTAATACATACGACAAGTATGTTCTTGGACTTTAGTACATAATTTAAGTTCTAGCAGCGGAAGGCATGTGATAAGTACATATGACGATGTACTATCAAGGTTTAAACATATCAGCGACAACATTCCTATTGCTCAACACTGCTCCATCCATCATCTGCTCAACCTGCACATTTAAAAACAAACATGCAGGGCTGAGTACAAGAATGCACTCAGTGGACTCATGCCAAAAATATTTTATCATTTTTATATTACACTGCCACATCATGGTAAGACACAAGGGTTTTAGTTGAAAATGCCTTGCGCTTACTAAAGCATTTTATCGCCATAAAATCATCGCTGGCGGGCATTTTCTCGGTGTGTATGATCCATATCCCTTATCATCATTCATCATAACATCATAGTCGAACGCGTCGTGAAGGAGGCCTCCTCTACGACGCCGTGACCGCCGTGAATTGTCCTTACAAAGACACAAATCACCTTAGGTGTACACGTTAATCCTAGCTGTATTGTCCTTCCGGCACAGGATCCGATATCGATTTTCATTCATAAGTTGGAAAGGACCCAACAACATTCATAACATCTCATAACATCTCATGGATAGGATACATACACAAAACATAAATATTTTGGCAGGTAATCTTGTAAACATTTTATCAACAGTTGGAATAAGCATCGTAAATAAATATTTCAAAAGCATTTTATTTTTGAGTAGAGTAAAGCCCACCTGGACTATCGATTGTCTAAATCGATTTCTTGGAATCTGCAAGCCCAGCTTAGCCTATCTATTCCTCGCCTCGAGGTTTTGGAGTTGAAATATCCATCGGTCTTAGAACCCATATTTCTACTTTAGTGTATATCCGTATGATATACACTCAATTGAGCATGTAGAAAGACCTAGTCAAACATTTCACGTTAAGGCATGCTCCCGTAAAAATATCGATTGTCTCGCTTTATCATAATTCGTGCATCTATTAATGCTTTATCGCACTTTGCGACATAACATAATGAATGCATCGATTAATAGCATGTTAGTCACATAAGGCATACTTCACATAGGGTTTCCAACATTTAGTCAAATTTCAAGTGTTTTAATTTCAGCAAAACAGCTTGAAACAACCCAAGTGACGTACTTTGACGATCCATAACTCTCGATTCAGAATACGTATGGTCGCACAAAGATACATTCTGGAAACCTCTAAACATGTACTACAAGTTCTAAGAAGGAATTAAATCCAAAAGAGTCGTGGTTCTGAAGATATAGGGTCTCAAAGTGGGCAACTCAAACTGACTTCTATACTTAGAAATTTTTTTAGAATTTTCAGTTTTAGCTTAATGACGAGGGGTTTTGCGAGGCTCGTAACTTTTAACTCACAATGCCAAAATGGCTGCAGGCTACCAATTTAGAAACCTTGTAACAAGTGCTACATATGTCATGAAGACCATACTGGAAAATATCTAACTCATCGAGAAATACATAAGTCCAAAGTTGACTAGTTGGAAATGGACAGTTTCCAGTAGGTGACTTTGGGTCGATAAAAGGTATACCTATAAAACTTGGTTTGGGATCAAACTTTCCAGATCATAACTAGACATGGTGAGGAACATTTCTTATGAAGAAACCCAAGTCCAAATCGGACTACAAATGGCTTGAACACCTCACGTAAAAGTCATACTCGAACAGCCTATTAACATAGAAATTTTCTAAGGCAGTTTGTCCAAAAAGGCTTACTGAAATACGTCAACTTTAAAAATTCACCGTGAGTTCATTATAAGGAATCTGGAAATGAAAACAATCATATTGAAAAGCCACTTAAGTCTAGTTTTATCCAGAAAAAGCCTCACTCAATGATTCACAATAGATTGGGAGCTAAAAATATTTTACCACAAGCTATCACTCCCGTGACAGTTTTGTGCAGTTAACTTGTAAAATCTGGATTAAATAGTAAAAAAATTTAGAAAATTCTGAAAATTTACATACGTCTTCTAGACATGCTGAATTATGTTTCTGCCAAATTTCATAGTTTTATCATTACCCAAACTTAAAACGAAAGCCACGCACTATGGGTTATAAACACGGCGATTTCGCAGATTTGTGCAGTGTTTTTGATAAATACAAATAAAATATCAAATCAAGTTGGATGGACTTGAAATTTTACAGAGGCATACTAGACACATATAATTTCAACATATCAAAAATTCACAATCATCGGACCACTGTAACTTAGTCAAATAAATTCGTGAAGTTACTGATTTCGTGGGATAACTTCCAGGTTTTATTATAGATAAGAGTTAGTACCTTGATTTCTTCCAAGCCTTTCATCACACCTCATATGCACCAATTTGCACGAAACCATGGTGAATTGGGGCTGACCTTAGAGTAATGAGAGATGAGAAAGGGGGGAGAAAGAAAGAGAGAGCCATCGGTGGTGTTGGGTGTGTGAAGGGCTGAAGTTTGGGGGTATGTGGTAGCTTATGGTGACAATTGTCACCCTTACACCTTCACATTGACACCTACACACATGCACGAAAATATACCTATATATATGTATATATATCAGATTTTAATAGTGTAGTTAGGATATAATTAATCCAATGTCACTTAGATACATGTAATAGGTAAATCAACAAATAAGTGCTTAGTATATATGTGTATATAGCTCTCGCTATTACACTATACCAAAGGGTCCAAATTTTATTTTCCATGCCAAACATTGATATATGTTATGACATATAGTTTAGATGATAAATAATATCATAGGATAAATTAATGGCATCGCTTTATGCGATTAAAATCGGGTTCAAAATTAGGGTTTTGAACGCTTGAAAAATTGGTCACTCTCAATTCTTGTTGATCTAGCATTGATTTAATGCTTAATAATACTGTAATTACATATACTAATCATAGGAAATTAATTCCTATAATTTCTTGATCGATTAAAACGCTGCTTCATCTCAAAACGTTAACGTTTGAAAACGCGTTGCAAAACGCTCATTATCGACTCATCTCGAAATGGTCGTCATTAATTTAATAAATTATTCCATTAATAATGGAATTTAATTCAAAGCTTAATTTCTTAGAAAATTTACGACGCTTTTAACTATCGATCGAAATCGACGTTAAAGTAAAATACGACCCATACACTTCATATACTCTTATTCCTTAATTCACAATTCTCGTGAATATAAAATAGAATTCATTCCTTCAGAAATAATCGAAATCATTATTCGATATCTTATGGATTGAATCATCTCAGCGAATTTCTAATTTACGGGTTTTAAATACCATAATTGGGCATCTAATTCATGGGGTATTACACCAATGGTTAAGGTGGGTTCCATGGCCGAGAGGTCAGTTTCGAACCCCATCAAACGCCTCTATGGGTTTGAGCTGTCACACCTGGTTTTCAAGTGTGGTTTACATCTGTGTGGTTTGCGGCTATTGCAGACAGACCGTGGGGTTTACCCAAGGCGCACCTAAGGTAGCGGTGCGGGTTCCCATGATATCAAAAAAAAAAAAAAGATAGCAAAAATTTTCTTCAATCTATCCTATTGTCACAACTCACGGCACTTATGTAGTATATGTGTTACACATTTTATTTTCTTGCAATTAATAGCTATATAACATAATATAAGTCTTAGATGATAAATTAAATCATAAGAAAAATAATTAAAATGATTTCATGTGTCAAAACCCTAATTTTTGAAATTAGGGTTTTCGAAAATTGCTTATTTATTCAATATTTATTCCTTAATTCTCTAGCATTATTTTAATGATAAATAATGCTCTTATTACATAAAATAATCATAGGAATTTAAATATTATAATTCCTCAATCGTTAGACTAAGTTCTCGATTCGTCTCTAAATGTTGACGTTCGAAACGTCTCAAAACGTTAATAATCGAATCCTCTATAAAAAGTTCGTAATAAAGTCGTAATCACTTTATTAATCCATTTCATTAATAAGGAACTTTAATTCTAAGCTTCGTCACTTAGAAAAATAATAACGTAATATTAACTATCGATATTCAATCGACGTTAAAAATAATACTGCCGAAAGAATTATATAAGCTATATTCCTTGATTCACTAATCATTAGTGAATATGATATAAGAATTCATTATATCATAAATAGTCGAAATCAATATTCGATAAGTTACTATTTCAATTATCGAGACAAAACCCTAATTTACGAACTTTTATTATCGTAATTAGGCTTTAAAACTTTGGGATATTACAAGTAAAACAGCAAGTATATATATCGTATTCACAGGGACTGTGACTCGAGAACACAACAATTAATCAACACAGAATCTTGATTATTATTCAGGCAACAAAAATATCAAGAGAGAGATAATTATAAATCTAGACTCAAAATATAAATCGGAATAAAATTAGATATAAAAAGACTGACCCTATGGATGTATTTAACCTAACCAGATTCACACAATTAACCTATTAATCTGTTTACCAATTTAATCCGCATTCATATGAAGGATCACTAATGTAACTATAGTTTTCGCCAGGACAACCTATAGTAGTAGGTTAACCTAAACTCTATCTCCGTCTGGTCTCAAGAGAAGTAAGCTAATTACCAAAAACACATAAAGAATAACCTCCTAAAATTCACCTATCTCCGTCAGGTCTCAAGTTAAAAACTGTATTATGAATTCAAGATATCGACTATGCAATTAATTCTGCTAGGACATAAATCACATAACTAGCATGCATCAATATTGGCCAGATACCAACATAAGAGAATTAGAGCCAAGAATCATAAATCATGAATGAGACGGCAAAACAGTATCAAGAGATCAATTATTCGAATCTAGTCAGACATACAAACTCTAGGATCAATACGAAATTTAGCTACTGTCACGACCGGACTTTGCTAAGGATAGCTAAGCCGGGAAATCATGATCAGGGATGGGGAATTAGAATAGGGGATAGAAAGAGGTCGAACTTACTTAACTAAAAGCTGAACTGATAATCGTAATTAAAATATAATCAAGTATTTTGCAGCGAAAAAGCATAGCTGAGATACACGTATGAAGAAATGTATCTTGGGGCATTCTTTAACTAAACGCGACAAAAGCTCGGCTCTGCACTTCACCATTCACATCACAGCTCAACCTGCACATTTAGAAATATATGCAGAGCTGAGTACAAAAGCACTCAGTGGACTCATTGCCTAAAACATTTTCTTTATAAAAGTTATTGAACTGCCCACAATAGCACATGAGGATTTTAGTTGAAAGACTCATGCCTATCAAACATTTATCATTTTTTCAAAAGCGTTTGGCCAAACTATTTTATACATGTTGCTCCATATCTGATCATTCATTCATCATTCATTCGTTCATTCATTCACGCACTATGGAGGTGGCCACCTACACATAGTCACGGCCGGTCGAGGTAGCTAACCTTAACATATAGTCACACGTATACACAATCCGAGTTAGTCCTCAACTAAGTCGGATCCGATCGTTATCCTTTTTTAACGTTGATGGACCAACTCATTACCCTTTTTTAACGTTAGTGGACAGTTCTCATACCACGTTGGATATACCAACCTCAGATAGGATCATAACAAAACATAAATATTTGGCAATCAATAACAGTTAATGGAATAATATTTCATAAGGCTTTTGTAAATCATGCTTTGAGATAGATATAACATTTTTTTGTTTCAAGAAAGCCCACCTGATTGCAAAAGCTTACTCATGATTCAATGAACTCCTCATTGTTATTTTATCGTCACTTCCTTGCTTAACCTTTATTGTAAAAACATAACAAATAAGACGTATGAAACGAATGATAATTCTTATTGAAAGGAGTTCGTGATCTCATTCTATTAGAGATTTTATTAGGGATTTTACATTCCTTGTCAAGGCTCGCATCATTAGTCTAATTCATCGCTAGAACTCTAGCTCGTTCTCTAACGTTTAGAACATAAAGAATGCTTAAATCTTTATCCTTCCCCAAACGTCTACTTAGTATAATTAACTTTCTTAATTTAATTACATCTCTAGATTTAATTAATTAACTGGATAATTAAAAGTCAAGCCAATTGATCAAATTACGAGTCCAATCTAATTATTCGAAAGGCTTAATTCTATTTATTAAGAGTCGGAGACCCAACCTAAATAAATTAGAACTCAACAATTCTAGCCCCAAAATTCATCTAGTTAAGATTCCACTTCTAAATTTTAATTATAACCTTAAGCCTAAAGAAATAAATATATTAAGCTTAGGAAATTCAAATTTGGCCCAACAATAATTAAATAAGGGCAGCCCATTCTACTAAAAGAACTTAACTTAAGAATTTACAACTTTAGCCCAATATCACTCTAATTAAACTTTCAGCCCATTCCTCTTCTTTTCTTTTCTTTTTCATCCCAACAGATCAAATTCAATAAATTAAAAAGCCATCACCTAATTAACTTGGACCTATTTATTTCTTCAGCCCAGAGAATTAAATCTCCTAGGCCCAAAATTTGGCCCAACAGATAAATTTACTTTAGAACCCTAGCCTCCATCTCCTTTTCCCATTTTCTCTCTGCCTCTCTCTTTCTCTTTCTCGCCTCTCACAAGAGGCGTCGTCTCCTCTCCCTTTCTCGGCACATCAGTCGGAGCCCGGAGTCCGACGAGTTGCCGCCACCGTCTCTCCCATTTCTCTCTCTCTTTCTCGCAAATCGCTCTTTTCTAGCTCTCTAGAACCCTCTTCAGCCACCTTCCCTTCTTCCTCCTTACGCCGCCGCCGCCAGTGAAGTGGTAGCCGGCCATCCTCTCCTCTCCCTCAACACACAGGATAACCTTTCTTTCTCATTTCACACAAGACAACCCTCTGTCTTTTTCTCGACACCGTGTCTGTCGTCGCCATAACTTCAACAGCGGCATTGCCGCCGTCGACGATGCACCCATAGATCGCTCCTGCTCTCTCGCTCAGAGTATCCGCACACACACACACGAGCTCTCTCTCTCTAACCACTAATAGGAATCGTTGTCTCTTCCTTTTCTGGCGACGTTGCTCGGAGCCCGGCGAGCCGCCGTCGCCCCTCCTCCCTTTCTTCATCTCTCTTTATCCTCACTACACCCACACACCTCTTTTTCTATCTTAAGGAACCAAAATCGGATTTCTCCCCCAAGCAACCAAAATCGAAAACCCTCCAACCCCAAATTACTCAACGTCGTCGTTGCCTCCTGTCTACCGCCAGCCCTCTTTTCCTACTTCTCTCTCAACCACAAGCCTACAGAAAATCGCCGCCATAGACCTTCCAAAGTGTCTCGATCGATGAATGACCCCTATTGGCTTAGTCTAAACATCAACCACCACTTTTCGAATTATTGACTCGTATGTACGGTGGTTTATTTATTTTGATTTCCCATTACAGATCTAGTTCTATCCATTATGTAGGTTTTGTTTGGCAATTTGTTTCTAAGGACTGTGTGAGTTAATGTAAGTTCAAAATTCTATCCTGGGTGTTGATGTAGAGAATTTGGTGTATGACTATGTTGGCATCTATATCAAATTTTGTACTTGGATGTAAACAGGAGAAAACTGAGTTTCATGTTTGTTGGCTTAATGATGACAGTTGATTCTCTACACCTCTTATATTTATTGACTAGAACTAAACTGAATGGAAGCAGAAATTGAATAATGGATGGTATGGCTTGTACCTTGTGGGATTGTGAATGAAGTTTCTGTAACTCAATTGGAAATAATTGCAATGAGAAAATCGGCTTCTCCTCTTCTTTGAATGGCTCGAACTTGAATGGCTGGAACAAATGGGGTGAGGAATGGGTGTCTTGAATTGTTATACAGTGTATAGAGTTGTCATATGGTATATGTTAGGGAGTAGGGGTGTAAGAGAAGGTACCATTGATGTGAAATTGATGGTAAGTGTTGTAAAAAGGTGACAGGGAATTTAGGAAAAGTTGATTGAAATCTTGAAAGATATGATATGACAGGTAACGCGGTATAACTTATCTGGTCAAGAAACATTTTTGTGTTATTCTAAATTTTGATTCTTGAATATCGAATATTGAACACATAGTAATTAAGTATTCGATAAAAACATGATTTTGTCGGCTTCAATAAAAAATTTAATTGAATGCAAAACATTAATAGGTTAATTGCTCCTTTAAATATTTAAAGAACTGGGGTGTTACAGCTACGCATAATTAAAATACTAAAGCAATAAATAAATAAAGATAACATAAACTGAAATAGATAAATAAAACCGTAGGATTTCACGATGAACAATGTAGAATTTGAATCCGAAAGAAAATTCTGAAAGCTCCAATAAAAACTGGACTACGAACTAGAATGAAAATAATACTAAAGACAAAAGCTAAACTAAATTAACATCTGTAAAACAAACGTAAGAAGAATAAAAGAAAAAGGAAAAGTTGTTCTGTTCTCTAAATGAAAAGCTCTCTGATGTGTCTCGTCTAATGTGTTTTGTAAAAAGATATATATCCCCTTTGAATGAAAAGCTCTCTGATGTGTCTCGTCTAATGTGTTTTGTAAAAATATATATATCCCCTCTGATCAAAAGTCTGCGCATATATTGAACCCTAGCCATTGCGGCTCGTGACCTTTCATCGCGAGCACAAGTTGTGAGCGAAAGTCGCGAGCAAGATCCATAGGCGCGCATCCATTGTTCCTCGCGAGCTTTGCTCGCGAGATTAACTCACAAAGCAAAGTCGCGAGCTCTTCAAATACGTGTGTCCATCTTCTCTAGCTAGCGAGACTGTCTCGCGACATAGGGTCGCGAGCAAGTCTCACGAGGCATGTTTTCTCGCGGCTGCGCATTGCGCAACTTCGCTGTTTCGCTCCGTTCTCTCTCGTTCAGACTCCGAATTGCGATCCGTTTACACTTATGGACTCCTATCGAGATACTCTTTAACATTGTAAAATTTTCACATCCATCCTTTTCATATCCATTTCATCATATTTATCATCGTTTTTAAACCGATATTCTTTGAGCGAGCTCGCGACCGGGCTAGCTAATTCCTCTTTATCGTGATCCACCTTTTTTACATCAAAACCTGTGTTAAAATGACATAAATACACATGACATAATATCTTCCAAGGTAAACATAAATATATCAAAAGACAGCTCAAAAGATCACGTATCAATTATAAACGAAACGAATATAGCCTTATAAATCAGGTAAAAATGAGGCTTATCAACTCCCTCAAACTTAACCTTTTGTTTGTCCTCAAACAAATCAGAACAAGAGAGAGACGACCAAGGACAGGCAAAGAGTCGAACGACAAAAGCAATAAGCCTCGGAGTAAAGAGCAATAAAAGATTCAATCAAATGAATCAAATCACAACATCTTTCGTTAAACTCCACATATCATAATAATCATAAGCACAAGCCTTCTTAAACTTGAATCCTCACAACATGGGTGTATATATAAGAAATCTCAAACACTCAAGTGTATCAAGAAGGATGTGTATACTGTTTAGTATGAATTTGTGCTTATTATTCATATCTTTGTGCATGTTGTTTCTCATGATTTGTTCTCTTTTTGCCGTTGGTTTGATTATTATTTATCGATTCGAACTTATTTGGTTTGTTTCAATGTTTTACAGAAAATCGGCATTAAATAGGACGAAACGAATCTGCCAAGGATTAAATATACTGAAGGGCATCTCGACAGGAGTTCGTAGGCGAAAACCGTACACAATTCGGAGTTCGAACGCGAGAGAACGGAGCGAAACGTCAAAGTCGCGCACGGCACCCCGTCGCATGGCCCAAGCCCGCGCCGCGCGCGCGCTCGCCCGCGTTCGCCCAAGCGCCAGCCCAGCGCCCTCGCTTCGCCCGCCAACGCCAGCGCCCAGCCTCGCACAGCCCGCGTCCGCCGACGCCCGTCCGGCGTTGGGATCGGCAGCGTTCACCAATTTAACTCGCGTGTTCGGCTGACGCTCGCTCACAAACCGCGCCCGTGCCTTTCCTCTCACCGGCGCTCGCACATGCCGCGACGTGTTTTCTCCCCAGCGGCGCTTCGCTTAGCGCCTCGCCCGCCCTCCAGCCCCCCAAGCCCAACCCAACGCCAGCGCCCGGCTCACGTGCCGCCGCGCGCGTTCACCCCCAATGGCCGCCGCCTCGTCCCCGCCAGCGCGCCTGTTCAGCGCCACAGCGTGCGCACCGGCGTACACTCTCGGCGCCCGCGACTCTCTCATCTACCCAGCCGGTGCTCGAAGCCATCTGGCGTTCAGGCTGAATACAGAACAAATTTCCCTCGCGCGCTCCATGTCAGCCGGCGTTCACCTCTAATACAGAATGCATTCTGTACCTGCGCTCATCTTCAACCGGCGCTCAATCTCTTTTAATATATATATACGTGTTAGGTTTTCTTTTACGGAGTTCAGATTTTTGTCATCAGTCTCCGCGCCGCCTGCGGCTGTTCTTCAAGAGCTTTTCATTTAGTCGATCAGATAACATTCCAGTATTTGTTTTCTTAATTTAATTATGTTAATTTATGAATTCTGTCGAACGATTTGAGTTGTCTTGGATTGAGAGTAATTTACCAGTCATTTCTTCCTGTTGTTCTTGATTGAATTATTCAAGTGTTGGTTCTTGATTATCATTGGTTTCTCGATTAATTCGTGTTCTTTAGGCTTTGGATAATTTATATTCTATGCAATTGATTCTGAAGATTAGTAGAGTAATGAATCGTTCTTCGTCGAATTTCATAGCTTCATGTTTGATGATCTAGTTTAGTTTGTTTATTAAGTAGCTTCACCTTTGTGGTTTATCAACTAGGGATTGACAACTCTAGTTAGATTTATTGCTTTAATTTATTTTCCGTTCGACTTTTCAATTCAAGTATGATCAAAAACCCATGTTGGTATTAGAGTGTTAGGATTTACCGCTTTCTGTGTTTGACACGAACAATAGCCCTGTTAAGTTTTCCTTGAGAGACGACTAGGGTTAACTTTCCCTACTATAACACCTCATTCGGTTATGAGTCAATTAAGAGTACACTTTTGATTGAACAAATTTTGGCGCCGTTGCCGGAGAAAACTTTAGGCGTTTTGTTTGTGTTGATTTTTTCTGTGTTTCTTTTTTATGTTTATTTTGTTATTCTCCAGTTGCGTGTGATCTTTTCTTGTTTGAGTGTTGTGTATGCTAGGTCGCCGCAGTCTAAATAGACCGCTTGCTACCCCGTTGGACCGCACTCGAAGATCAAAAAGATCGCTTCTTCCGGCACTGGAGAAGTTTGGTGCCACTTCTTTGTGTGGTGATCAGTCAGAGCAGATTATCAGAGATCAACCTGTTGTCGAGAATATTCCCCCGTTGAGAGAGATGGGTGAAAATGCACGAGCATTATGTGATTTCTACAGGCCGGTGATTGGGGCCACTACTTTCCCAATTGTTCTTGGACCGGCAGCCCGAGACTATGAGCTTAAGCTGAATCACTTCTCGCTGATGCCTACCTTCCATGGACTTGCTAGCGAGGATGCCTTGGGGTTTATAAGAGAGTTTTGCTCGGTTTTGCAGTCCTTTCCGCTGGGAGGTCTAAATGAAGATCAGCTGAAGATGCATTGTTTCCCGTACACCCTGAAGGATAGGGCAAAGTCGTGGTTTCTGGCACTTCCCGCCAATTCTCTGCAGAACTGGAATGCCGTGGTAGATAAATTTATGACGAAATACTACCCAAACAAGAAGAGTCAAGAGTTGAGGTCTCAGATCATGACTTTTAATCAGACGTCAGATGAGCCATTCCATGAAGCTTGGGAACGGTTCAGGGATTTATTGCTGAAATGCCATCACCATGCCTTGCCAGAAGAGATTCTTTATCAATTCTTCTATGATGGATTGACACAGAGTTTTCAGTAGATGGTGGACAATGCTGCAGGTGGAGACATTGGGTCTAGAACGGCATTGGATATCGTTGAAATTTTTGAAGCTATGGCTGCTACTTCACAACAGAAGTCCAGTCGAGGCGGAAGAGCCAAAGCACATGCCGTCACCCCTTCGTACGACATGAATAAACAAGTGGCTGAATTGATGAGGGAAGTACACGAGCTTAAGTTGAAGAAGCCTGATCCACCAGCACAACACAAGGAATTCATGGAACCTTATGGAATCTGCAATGAACTTGGGCACAATGTTGATACGTGCCCCAGGATGGGAGAGAATAACTCCGAAGGTGAAGCCGAAGCATATGCTATGCAAGGATTTCAACCTAGACAACAGTTTGAGCCTAATCAGCAACAAGTTAACGTGGGATGGAGAATCAAAATCAAGGCGAGTTCATTCCAAAATGCGCCATACCAAAGACCTCCACACCACAAAGACTTTCAAGCAGCGAGGCAATACCCACAAGAAGCAGCCATTTCACAAAGGTTCTCGTGGCGGCAATACCCGCGCGACAACGATGATCGTGGGCACCTTCGCCGCCACCTCAGAGGCCAGCTTTTGAGGATATGATCACCCAAAGAATGGATGTTTTACCCAAAGATTGGATGCTCAAGACTCCACAAACAAGCGTTTAGCGATGCAAATTGGACAGATTGCTAGCTGTTGAATGAGCTATTGCGGAAAGAGCGCGAGGAAACTCCTAGCCACCTCATCAGCTCATGCGATCAACGTGCTAAGGGTGATCGAATTTTCCTAATAAAGTGGGAGAGTCATCCGGTAAGCGCTGCGGTCGGATGAGGTGGACAAGAAGAAAGAGACTGATGCCAGATTGCATAAGGCAACAAACCCGTACATTCCACCGATACCTTTCCTACACCGGTTAAAGAACGAGAAGCAAGACCGTCAATTTAATGAGATCTACAAGCTCATGTCCAAGGTGAATGTAAATTTTCCTCTTTTGGACATCATCAAAAATATGCCGCCTCGTCAAGTTCTTCAAAGAGCTAGCTTCAAAGAAGAAGATTTGGAGAGAATGAGAAGGTGATGATCTCCAAGCGACTAATTCCATCCTCTGACACCAATTGCCTCCCAAACTCCGGGATCCGGTAGCTTTATTATTAAGATTGCTTTAAGTAACGGGAAAGAAGTTTCTGGCATGCTAGATTTAGGGGTCGGGGTCAATCTTATGCCTTATTCTATGTTCATACGATTAGGATTAGGTGAGCTAAAACCCACTAGGATGTGTCTGATTAGTGATAGGTGCATGAGATACCCCAAGGGTATTGTCGAGGATATATTAGTTAAGATGGGTGGATTGATTGTTCCCGTTGATTTCATTGTTTTGGATATGGGAGATATTAGGGAAGATGGGGAGGAACACACACTGTTATTGGGGAGGCCATTCATGGCCACAACCAACACCCTTATTGATGTTAAGAATGGCACATTGAAAATGACTGTACTTGGTGAATCTGTGTCTTTTTCTACACATGATAGTGTGATAACTCCCTCTGTTAAATTCATTGATAATCATGCTTCCTTAGATGCTGTTGATCCCTTGGTCGAGAATGTTTTGCTGCAGGGTGTGAATGCAAATATTGACAAGGATAAAATGAAAAGAATTCATAATCGACGGGTAGTTCACAAGGATTTAAAGCCGGGAATGAAAGTTTCACTTCTACATTCTCGCTTGAAGTCTTATCCCGATAAGCTCAACTCTGGATGGAGCAGTCCTTACATTATGGAAAAGGTGTTTTCTTATGGAGTAGTCTTACTTCGCAACCCCAGCTCCCACAGATTATTTACTGTGAATGGACAGCGGGTGGGGCCTTGCTTTGATCGAGGGGATGGCCCAAAAGAAGTTGATAATATTTGTCTATGACTGGATTACGTCGTGCTCATGACGTTAAACTGAGTACTACATGGGAGTTTACCCACGGATGTTTTCTTCTCTTTTTCTTCTCTCTCTTTTGTTTGTTTTCATGTTTGTTTTGATCTATCTGTTATCTCTGTGCTTGTTTTGTTCAGTTTTGGAACATTGTAAGCAATGTGGTGGCCGTGATCCTCCATCTCATCGCGTGCACGCCACATTCCAACCACGCCATGCCATCTATTATCGAAATTCTCCTCCTCTATTGGCTATTTTGTGTTATTAATGTTTTGAGCACCGGGACGATTTTCGAATTTAAATGTGGAGAGTATTTGGTTTTGTGGGTGTGACACATATATTTTTGTACGCTTGGTGATGTGCCTTTGTGCTTATTTTGATTGTTTGGACGTAAGCTTTGTCTATGCGAGTAAGTTAGGATTTTGATTTGTGCAACTGAACTCTGTGGTATTGGTCAACCTTGATGTATTCTCGTTTATCTTGATGTTATGTTATTGAAGTGCAATGTGAAGTGACGAGATTGTGGGAATTAATCTTAAATCAGGGGTTATTGATGTGATTTGTCCGACTAATGCTAGGGGTAGTGTTAACAGTGTGGTTACCTATATACTCGTTTCAATTAAAAAATTTGTGAAAAAGAAGAGAAAAGAAGGAGAATGAAAACTCCAATAAGTTGTTGAGATTGTATAAATGGAGGATGGGATTATGTCCCTCTTTTTCATAAATCAAGAAATGGACATGGGAAACCATGATAAGAGACTCGAGTTCATCGAGAGTTCACATTTCGAACATTGTTCCAAAATCTGTTAATACTTTCTTTGTGTTATCAAAGGAAACTTGTTGCTAAAGGTAACCATTTTAGTTAATTCACCCTAGCGGAGAGTTGGGTCTGAGCAAAAATATTCTTCTTATTTATTTGAAATTTTCATAATCCTAGATTTGTTTCACATTAACTTTGACTATGTATTCATCATGTTTGGGGGAATTGCAAAACGAGGTTTGATTGATTGTATTAAGAGTTAAGTTGCATGAGTTAGTCTTCTACTCTTGTTTGTATAGACTTTGCTTGAGGACAGACAAATGGATAAGTGTAGGGGAGTTGTTTGGTATGAATTTGTGCCTATTATTCATATCTTTGTGCATGTTGTTTCTCATGATTTGTTCTCTTTTAGCCGTTGGTTTGATTATTATTTATCGATTCGAACTTATTTGGTTTGTTTCAATGTTTTGCAGAAAATCGGCATTAAATAGGACGAGACAAATCTGCCAAGGATTAAATATACTGAAGGGCATCTCGACAGGAGTTCGTAGGTGAAAACCGTGCACAATTCGGAGTTCGGACGCGAGAGAACGAGGCGAAACATCAAAGTCGCAGACGGCACCCGTCGCATGGCCCAGCGCCAGCCTGCGCCGCGCTTCGCCCGCGTTCGCCAGCCAGCGCGCACCAGCGCCAGCGCCCGCCGCCTGCCAGCCAGCGCCAGCTTCGCCAGCCAGCGCCCGCCGCCGCGCCATCCGGCGCTGGGATCCAGCGCGCGTTCACCAATTTAACTCGCGTGTTCGGCCTGAACGCTCGCTCACCAACCGCGCGCCCCGCGCCCGCTACCTCGCCGAGCGCTCGCACATGCCGCGCACGTTTTTCTCCCAGCCGGCGCTTGCTTAGCGCCCCGCTCCAGCTCTCGCCCCAGCATCGCCCCTCCAATGCCGAGCCCACCCGGCGCCAACGCCAGACAGCGTGCCCCGCGCGTTCGGCCCCAACGACCATCGCCTCGCCCCGCCAACGTCGCTCACTGCCAATGCGCGGCTGTTCGATGCCACAACGCGCGCACCCGGCGTGCACCTCTCCAGCGCCCGCGACTCTCTCACCTACCTAGCCGGCGCTCGAAGCCATCTGGCGTTCAGGCTGAATACAGAACAAATTTCCCTCGCAGGCTCCATGTCAGCCGGCGTTCACCTCTAATACAGAATGCATTTTGTTCCTGCGCTCATCTTCAACCAGCGCTCAATCTCTTTTAATATATATATACGCGTTAGGTTTTCTTTTACGGAGTTCAGATTTTTGTCATCAGTCTCCGCGCCGCCTGCAGCTGTTCTTCAAGAGCTTTTCATTTAGTCGATCAGATAACATTCCAGTATTTGTTTTCTTAATTTAATTCTGTTAATTTACGAATTCTGTCGAACGATTTGAGTTGTCTTGGATTGAGATTAATTTACCAGTTATTTCTTCATGTTGTTCTTGATTGAATTATTCAAGTGTTGGTTCTTGATTATCATTGGTTTCTCGATTAATTCGTGTTCTTTAGGCTTTGGATTATTTATATTCTATGCAATTGATTCTGAAGATTAGTAGAGTAATGAATCGTTCTTCGTCGAATTTCATAGCTTCATGTTTGATGATCTAGTTTAGTTTGTTTATTAAGTAGCTTCCTGCTTTCGTAGTTTATCAACTAGGGATTGACTACTCCTAGTTAGATTTATTGCTTTAATTTATTTTCCGTTCAGCTTTTCAATTCAAGTATGATCAAAAACCCATGTTGGTATTAGAGTGTTAGGATTTACCGCTTTCAGTGTTTAACACGAACAATAGCCCTGTTAAGTTTTCCTTGAGAGACGACTAGGGTTAACTTTCCCTACTATAACACCTCATTCGATTATGAGTCAATTAAGAGTACACTTTTGATTGAACATATACTCTCAAAGTTTAAAAACACATGGAATCTACCATAAGCTTGCAAATTGTCTAATTCTCCATTGCTCAAATATGTGCTCAAGAACTAAGATCAAAAAGATCTTATAAAAGGTTATAATGTAGGCTCTTTGGTAAGGTATGATATATTTAGGCTAAGTGACTCATAATCCCATAATGAAAAACACCATAAGTATCATAAGACAATTCTCCATACCAAGAAGTCGTTTTTCTATAAGAACTCCATAATTATCATATAAGTGATATACTCATCTCAAGCACTAGCTACTTACCCATTTATGTTCTTTTCGCACACTTGTACCAACTCTTTTATTCTTTTTTTTTTTTGAACTTATATGAGTAAGCAACTATTTTTTATTATCACTTTCTCAACATCTATTTTCTTTTCTTTCCTTTCTTTTTCTCAACTCTCAATTCAAGCAACTAAAAATCACACTAACAACATAACCCAACCCACGGCTATATGAAAGATAAGGTAGGCTCAAACGGGCTCATCAAAGGATAATAAAATAACAGGTTCGTGTTTGGATAGTGTATAGACTAAGAAAAGAATGTCTAATATAATCTCATAATTCTTAAGCACATCAATGCAACCTCGAAAAAGATCAAGAACAAGTTTTAGAGAAACACATGCTATTTCAAACTATTCACACAGAAAGAAACAAGACTGAAAAGATATGACAGTCGAAAGCTCAAGTCTCACATGTTTCAAAAGTGTGATCAAGTTCTCAAAGGCTCAATACTCACAATAATCATAACATGTTTCGTCTCACAAAATCAGTTGCAATAAATTTTCTAATAAAAATAATTCTCATCATTGGCTGCTCGTCATTCAACTCAACCCAAAACAGACACAAAACCCAAACACGAAAAACAAACAAAAAAAAATAAACAAAAAGAAAACGAAACAAAAAGGAAAAACAAACAAAACAAATGAAAACATTGGGTTACCTCCCAACAAGTGCTAAATTTAAATATCTTTAGCTAGACCATTTCATACCTCGATCAATCTGACGTTTTGGCAGCAGACTTCTTCCCAAATCTGTGCTCGCCTCCGTACTTTGCATTGACCGCAGACCACCACTGAGTGTGGAAGTGGCTCCCCCAAACTTGAATAAATCACTCGTAGTTCCATGCCGAGTCCATCTCTTCTTTTTAGCAGCCTTGTCAACTGGTCGGTTGACATCCAAGCTCAAGATTTGGCTAGCTGCAACAGTGGTGATTGAATAGCAATTTTTGTGCTCTGAACTATCTTGTCGCGGGATGGCGTCATATATTGAAATTTTCAGTTCCACATCGTTGGTGCGGCACAATTAGGACCCTCGTTTCCGAATTTAGTTGATTTTGATTTGTTGTGCTCAACAAAACAAGGTGGGAAAATTAATGCTTGTGGTTAAGTTGTCCCTATTATTTTATATGTTTATATTCATATTGATTATATGATTACATGCTTTTATTTTAAAGACTACATGGTGTTTATGATAATATATATTTTCTCATGTTATATTATATGTTACTATATATATTTAAGACAATATTAAGGTCTCGTGTTATTATTATATTTAATGCCTCACAGAATATTAAAGCCTCATGTTATAATTATATTTAAGACCTCATGGAATATCAGGTCTCATGGTATTATTATATTTAAGGCCTCACATAATATTAAGGTCTCATGGTATATTTTTTTAAGACCTCACAGAATATTAAGGTCTCACAGTTATATTTATATATATTTTCATGATATTAAATTCTATTTATGTGACAATATGAAAGATTAACATGTATTACATATGTGGATAATTGCATTGTTCCTCACTAAGTATATTTATGATATGCTCACCCTACTTTCAGTTTTGCAGTTCAGGACTCGAAGCAGCCATGGAAGTCGAGAATGACTAGTATAATATGAAGTCATTCAAGTTATGAGATTTTCGATATTGATTAAAATCTTAAACTTAGTTTTTTATTTAGTTAAGTCGTTTTCAAATTAAAATATATTTTTTAGACATGTCTTTTAGTTTATTATTTTGCTTAACATGGTCACTTGTGAAGACAAGATTGATCTAGTCATTTCATATTAAAGTAAAAAAAAATACTTTATATTTATCTGTTGAGTTTACAAATTTTTCATTTGCTGTTCAACTTTAAATTAAATAGCAATATTTTATTTTCTTAGAAAATTTGAGGTGTTACATAGTGGTATCAGAGCGGGTCTACGTTACTATAGACTCGTGTTAAGTATAAGACTAAATATGTTTATGTAAAAGAAAATTTTGAACCTAGTCATTTAAGACTCATACGCCGCATCGACTCTAAGGTATGTGTTTTAGTTTTCTGCAAATCTATTGAAGGTTATTGATTAAATTTGAGTGTTTTAGTGTTATGCAAGTCTATTGAAGGTTATTGATGAAAATTGAGTTATGTTTTTTATACTTTCATGATTCATGTGTGAACTTACATATTCTTAGTACACTAGGAAAGTAAGAAATTATTTAACTTGTGATAAGTTACATAGATGGTAAAAACATTATAGCCGATGATCGGTGTTTTTTTTTAGAATATAATATGCAAGAAAATGCTACGTGTAAAGAGATCTTTATTTAACTCAATGATAAAATCTTATTTTGGATAATTAGAATTTCGAGTACGAAATTATTTTTAAGTGGGTAAGGTTGTAATACCTCGGACTTTAGAAAGCCAAATCAATAGTAGTAGTAGTAGTAGTAGTAGTGGTGGTGGTGGTGGTGGTGGTGGTGGTGGTGGTCGTGGTGGTCGTGGTAGTAGTAAAATATTGAGCTATGAATGGATATTGTGTCACTCATTTTTTTTTTCAAAATTTGTACTTATCTATCAATATGATTGTATGTAATCTAATAAAACAATTGATAAGTCATATGTATACTAGTATGCACGAAATTGTTGTATTATTATTAAAATAAAATCTTCTTGTATAGTCATTATTAATACAACAGATATGATCGACATAAATAAAGATGATGCTAATTAATATTTAAACAATTTAATTATTTGACAAGGGAATGACAACTGTGATTATGAGTTCTCGAGATGCATCAGGAAGCGTTTGGATCTAACTACATTTGTGGAGAACAAAATATTCTTTTAGTAATAGTATAGTAGTAATTCAATCAAAAATAATAATAGTAATCTTAGGGATAATCATGATATATATATTGATATGTATTCTATTTCAAATCAAATTTTATGTACTTATAAACTCTAATATTTTATTTTTTAAAATCTATCTCCATTTGAAATCCTCAAATTAGGCTCTGTAGAACATTAATTTTTTTAGCCCTAGATTTATTTTATAGGATTAAAATTTAACTAACAAGAGTTCAAGTAGGATTAAGATTTTATTAGGATATATATATATATATATATATATATATATATATATATATATAACATACACACACGGCACATACAACACAAACACACACAACACTCGTATTCACATGCACACACACATTCACACGGCACACACACAATCACACACAAACAAACACACACACACACATATCACACGCACACACATACCCATATGCGTGCGCACACACACATAAATATTTCGCTCCAGTGCTCAATTGACGACATCATATTTTTTATTTCTCTATTAGCTGATACGGCGCAACTAGGACCCTCGTTTTTCGAATTGAGTTGATTTTGATTTGTCGTGCTCAACAAAACAAGGTGGAAAAATTTATGCTTGTGGTTATATTATCCCTATTGTTTATATGTTTATATTCATATTGATTATATGATTACATTTTTTTATTTTAAAGACTACATGGTGTTTATGTTAATATATATGTTCTCATGTTATACTATATGTTACTATATATATTTAAGACAATATTAAGATCTTATGTTATTGTTATATTTAAGGCCTCACATAATATTAAGGCCTCATGTTATTATTATATTTAATGCCTCATAATATATTTTTTTAAGACCTCACAGAATATTAAGGTCTCACAGTTATATATATATTTTCATGATATTAAATTCTATTTATGTGACAATATGAAAGATTAACATGTATTACATGTGGATAATTGCATTTTTCCTCACTGAGTATATTTATGATATGCTCACCCCTATCTACTTTCAGTTTTGCAGTTGAGGAGTCGAAGCAGCCATAGAAATCGAGAATTACTACTACAATAAGAAGTCGTTCAAGTTATGAGATTTCGATATTGATTAAAATCTTAAGCTTAGTTTTTATTTAGTTAAGTCGTTTTCAAATTAAAATATGTTTTTTTTAGACATGTCTTTTAGTTTATTATTTTGCTTAACATGGTCAATTGTGAAGACAAGATTAATCCAACCATTTCGTAATAAAGTCAAAACAAATTTACTTTATATTTATCTGTTGAGTTTACAAATTTCTCATTTGCTGTTCAAGTTTAAATTAAATAGCAATATTTTATTCTCTTAGAAAATTTGGGGTGTTACATTGTTCCTATAGAATAATGGTGATTCTATACAAAATCCCCATTTTATTCACTATAACCTATTAACCTTTTATCTTTTTTATTAAAGAAAAAATTGAATGATTTATATATTTACTATTTTATTCCTATAGCCCCCAATTAAAAATTATAATAAAACATTACTTCACTTCTACAACCCCAGAAGTCTGAACTAGGAATGTCAATGGGCGGATTTTACCCGAACCGATCCGGAACCGTTCAAAACCCATTAAATTTTAAAGCAGCGGTTCTGGTTCTGGTTTCGATTTCAGACCCGCATTAGACCCGGACCGTTTATATCTATAGTTTGATGGTCCGATCCGGATCTGGTTCCAGTTCCAGAATCAAAACCAATACTTATTTATTGGTTCTGGTACGAGTAAAATAAGTCTAAGTTTAAATATGCTTGTCAATGAGCTAGTTTTATCCATATCAATTCAAAATCACTCATAACGCATTAAATTATAAAGCAACGGTTTCGATTTCAGTTCTGGTTCTTGTCTAGTTCTGGTTCGATTCTGGTTCCAGACCCGCTCAGATCCGGACCTCTTAAGACTCATAGTTGATGGTCCGGGTCCGGTCCGGATCCAGTGTCTAATTGGTCAGTTCCAGAACCAGAACTATTACTTATTTATTGGTTTTGATTCGAGTAAAATCCACCCATTGATATCCCTAGTCTGAACGATGGAATTCAATAGATCAGGGTTTTCATATATCTCTAAAGTTGGTTTCACTGCACTGTAGAGAGATAAAGTAACACAAGTTGAAAAACGGTTTGACCATTCGAATCGGTCTGTTAACATATTTTTTTGGTTATGGTATATAAAGCAAAAAAAAAAAAATTTACTTGCAAGTTAACATAAATTCATTCTTCTTTTGTTTCAATTAATTAAAAATCAATAAATTTGTAATAAACAAAAAATTGAGTAATCATTTATGGAGTTGTCGTCTCTCTACTCGCCTCTTAGATTTTCTCGGGTTTAGGAGTTTGTTCCGAAAATTTCCGGTAAAAAGTTTTAGAATTTTGTAATGTGGTATTTTAATTTCAACTTCTTCTCCACTGATTGAGCAAGCTTTTGATGTGGGATTTTTTTTTTCTCGCAAATTTTTATTCGAGTTCGTAAATTAAATTATAATTATTATTATTATTATTATTATTATTATTATTATTATTATTATTATTATGTAACAATAAATACAATTAGACGCAGAATTGTACTGAATATATAATCTTATCATAATTTCTTCTACGATAATTTATTGTAGACCAACTGTTCGATAAACGCCTGAATAATAACTAATATATAACTATATATAAATAGTAGTTATGGGTATGAAAGAAGATATCACGTTTTCTTTCTTCAAATTTCTGGGTTCAGATTTCTAGTAGCTACAATGATGAAATTATTATTTTACAAACATATTAAATTGGACTTTAGGGGTAAAATAGCATACATTTAATATTTTTATTAGTTTTTTAAAATAAGGGACTATAGTGAATAAATTAGATGCTATATATAGAATCATCCATAGAATAATTGCTGGAACGATCCCACTCGAATATTCTGTTACAAACTACAAAACCATGTCTTAGTCAAGCCTTACTACGAAATTCACAACATAATTATACAAGTACCAGAACGAAGTTAACCACCTGACACACACACACACACACACACAGAGGGCCTAGCCAATTTGCAGTTTACTCAGTTGGACAACAAAAGATAACAAAACCACCATATGCAGTTTCATTTAACCAAAGAATATGAATATCAATGATTCTGGCAAATAATATTATAGAATCTAACCTACAAACTGATGATTCGTTTCTTTCACTACGTAAATCTCACCACAATAACAAGACTATAAAAACTTTTAACTTATAAGACACATCTTTGAAGATCAGGTGGCATCACTCACTATGCCACAGTCGACGGCTTCACACATTACTTATGTCGGAATGTACACGACCCCAATCCCCGACTCTCAATAGCGTATTCTTGTTGAGTTACACCCTAATGAAAAATGTAACATTTTCCCAAGTCTAAATGCAGCACACTTCACTTTCACTATTTCATCTACAATAAGTTGAAAGGATGCAACAAGATGGTGCGCTTGCAAAACCGGTTTTACTTCTATGTTTCCTCTTTTTTCTCTTAATTGAAAAATATGTCTTACCTCGACCTCAGCCAAATGGGTTTCCACTGGTGGTACTGAAGTTACCAGAGGCAGGATGAACTGCTGCGTGTAGTCCACCCGCTTGAGGATTTGGGTTAAGAGAAGCAAAAGCAGAGTCCTCGAGGCCAAAGCCAGGAAATCCTTGTGGCCTAGGATAGTTTGATAAACTTCCATGAGTATGACAGTTTCTCATTATTTGAAATAAAAAAGAAATAACTAATATGATAATTTTCAGGTCGAACAAATGAAGCCATAGAAAAATAAGCTAAAACTGGATTACCTTGGTGCCATGCTGCCACCAGAAATTTCATGTCCCATGAACGAACCTGGTTTATGGTTAAGACATAAGTCATAACATATAAATATTATGCAGTCATGCTGTTCCAATAAGACTTAAAGGAGTTGATAATAACGTTTACTTGCAAGATTCGTTGGTGCATATGATGGCGCTTGAGCAAGCATTGATGGAACATATGGAGAGGCTCCATAACTCGGAGTATGCAATTGCCCAGATGGGGTAGCAGTTCTGGGTAAAGCACCTTGTAAGGATGCCATTGAAGGAAACTACCACACAATGATAAATCAACTTTGCAATCAGCACGAGAATAAAACCAAGCTTACTTAACATATTGTTTAATCAGCACATGAACTTGCACATCCAGTCACTTTTTATAAACAAACAAACAAGCTGCTGACTAATATCATTAATACACATCTTAAGATGGTGACCTACGTCGAGATAAAAAATAAAGAAAACAGATAATAGAGAATAAATCAGTCTAAGCCATGAAAGGGAACTTACTGCTGATGCTTGAACTGGGGAACGTTCGTTAACATCAAAAGGATTATTTGATGTTGGCATTGACTGGTAATTTGCTACAGCCTTCAAACAAAAAGTTTAAATGTTGCATGAGGTTTATGAATAATGATGTTGACAAGTTTAAAATAGGACCATCGTACTTTGCCTCCCTAAGTTCATCAGAGATAGTATTCCCAGGGTTGCCAATGTATTAAATATGCTCAATTAATAGAAAAGTATGCAGATACACAGTTCGAAATATAACAGAGGTCATTCAATGAAGTGAGTCTGAACTCATCATTTACAAGTGGATATTATCAGCGTATGACTCTAAACAGCAGTTCCACACTTGACACAATTTTTTGCAAAGGTGCTGTTAAAGCTTATCTTAGTATCAAACCATGAGTAAAGATTCCAATTTTCCTAAGAAACAGGTATCAATTCATAACTGCAAAAGCATTCTCAACCTTTGAGCATCTAAGAGCTGATTCTGCGATGACTCAATTTTTGGTTTCCATGGTAATAGCTTCACTTCTTAGCCTCACCTTTTGTCATTCCGCAAATACGATCTCCTAAATTTCTTTACTAAAACCTTCTATCAGTTTTCAGAAGTTTCTAAGAAAATGATTAGGTAAGAATTTATTCTACATATGGAGTTATGCATGTCCACATTAATTTTATGTCTAAACCAGTGATTAATTGTTTATTGGTCATCCTTATCTGGATTCATCATCCCCTCTGTACTTGAAATGAAAAAGGAAAGGAAGGCCCCTCTCAAATTGAGAATGGTTAGTCAACCAAAACTTATGAGTCTGAGAGTCAATTGACTCGGCCAAAAATGCAACAACATCATAGAGGTATTATTTGAAGATCAAAAGGATAAAACTCAGAATTTAGGTTACCATGGGTGTATTGTAATGCATAGGGACCCTGGCAACATAGGGGGCACCAGGATACCACCCTGGAACTGGAGATGGATTATAAGAGTAATTCATCGAAAATAGGTCCTCAGGAAGTGCATTCCTTCCTCGATATTTCCCATCAGATGTAGAATCTCCAGTAGCAGCAGGAGCCGGTCCAGCTTGACCCAATTGTGCAATAGAAGCACCAGGAGGCCCGTAGGCATTTGGCATAAGTGGATTCCATGACTGTTAGAAGTTCCGGGGAGAAATTGATTACGCCCTGAAGAACATAAAATGTACGAAGGAAATGAAATTTCAGATAGCAAACCTTGTTGATTGAAGATCCACCAGAAACAGGCTGTTTCTGTTCAATACCCCCAGGGAACGGAGATTGTTGTTGAGTCATGGTAGGCCACTGTCCTCCAGTGGGAGCATTTTTAGGTGCTGAGCCGAAGGATGAAACAGGAGCACCACCACTGGGAATAACAGATGGTAGAGCAGTATTCCCAAATGATGGTCCAAACGATGAGCCATGTATACCAGTGGAATTGAAAGAAGATGATGCACCCGGAGGGGCAAAGGGACCAGATGAGGATGCCGGAACTGACAACCCTGAAAATAGAGATTCCACAGAGTTCGAAGCCGGAGTAGTTGTTGTAGTTGTTTTCACATCGGGCAGAGCATCAAAATTTGCCCAGTTATTGCTGCTAGCTTGTTGGACATTAAGTGTTGGAGGTTCAGGAACAGCATCAAAATCAATAAATGAAGCCTCCACTTTTATCTCAGATGGATTCGCATCTGATGATGCCAAGCTACTGGAGGATGCAGTTCTCTGCAAGAGAAGCATTTGCCACTTATATTATTTGGTGAGAATAAGTGGGTTTAGTTTTTTGAAAATAGTTACTCAAATAAAGTATGCATTGCGATACCAATAATAACAACCTGACATCTCCCTCACCAGTTTAGTAAAAGATTTGCTGTTTTGCATGATAACTAAGAAAAATTTTACAATGGGAAAAAACAAGGTTTTATTGCAGCAGCTGATAAGCAAGAAGATATGATAGATCAAACCCTGGAATAACAAGAAATCACAATTCCTCCGAAGAGGACCACAAAGAGCAGCGGCTCTTGCAAACACAATCACGCAGATTCCAATAATAATTCCCCCTCCTCTCAGAGGAAAACAATGTTTATATACTAAATAACTAGGCCCATAATCCAAGTCAAACCCAAACCTAAACCCAATAGTAAACCAATTAAATAACCTAATCAATAAAAGATTGAAATAAATAACAGAATAATTAAGGAAATAAAAATAACGATTGCATCACTGCTGTCCAGCCTTCTTGCGGCGCTGGTAAACTTGCAGCGGTGGAGGCGCAGGTCTATCAATTGCCCCCTCCGTCGAAGCAGCCTTGCCCTCAAGGCTGAACTCCGGATACTGGCCCTTCATATCCACCACATCAATCCACACTGCCTCATCCGCACCCAAGCCATGCCATTTAATCAGCACCTGATCAACCGAGCTACCGTCCTGCTGCACAGACCGACGGTCCAAAACCGCCTCCTGAAAAATTGGAGGATCAGTCGGTTCCAGAGAAGCCGGAAGAGAAGGGGACACCGGCGCATTGCCAACAGCCTTTTTAAGCAAGGAAACGTGGAAAACTGGATGGATTCGAGAGTCCGCCGGAAGCTGCAAACGATACGCCGCCGGCCCGATACGCTCAACCACCGGAAAAGGGCCAAAAAACCGAGGAGCCAGCTTCACCGTAGAAGCAGAGAAAAGTGTCCTCTGTCGATAAGGGCGAAATTTCAAGTACACCAAGTCACCCGGAACAAACTCCAGCGGGCGACGATGCTTATTAGCCTCGCGCACCATCCTCTCTTGTGCACGCTGTAAATGCGACCGAAGAGCCCCCAGTATAGTATCCCTATCGCGAAGATCCGCAGCCAGGACTTGTACGCGAATCTCGCCCGGTAAAAACGGAGCCAAAGTCGGAGGGGGTCTCCCATAAACCGCCTCGAAAGGCGTAGTACCCGCAGCAGAATGAAACCCAGTGTTGTAGCAAAATTCAGCCCATGCAAGCCACTTCCCCCACTGACGTGGTCGTTCAGAAGCAAAACAACGTAGATATGTTTCGACGCATCGGTTAAGAACTTCTGTCTGACCATCCGTCTCCGGATGATAAGCGGAACTCATCTTCAGCGTAGTACCCATGGAACGAAAAAGCTCCTTCCAGAAGGAACTAAGAAAGATAGGGTCCCGATCAGAGACAATGGAAGTCGGAGTCCCGTGTAGACGCACAATCTCTTGCACAAAGGCCTCGGCCACCATACGAGCAGTAAATGGGCGTTTGAGCCCAATGAAGTGACCATACTTCGAATAACGATCAATCACCACGAGGATGCAATCAAGCCCTCCCGAGCGAGGCAAACCCGTAATGAAATCCATGCTAATGTCCTCCCGGATCTTGTGAAGGAATGGGCAAAGGATTAAGCAAGCCACGGACTCTTAGTCTCATACTTATGACGCCGACAAATATCACACTCAGCCACAAACCGAATAACTGTCGCATCATCCCGGCCCAATAAACCACAATGACGACGCCGATATGTCTTGAAAGCCGGGTGACCCCCACCGTGTGGAATGGAATTCTCAAAGAAACAATTGCACCCATCGAGAAGATCGAGGAAGAACCAACCGGTCTTTGTAGAAGAGGAACCGTGAGCCCAAGAATAATGTTTGGGGCCGGACGACCCGCCACGATAGAATCTATGATGCGACCCGGCTCGGGTCGTAGCGTCTACCGCTTGGAGATTAGACCATCCGCTGAACGTGGAATCGAAACCGCAGACTAGCTCGATCCCTCGTCCGTGAGACAAAGCATCTGCCGCTTTATTAGTAACCCTTCTTTATAAATAATCTCAAATCGTAACCCATAATTTAGCCGCCCAATTACATTTGTGCGGGGTGGTCGTGGGTGAGACAAGAGGCTTAAGGCTACGATCAAGACGAACCACAAAACAACGGCTAATAGATACGGCCTCCGGTCTTTGAACCGCGAGGACCAAGGCCATAAGCTCGCTTCATATGCGAATCGATAACGATCACCCGTGAGGTGTTTGCTAAAATAGGCGATTGGTCGTTTATTTTGCATAAGAACGGCCCCAGACCCGACCGGATGCATCGCACTATTGTCGGGTAAAGTCGCATGCGAGTACGGAGCGAAGAGCCCGCTTGAGGCTTGGAATGCCCGATGCCTCGTTGGTCCACCCCAAACCCGCATTTTCCTTTTAAGCAAATTGGTCATGATGCGACAATCTTACCATAGTCACGAATAAACCGGTGAGTACAGTAAGCCCGGGAACCCCGAGGCGAGAGGCCGTCGGCCATTGCACTCTCGCTGTAATCTTGGCGGGTCCATTTGTACTCCTCCGAACGAGACAATGTGTCCCAAGTACTCCACACTGACTTCCTGTGCACTTCTTCGGGTTAATAACAAGTGAATGCCGTTGAAGGACACGAAAACACATGGCGCAGTGATCAAGGTGAGCCTTCCAGACGGGTCAGTAAATTAAGATGTCGTCGAAGAAAACCGGCCAAACTTCCGAAGCCACGGCGAAAGATATCGTTCATCGACTTTGAAAAGTCGCAGGTGCATTAGTCGGGCCAAACGGCATCACAAGAAACTCGTAGTGACACGAATGCGTCGAAAAGCCGTCTTATGGATGTCCTCGGAGGAGACTCGTGTCACCGGTGATACCGGCTTTTAGATCGATTTCTTGAAATAACGCGCCATGCAACTCGTCGAGAAGCTCTGTATCACCGGAATGGGAAACTTATCCGGAATAGTGGCCTTATTCAAGGCGCGATAATCCACACAAAACCTCCAGGACCCATCCTTTTCCGTACCAAGAGTCTTGGACTCGAGAAGGGCTAGAACTCGGCCGTATGATACCGCCACAACATCTCATCCACGAGCTTTTCCATCTCATCTTTCGGGAGTGGTTATATCTATCTGGATCAAAACGACTCCCGAACCGGGGAGTAGTGGGATCTTATGATCAGGGTCGGGCGGGAGGAGGTGCAGCGGGTGGGTTATCGACGGAAAATCCGAGTAGTACTCGCCAATGGCGGCCTTCGATCGAGATGGAATGGCGACCGAACTATCTTGGCGGCCGGGCATGGCCCAAAGTACAAAGGCGACCTCCTGCGGAAGAATAGTCGAGGGTCCCCAGAACACATTCGACGAGAGAGGAGGGTCCCGTAAACGAACAATGAGAATCCCGAGAAAATTCCATGGACAAGGAGGACGGTTTGCTTTAACGTCGCCCAATGTGGACAGCCAGACACTCCTAGAATCATATCTACACCGAAAGAGGAAAGACGTAGCAATCGATAAGAAATAAGGTAGGCCGGGGAAAGGGTACCGCCGCAAAACCAGCGCATTGAAACCTTGGACCCGTCGCTAATCGACCGAAAAGAGACATCGGACTCACCGAAGCCTAATGATACCGCCACATCCTCTGCCAGAAGCGATGGCTCGCCCACCGCCTATCATTACCAACAGTTGGCTATCTCGGATGGTCCCAAACATCTTCATAGTATTCGCCCGTCAAAACCCTTGGAAGAGTTGGGATAACTCTAATCGATTTTCCTTCGAGGATGGTCGGAATCGGCGGCTCAAGATATAGCCACCTCGAGGTATCCAAATAATCCTCCTCATCGCCGTCGCTAATTTCCACCAACACACGAAGAGATCGTCTTTGCATAAGCGGAGCGGTGACCGGTGAATCTCGACCGCAACGAAACTCTTCCCCAGGCCCGATAATCCTTTTCCTCTGCACCGTAAGATGTCGGGTATTGCGGTTCAGCGAATCCGGACGAGTCGTCGGGCGGTGAGGTTCTTGGTGGTGGTCATGCGATGCGCATGCAGGTGGAGCCCCGCCGGAGAGTCCGTGGCGGTGGAATACCCGTCTGTTCCCGGATGGAGGGCCGGGCCACCGAAGTGTAGGCGGCGCGAATGACCTGCCGATGCGCCGGGCGGCACGTATGGCGGAATGCTGAGTCGATTGACTCGGTTCCGTTATCTGTCCCGAATCGATGCCTTTAGTCCCCCAAACATGCCCAAGATATGATCCGGAGATAAGGAGGCAAAAGGGTTAGGCGTTCCTCAAACCGAGCAAGTAGTCTTGAAGGCGAACCCGTTTGTCGTGTTGCATGCATGGACTCGAACACGTTACGTGCGGTATCCCAAAACGTTCCACCAACTCGCATAAACGACTCCCGGAGATGTTCGGAGATCGGCGACGACGCCCTGCGCCCGAACATGGGCGCCCGCCATAGCGGCGGGCGATTTGAAGGCGATCGTCGGGCGGTGTACGATGAACCAAGAATATCGCTCAGTGTGACCGAGCCGAGCCATGGGATCGGTCCCATCAAAAGAAATCATGTCCAATTTGGGCGGTTGGTGTGGCGGTGGCGGAGGATCAACGGGATCGATTCTTTGGTGTGGGATGCAGTGCTTCAAACCCGGACGAAGTTGCTTCATCATGGATTCAAGGGTGTCGATTTTTCTATGTTCTTGTTGGCGGCGGTCATGGCGCCACAATTTCGTCCCGTGATTTCTCCATCGATTCGAGGCGTTCTTTCTGATGTCGATCGAGTGTTCGTCATGGAGAAAGGCGGCGGTCGGACCAATTGATAGATCAAACCACGGAATAACAAGAAATCACAATTCCTCCAAGAGGACCACAAAGCGTGCTCTTGCAAACACAATCACGCAGATTCCAATAATAATTCCCTCCTCTCGGAGGAAAACAATGTTTATATACTAAATAACTAGGCCCATAATCCAAGTCAAACCCAAACCTAAACCCAATAGTAAACCAATTAAATAACCTAATCAATAAAAGATTGAAATAAATAACAGAATAATTAAGGAAATAAAAATAACGATTGCATCACTGCTGTCCAGCCTTCTTGCGGCGCTGGTAAACTTGCAGTGGTGGAGGCGCAGGTCTATCAAGATATGACCAGATGAAGATGCTCTGCTTAGTTGTCACTATGAGAACCCAAAAATTTATTTCAACTTTTACAAAGAGGAGGAAGGTATGGGTGAGAAGAAAGAAAAGAAGATAAAATAGAACAAGAAGAGGTGGCACATAACAAACACATCTTAGAAGGGAAACTTTTCACCTGTGCAGGTGCCCGACCATCAAGTGACTTCCCAGCAGTGGCTTTTGGAGGTTCAATAACTCGAAGTGGAGATACATTATCTCCTAATATATCTCTAACGGGACGGACCATGGGAGGACTGGATATATCCGAATCCTTTCCACGATCAGGGGACCTGATTTCAAGCTTAGAGCCTCCATCAGAACTTCTATCTTCAGACCTCCTACCATTTCCAAATCTATCCTCTCGTCTCCAATCATTAACTACTTCTCGGGCAGGACTTTTTTTAAAATCACTACTTTGTCGGTTGTCTTGATCATATGCGGGACTTCGTCCACCCGAACTAGACCTATCAACATAGCGACGCTCGAAAGAATCATCATATGGAGGACTCCGACCACCCTGATCCACCCTCCTATTTCCGTTGAAATCCTCGGTTTCTCCCTGCAGAAAGGCATACAAATTAACAAGGTTGTGAACCATCTTTTTAACACTCGGAGATACTCCATAACTTAGGAAGGATGGTTTATACGAGCATGTGCTACTTATTAAGCAGCTATCACAACAATGAAAACTTTATAATGAAAAGGGCCATAATATATACCATCTTTGCCCTTGGAGGTTTTTCCATATTCTTATCACCAGTATATCTTCTGTCTACATAGACATGCTTGATGAAATCACGTAATCTGTCTATGTTGCTGGCAGAAAACATGTATATCAGAATATTCAAACCAAAAGAAAGATTTTGCAGTATACAACTCTATAACATCATATCTCTTAGAGCTACCTGCCATCAGGGAGAGAATTACGCTGAGGGTCCCATTCCTTCAAATAAATTTCTCTACCACTCTACCAGGAAAAGAATGATTCGAGCATGAGTACTGATTCTTCTGAAACATGCTTAAACAAATGAAAGAAATGGGGGCTGAGTGAGTTAAAGGGAAACAGTTTCTAGTACCGCATTTCCTCCTCCTTGAAGTGCACTAACTTCTTGTGGAGTAAATTTAGCCATAGATACTGACTTCACTCTGTGCGTGAACTCTCGACTGAAAGTAGTTTGAGAATTAATAAATGAACAGAAACATGAATGCTTCCAAATCCTAGAAGGTTGTTACGTAATGAAGTATGTAAAACTGCAATTCAAGATGACTTACTGTATCCCACTACAGGTTGTACAGACAAATATCGAGAAGCTGGTACATAGATATTGGGGCCCCTAGGAGGAAGCACAGAAACAGTTAGCCACATCTCTTGAAAAGCCTCACCACTTCAGCATGAAATTGCAGGCAAAGCAAAGATTATTAGAATTATCTAAAAATGTAAAACTTGCCTTTGCAAAAATATGAAAATCACAATCTTTCATTGTCACACTAACCTCAAGCACGTGAACACTGATTAAAACGTACAATGGAGACTAAACTTGAGGAGCATGTGTACTTTGTCCATAAACAAAAATCATGCATTAACACCATCTTTTAGTTAACCCCTACACTGAGCCTATGTTATAGAATTTTTGCTGAAATCCCAACTAACACAAAGTTTTGCATCTGCTCCTAGTGACTGAACTCGATGATGAAATTAATAAAGTCCTTTCATAACTAGCATCCAATCATAGAAGAGGACTGAAGTCTAAGTAACATGAATGATACTGAACATCAACAAGAAGGTACACATTTCATTATTAGTAATGCATTAACATCTACACATAAGATATTGAACCCAAATAATCTATGAAAACTGTCATGTGTCAGAATATAACTCAAATCCTGATATATCATGCATAAATAAAGTTACACTACTGCCTAAGCATAGTTCCAGCCCATGCACTATTAAAATGAGGAAATTTCATACTTAACGTTGTTGTTTTCAGTTAGGTTAAGGCCCACATAAATTGTGCAAGATAGTTGATGCTCATGATCCGAGGCACCCTCCTGTGAGCATGCATCTTGTTTCCAGATAAAGAGTTGCTAATATTTATCATAAAGAAAATTGTTGGTATCAGCAAACAAAATTAGTAAGTTGACCTTCTACGGTAGGACACTCAAACATGTTTATCGGATTTATTCAACTCTTGATAGCAATGCCTAATGAGTATCAACTAAATAAGGTTCCAGTCTCTTTTCTGTTATTAGTGAACTGCAGGTCCAATTCAAAAGAGCAATTTTATATAGACGCAAATAGCTCTTTCACATTCAAATGTTAGGGCATCTTCTCTTTTCCCTTTATGTGGTAGAAAAAATTCTTTAACTTCAATTAAAATTCTGCTACAAATTAATTTGCAAATTGCAGAGCGTACATAGATGTTTTAGGTGGTTTCAAGATAACAATAGGACCAACCATAACTGCACAGCTGGTACTCAACAGGATGGTATGTATATTAATCCCTTTGTATCCTTCTCATGCCATGAATATTTAAGATATTTGGAGTTAGCTTGGGAAAGCCGGGAGATAATTACATCCAATTTTCTCTTCTATGTGAAACACATAGAGATAGGAAGTTGAAATTTTCTAAAATATAGGACTCTCGTAAGTAGATTAATGTCATGGTTTTATTATTGTCCTGGAAATTCATGATACAGAGTAGAAAATTAGAAGTTTTAAAAATACAACTAAAATCACAAGCCCTTCTTTTTAAGAAAATAACCAAGTTTAGTGAAATTAATAGACAAACACAACACCATTATCCAGGTATAGTTTTTTGGAACTGATAACATACTAACACCATTACAAAGGGTAAAGATACTCATCAATATTTCTGGACACGGTGAAAGTCCTTTTATGTACAAGCATTGTTTAAAAAATCGTTTGTGAGGCGCGCCTTGATTCGAGGCGGCCAGAATTTGCCTTCGAGGCGGCGCCTCACATGATGCTGCTGAGACGTACGCCTCAGGAGGGCCGAGGTGGTGAGGCGGTCCAAGGCGTGCGCCTCGCTACAGCAGCAAGTTTGAAGATTTTTAAGTCGGCATTTGGGTATATCAGACATGGGCTTTCGTTAATTACCCTTAATTGGCAATGGGCTGTTGGAAATTAGCCCAAATTGAAAGGCTTGACGATAATTAAAACCTAATTTATTCCTAATCTCTATTTAACGCATGCACGTCCTATGACTCCTATCCTAAGGAAATCGCTCACGTTCTGCGCTCTGCCTCTCCATCTCCCTCCTTCTCCAGCGACTCAGCGCCGCCGTTGTCCGGCAGCATCAGTCCGGCAGCACCCGTTTGGTAGGCAGCAAACAGTAGCAAGCAAGAGATAGGAGCAAACCGACAGTAGACTGTAGCTTTTATTTGTATATTTTTGTTTTGTAAGTTCTATTTCCAATGTTATAATTCTACTTATGTTATTGTATATTTGTATTGATTTTAAGAAGCAATTATCTAGCATGTAAATATGTAATTGGTTGGCTGATTAAGATTTGGTGAGCACATGTAATTCTAGTGTAAACATGTATTTGTTGATTATCCTTTATAATCTAATTATTTTTATTTATTTTTTGTTGGTTATTTGATAATATTTATGTTTTTCTATGTTTTATTATATTTGTTATAAATTTTATATATTTTTATAATTTATGCCTCGGACCGCCTATTGGAAAACGTCTCGGTGCTTAAAACGTATATTTAAACCTTGTATACAAGCATTGAGATATTCAGAGAGCAATGTATATTTCCCATCAGTCTACAAACCAAAGAGAAGAAAATCGAATACCAAACTATTTAATTGATCAAGGCGGATATCACATTTCCAATAATTAAGTATTGTATGTTGAGATAACAGTTCAATTCGGAACTTCAAACATGAGTGCTAGTCAGACTAAAAAATCAGCAAAATTAGAAGAGCACAAAAAAAACAAACTTCCAAATTTACTCCCTTCAGATGCATTGGGGAATTGTATTGGGGATACCAGAAGATTAAGTGTCATTGCAAGTTAGACCTATACCATGAAACATGAGATTAAGCTCTATGGTTGCCTAATTTCTGATGCGCTAGTATGAAATTTACCAAATAATATTGTAAATGGCACATCATATTTGGTATGATTCGATAGTTGAAGTATAAAAAAGTCATGGCAACTAAATTGAGGCAATTTATTCAACAAGATGCAATCAAGAAGTTAATCCATCATAATACCAAGCTGTTGCAGTTAATACACCGGCGATTCTCAGGAAGCTTTAGAAGATTCCGTATAATTCTCTCATTCTTCTCGTCGTCCTTCCGGTTCGTCATTTCAAAACGAATAGAATAAACCTCACCACTTTTTCCCGCAATTTCGTTCACTGTACCAAAGCAACTAGACGATCAGCACAAACCAGAAACCACAAAAATCAAATACTAAATGCAGAAACTTCAAATACTGACGCGACCAGATCTTGTTAATTAAACTATTCAAAGTTGACTTGCCGGCAAAACACAACCAAAAAACTGAACAACGGCAAAATCGAACACCTACAACTTCAGTTAACCTTGCAGCACCAATAATCTAATTGAAACAGAAGAAATAAATCAGCGAACCTGATCGGTGAAGCGCAATTTCAAAAATCAATGAAGGGGGGTGGATCTCGCGCCCTATCCTTTACAGCTCAACTTTACCAAAGAGTAGAGAGAGAGAACTGAGAAGAGAGAGAAAGACAGCGCCCTTTTGCTGTAGAAAACACAACGTAGAAAAGAGAACGTGGAAAGTGAGAATATTTAATGCGAGGGTGTGAGTAAATGAAAGATTTAGGGGGAGAGGCAGCCCAGACATAGGTTGCTCCAAGCATTGACTGTTAGAAAACTGAGGTCAAACATGACTGCTCGTCCAGACCTGTCATTTTTATTTGAGAATCGTACTACGAAAAATCAATAAATTGGAAAAGAATATTTGACACATTGAAATTATGAAAATATTTATGAATTTTGAGGGTTAGATTAAGAGAGGAAAATTAAATTACCCAAACTCATAAACTGTATGTAATATATATCCAATGTTATAAAAAGATGCAAGATATACTCATTCATATTAAAATAATATTGATGTTCACATTTCGAAAAAGAACAAACAAATTTCGAGATAATCTGCAAAAGCAAAAGTTGAAAACTGAAAAGAAGAGAATCAAACTGAAAAAGAGGAGAAATGTTAAAAAGAAGAGAAAGAGAGAATCTTTTGACCATCAATAATTCGTTTGAATTGCACCAATAATTCAAGTTTTAATTGCACTCTCTTCTATTTATACAACATACAACCACCGATCGGTCATTACAAATCTAAATTCGAAATTTCTCTTCATCCTCTTTCATCCTCAATTTTTTTTTTCTTTCGTTCATCTCGGTTCCTTTCAGTTTTATATACAAAATTTTCAAATTTCTTCTTCAATCCAGATCAAAGCAGCTATGTCTCAACAACAAGTAAGTTATTCGAATTTTTATGTATTTAGGTTGATTAAATTTTGATTTAGGTAAAAACGCGTCGAAAATTAATTTAATTGCAAAAAACTGAACGATCGAATTTTACATAAAACCGGTCGATCGGTTTTTGGAAAATTTCGATCGGTATTATCATAATACCGATCGGTTTTTTGCAATTAAAAATAATTTTGATCGATTTTTTAATTTATTGTTGTTTGTGATATTTTTTAATTTATTGTTTTTTATGATATTTATTTTGTTTAGATTTATTATTGTTTTGGATTCGTTTGGATAATAATTATTGCATAATTATTGGATAATTAATTATTGCAAATTTAGATAATTGGATATATAATTGGCATATTTGACCGGTTTTCGAAAATTTGCGATCGGTACCGATCGGTTTTTTGCCAATAAACCACCACATTGAGCTAAGATGGAACCACATTGAGCTAAGATGGATGATTTTCACAGATGATAAAGATTTGCTGATAATTGATAGAACCAAGCCTATTATGCAAAATATAATTAATCTATTATTACGAGATGCATGGTTAATCTATATTTAATTTCATATTGCTAATTAAGTAGAATATACAAAATGGTGGAATCAATTCTACAATGTTCGGGTATTGCATATTTGTAGTTATAGGACTCCAAGTGAATTGAAATAAACAGAACATACAATTAATTGTTGCTTTTAAAATAATATTTGTACTCTCGTTTCATAATCTATATATCAAGTCGAGTTCGAACGAGCTTTAATTAGTTGATGAGTGAGCATTAGTGGATCTCTACTAATATAATTATTGGACAATTCATTTGGATAAATTATTGTATAATTCGTTTATATAATTAGATATAATTATTGGATAATTAATTAATGCATAATTGTAATGCGCTCTTGCGCACCAGCTGAGCCCTTTCCCTTTTTAATCAAAAATAATTCGTTTAAATAATTGGATATGTAATTGGATATAATTATTGGATAATTAATTATTGCATAATTCGTTTAGATAATTGGATATAGTTATTGGTTAATTAATTATTGCATAATTCGTTTAGATGATTGGATATAATTATTGGATAATTCATTTAGATAATTGGATATAATTATTAGATAATTAATTATTGCATAATTCGTTTAGATAATTGGATATAATTCATTTAGAAAATTAATTATTGCATAATTCCTTTAGATAATTGGATATAATTATTGGATAATTTGTTTGGATAAATTATTGCATAATTCGTTTAGATAATTGGATATAATTATTGGATAATTAATTATTGCATAATTCGTTTAGATAATTGGATATAATTCGTTTAGATAATTGGATATTTAATTGGATATAATTATTGGTTAATTAATTATTGCATAATTCGTTTAGATAATTGGATATAATTATTAGATAATTAATTATTGCATAATTCGTTTAGATAATTGGATATAATTGTTGGATAATTCGTTTAGATTAATTATTACATAATTATTTCAATTAGGATGAATATAGTAATTAATTATGATGTAAATAACTAATTAGTTCTTGTTTATTGTTTAGATTATGATGAATATAGTGCAAATGAATAATTTGAATATGAATAATTAAATCAATTCTTGTTTATTGTTTCATTTTATTATTGTTTATTGATAATCCATGAATAATCAATAATATTTATAATTATGTGCCTTTATATTGTTTTTTATTGTTTTATTTTATTACTGTTTATTATTATCGATTAACTATTTACGGTTTAAATTACACTATTCTTATAATATCTGTTTATTGTTTATGGTTTAAATTACTTAACTATTCTCATGTACTGTATATTGATTAATTATTCTTATATTATTTATTGTTTAAAACGGGATCATATATTTTTGAGACCTGACACAATTAATATACATTCGGCAGTCACCACTTATTATAGAGTTGAGTATTTAGATTATATTAAGAGGGGGTTGCTTGAAGTTGGTGGTCGACCATTACTTGATAGATTCTTAGGAGGATGTTTTGGTCATCTCATAGATTATAAGTCAGGGAATAAGTGCGCTATGGTTATACACTATGCGGTTTCCCGTCAGATAGAGAGTTCAAGTCAAGAGATGTTGTTTTATATTAATGAAAGGATACGATGTCTTTCTATCAGAGATTATGCGCTTGTGACTGGCCTATAGTTTGGGTCGTCTTCATTTGATACATCAGTAGAGTATGACTTGCGATACTGTGAAGTCTACAAGACTTTTTGTGGTGGCCGACAGATGACAGTTGTAGAACTATTAGATAGGTTTTGCAACGCTGACATTAATGACCAGGATGACCATTTATACCTTCGAGTTGCACATGTTCTAGTGCTTTATGCCATGGTCTTTGCGTATGATGCTACGAAGACCTTGGCTGACTGAGTTTGGGCTTTAGTTGATGATTTGGATGCTTTTGCACGATTTCCGTGAGGTGCATACTCATATCAGATTTTGAGGTACTATTCGAAGCATTGCAAATCAACTACGAAGTACCATTTTTACGGACCCACCTGGATGTTATATGTTTGGTTGCTTGAGGTCATACCAGAGTTGAGCAGTATAGCGGGAAAGAATGTTAATGCCAGCTTGCATTCGAGATTCAGAAGGTGGACGTTCCGTGGTAGACCTGATGTTGCTAGATTACAATCCATATTTGAGCGAGAGGCATTAAATATATTAGTTTACTAGTTTATTTATAAATTATATATATCATGTTGTTATATATTTATTTATTCGATTTACTGATATGTTTTAATTTATTGCATTATTGTAGGAAAATTATTTTACTGAGATCACGGCCGACAAGACGAAGCTTGTCTCCTCTTACTTGCAATCCGTCTCATACCCTTATCCACTCGGTGTGCACTACGAGGAGCCGAGCAATCCATTGAGAGAAGGATTGCAGTTCACTTGTCGACCCGCCCGTCCCGTGATGGAGAGTTATGAGCCAGACGTAGAGGCTCCACCTTCAAGACTCAGCCATAGGACATCGTCGGCTGGGTTCGTTGAGATTGCGGTTGCTGAGGAGCCGCAACGACAATTTGTGGATAGCCATCAATCTGTTGAGAGATGGGATACGGGGAAACGTGCTAGGCAACCAACTTTTTCTTCTTCTTCTTCTTCTTCTTCTTCATCGAGCGGTGGTGGTGATCACCACGGGCATCTTAGTTCCGTCGAGCGTTGTTGGATCCAGGAAACTATTCGGGATAGTGAAGACAGAGCAGTGCAACGCATCGAAAAGTCTATCGAAGACAAGTGGATTCCAAAGATGAAGAAGTGGTTTGAAAGTTTCTTAGATAAGACTCGATGTGGTTGCGCACATAGTACTGATACTTATACACCCGCACCACGTGCCATGCATCATCCGACGATGACGACGAGAGATGAAGATCAAGAGCAGCAGCCTAGTCCAGATTTTCCTAGTTCAGATGTCCCTCGAGACAGTGGACATATTGAGCCGGCTGAGCCAGCACTACAGACGCCATATGTCGCATATCGGGTCGACATATGTACATCATATCCCCAGATGATATCCCTCTCCTCCCCCGCTACTCTCTCCAGATCTATGGTACCAGTCCTGGAATTGCATCTCATGAAGAGCCGGCTCGTCATTCTATGCCGGGACTAGACCTATTTAGTGAGTTGACGCCTCAGAACGTCATAAGACATACTTTCGAGTCTATACAGCAACAGCTGGAGCAAGAGATAACTATTAAGTCTCATATTTAACAGTTTGTAGTATTTCATTATATTTGTTATGTTTTATATTTTACAGCGACTCATATGCTTAAATGTTTGTAGTTGGAAGTCCGGAGAGGTGAACGGGCACGGAGACCTTCGGTTGCACTTAGGTCACCATATGTTAATAGCCGGATGCCACGTCCAATTCCAAGATGTATTCATGAAAATCGGCGCTTTCTTGGCGAGATCGAATGCATATGTGGTTATTCGGGATCTTCGATAGGATACTCGATAATCGATTTTTGAATATCGAAAAGAAGCCTTTAGCTCTATTCGCGGGTTGATCACCATCTCGAGTATTGATCATAGCGGATGACCTCAACACGTGGTTATGGTTCGGGCGATAGACCTTAAGTCCACACGGAAATGGTAATGAGGTGGTTATGGTTCGATGGGGATTCAATCAAGTCCACACCGAGTTAGCCTACCGATACGCTCGGCGCTGGCCGATCGGATATGTTCCGGCCGAATGAATGTCATGCGACGGGTCAGGATACGCCCGAGCCGTGGTTCATGGTTCTATGATGGGAGTAACAAGAATAACGGATCGTGTATCGAAAATGAAAATCTATTTTGCTTACTTAGAAGTGGATTTACGCTTAAAACCTTCTGTAAGTGCTCTAAACACGGCTTCACGATTCTTTCGATTTATGATAAAACCCCACCGAGGCGCTAGTACTCACCCCAAACTCTTTTTCAAATCTTTTCACGTATTTGAGGAGTGGCCGACTCGCGATCACCGAGGGGTGGAGTCATGTTCTTCATGCTATGCCCGCCGATCGAGATAGGCATGCTTTTGATGTAAAGGTAAGATTATAATTATTTTTGAAGTACATCTACTTATATTGATATGTATCCCTAAAATAATTTTGCAGCCAGTCGATCTATTCATGATGCATTTGAGGATGAGACTGAATGTCGGGGTCGACTTGTTGGATGGGGTGGATTGTAATAACACAATCATCCTTGATACAAATTTTTTCTTAAGTATTGTGTCTTTAATACAATCAATATATATTATATATGTGAAGTAAAAATCTTAATTAATTTTTAGTGTTATATATATATAATAATAAAAATCTCAATTAATTTTCAATGTTGAATAGTCGTATCTGGAAAATTCGTGGATTGATACATACGGAAAGCTTTCGTCCATGGTTCAACACCAGAATGAGGATCGAGTGATGTTTACCCATGAAAACATTGTTATGGCATGGGTGCCATCACCGCAATGGGTTGTAGTTGTCCTCGGCTATGGCGGTGAAAAATCATGGTTAGGTGCCATGCAGGTAACCTATTTAATACAATAAGTTGCAAAAATTGAACTTTTCCTTGTTTATTTTCTCTAAATATTAATTTTTATAGATCATCATGCCATGCGTTGTTGATCGGCATTTCGTGATATGTCGTGTGGATATGCACTCGGGTCATTACGTGCTTTTTGACTCGCAATGTTGGAAGATGGACAAGGATCAATGGGATGCGAGGATGTTGGACTTCATGTGTGTGCAAAAGTTATTGCGGCATTTCCTTTTTTACTCTAGATGGTTCGATATTAACTACCACCGCATACCAGAATGGAACAATAATGCGATTATTACACCAGCTGCATCTTCAGAGGTATTTGACCAGAACGACGATGCCAGTGCTGGTCCATTTGCGTGCATGATTGTAGAACGCCTTATTTTTGGTTCACCGAGCATCGAATGTGGTATGACGAAGTTGTAACATATAGAAAGAAAATAGGTGGTAGCATATATGAGTTATGTGAGCCATATAAGAAGCCGAAAGGAGCGTCGATGATCGCTCACTTTTTCTAACACGAAAACGTGCAAGTATAAAGGTAAGTCGAGTATCATATCCACAGGGATTGTAATACGAAAACACAGAAGCTAACTCAACAATAATTCATCATTATCCAAGAACAAATTTGGTTTATAAAGGGTTTAGGGATTCGAATATTAAATCCAAAGCTAAGGTAACAACTTAAAAATAAACGAAAGCAATAAACACTCAAAGATGAAAATAAGATAGAAAGACTAACCCTAGGGATGCATTAATCCTACCCACAACGTATGTTTATCCTGCTTCCTATTAACCAATTTTAATCCAGACAAGATGGAAGATCACATATGTAACCAACAATTTCAGTTACGACAATTGTGGCAGTTGATTACTAATTTTCCTATTCTTTATTACGCCTCTAGTGAAAATAAGTAACTCCAAAAGGATCACAAAGAATATGCTTCCTACGAATGTTCCTATCTCACCACGACTCAGCGCTTATTCAGTATTATGCATTCAAGATAGATCGACAATTAAAACGGTTAAGTAATTAACTGGCAACAAGATATGCATCAAGATTAATAAGAAATTAACACATATAATTAAGCACCAAGAATCATAAATCAATGCCTGGAAGGTAAATAGCAACTAGCAGGAATCACAACATTTAGGATAGAATCATGCAAACCCTAGGATTAGAACGGAAATTAGCTAGACATAATAATCGACATAAAATAAGAATTAACCATAAAATAAGAATTAAATAGATAAAACCCGTAGTGTAGCGTAGGAAGAACAATGGTTGGGTTCGTATCCAAACCCAAGTAACAAACGAGAAAATACGGAATTCGTTCGGACGAAATCATTCTAAAGCGATAACAATGCGTAGAACTGTAATATTCCAAAGAAACGAACGTCTAATTACGGCATTTTAAACCCGTAAATTAGGGTTTTGCCGTATATTATTTCTGTACGACATCAAACATTGATTTCGATTCAGTATCTTAATAATGAATTCCTTGTTATATTCACTAAGGATTGTGAATTTAGGAATGGAATGTCGCGAAGTAATTCGACAGTATAATTTTAACGTCGATTGCGTATCGAACGTCAGTATTTTATGAAATTTCGAAGCAGCGAAGCTTGGAATTAATTTCTATATTAATTCCTATTAAATGGAATATATTTATTAAGTAAGTACAAACTTACTGCGACCATTTTGAGATGATTCGATTATTAACGTTTTGAACGTCAACGTCTAGAGACGTTTTGAAAAATGGGTTTAACACCCAGGAAATTATAATAATTAATTTTCTATTATTATTTTATATAATTACAGTATTATTAAGCATTGAAATCAATTTTTGAGCTATAAAACTCGATAGTGTATATATATATATTTTCGAAAACCCTAATTTATTAAACTAGGGTTTTTCACATAAAATGATACCATTAAATTATCTTATGCTATTATTTATTATCTAAATCATATATTATGATATATATGAGTATATTTAGATCGAATTTGACATGAGTATAAATAATAGGTGTGATTTATATTTTTATTCCTATTTTTATCGCTAATTTCGAATTTTTGACTAAGTGATGATTTAATTATTTTAATGACTTGTATTATATATCTATGACCTATACTATGATTAATACATTGTATTAAGGATCAAAATAAATTAAATCCACCCTTAACCCCCCTTTAACCGTTCGTAGCCTTACATAAGCATGGGATCCACCTTTTATCGCTTCAATGCATGAGCACCCTTTTAGCTTAGCCTAATCATCACTAAATCTCCATCATTTGGCTGCAAATATTTTATTCCTCCCCTTGTGCAAAATCGAGAGAGAGAGAGGGATAACATAGGGAGAAACTCTTCCCCTTCAAACACACTACACTCTCCCCATTTTTCTGCAAAAATACCGAAAGCTCTCCCTCTCCACCTCTCAAAATTTTTCTTCTCCTTCTTTTCCATTCATCCACCCAACCTTGATACCTACATTGTTCTTGTGAAACATATTCTATTCCAAAGGTAAACTAAGGACTATATTTCGATTTTTACTCCCTTTTGTTTAAAGAAAACCGAGACTTGCCCTTATGTACATTTATATGTTCGAATGTTTTTAGTATATGTGTGTATGTGTTTAATGCTCTTGAGTATGAGATATTATGTACATATGTGTTCTTGATGATTTTATTTACAAAAATGTGAGTATATATGCTTAGATGGTCATATGATATCAGATAAGAAATTTTGAATAGTCTAGTGAATATATATGATTTTCGAACCTTGGAGCATATTTAAAATAATTTTTGAAAAATGTATAAAATGTTCATATGAGAACCGAATGTTGTAATATATTTTTAAGGATGGAATGTTGTTCTATGATGTGTTTAGAGTTCATAGTGATTTATTTAGAATTTTTGGAAAACCCTAGACCTATTTCTTTGAAATTGCCGAGAGCTTATACATATGTACCTTGGTGTATAAATTTTATTTTAAGTATGTAATGACATATTAATGCTCTAGGACCTTGATTATATGTTCTATGATTTATCTAGAATTTTTGAAAATCAAATGCATAATTTTATAAAAAGGCCGAGAGCTATATGATTCTATATGTTGGTGTATGATTTTTATTTTGAACATGCAATGATATATTGTTAATCTAGTATATTGGATATGTGTTATATGATTTTGTTGGAATTTTTGGAAATCAATTACTAATTTAAATCAAAAAAACCGAAGAGCTTCATGCTCAATAAGGTGATGATTTGATTTGTTTTTATGAATGTTTTTATGTTATAATGTTATATTATAGTGTATAAACATAGTGTATAATTGTTGGAATTATTGGAAATCAAATGCCCATTGAAATTCAAATAAGACGTGAGCTATTGCTCGTTAAGGTGATGTTTCAATTGGGTTTTGATGGATGCATGATGTTATATTGTTGTACTATAGTATATAAGCATAGTATATAATTGTTGGAATTTTTGGAAACCAATTACCCATTGAAAATCAAAGAACCCTAGACTTATTTCTTTGAAATTGCCGAGAGCTTATACATATGTACCTTGGTGTATAAATTTTATTTTAAGTATGTAATGACATATTAATGCTCTAGGACCTTGATTATATGTTCTATGATTTATCTAGAATTTTTGAAAATCAAATGCATAATTTTATAAAAAGGCCGAGAGCTATATGATTCTATATGTTGGTGTATGATTTTTATTTTGAACATGCAATGATATATTGTTAATCTAGTATATTGGATATGTGTTATATGATTTTGTTGGAATTTTTGGAAATCAATTACTAATTTAAATCAAAAAACCCGAAGAGCTTCATGCTCAATAAGGTGATGATTTGATTGGTTTTTTATGAATGTTTTTATGTTGTAATGTTATATTATAGTGTATAAACATAGTGTATAATTGTTGGAATTTTTGGAAATCAAATGCCCATTGAAATTCAAATAAGCCGTGAGCTATTGCTCTTTAAGGTGATGATTCAATTGGGTTTTGATGGATGCATGATGTTATATTGTTGTACTATAGTATATAAGCATAGTATATAATTGTTGGAATTTTTGGAAACCAATTACCCATTGAAAATCAAAGAAGCCGAGAGCTATGGCTCCATATGGTGATGATTTTAAATGGTTTTGGTTGATGTTATGATGTTACAATGTTATAATATAATGTTTGATCATGTTATAATTTATTTGGAATTTTAAGAATTGTTTGATAATTGTTTGGTAATTATATTGTGAGTACCGAATGCATATAGGATTTATTCCTTGATGAATTTTTGTTTATGATGGACTATAGGTTATAATTGTGACATATATTAATGTTGGGACATTATACTAAGTGTATAACAATTTTGGAAATTTTTGGACAATTATTCCATAATTATAAAAATTACCGTGACATATATATATATATATATAAATGGTGATAATCGAATGATAATTGGATGACATTAATACTTATTATTGACCATAGTGTATAATAATACACTATATTAATTTAGAAAAATTTTAGAAAATCATTTGGTAATTTTTATATAATTACCGAGAATTTTTGAATAATTATAAGGATTTTAAATCCTTTTTAAATTCAGTTTAATAATAAATTATATGTCTAATAATTATTTTAGACATAGTTGGATTTTATAAAATTTTATAAACATAGATTACTATGTTTGAGACAAACGTTTTATTTAATAACGTATTAATCAAAATTATATGGTTTTATTATTAAAAAGGATTAATATTTGCGAAAAATATTAATAAGTCCTTTGATTTACGTGACAAATCGAGAAATAGGACTTTACGAATTTAAATCGATCGAAAATCGATTTATAAAATGAAATAGTAAGAAATCACTATTTAAAAGTCAAAATTGTTGACTTTGTTGACCTGTGTTGACTTTGTTGACTTTTAAAGTCAACCGTACGAAAATACGTTCGATAAATACGCTAATAAGCGTAAGACGTACTAATTGAGTCAAGATACCTCATTAGTAAGAAAAGGATTCGTAAATGAAATCCTTGTATCAAGAAACGTACTTATATTACGTTGAACGTTTAAACCGAAAAGGTTGAACCGAAATAGTTGAACGTGTCTCGGAGAACGAGAACAGTTCAATTGAAATACGTAAGTGAAAATCATATTGAATTCGTAAGGAATTCAGTTTACATCGATATAGAATATCGAAGTTATTTTAGACTTTGAGAGTCTCGATAAGCGTGAACAACGTACTAAAATATCGCTTTTGCGTAAAGGTGTGGACGCAAACGAGACGATCGGACATTGACGAGCAAACAAACCTAGGACTCAATTTACGACGAACCATAGTCCAGGTGGGCTTACTTTTCAAACAAAATGTGGCTTCACTATTCTTCCCAAAATGAGTTTATTTACAATGCTTATTTTTCAACTGTTGATAAATGTTTATTATATTACCTGCCAAAAATATTCCTATTTTGTGTATGGATCCTATCCGTTATGAATGGTGTGAAGGTTGGAATGATATGATATGAAATGCTTGAATGGTGTGAAGGTTGGATGACATGATATGAAATGTCTTTTGTTGGGTCGCTCCCAACCCTTTTATGAAATCGATATCGGGTCCTATGCCGGAGGATGATGCCTGGCTAGGGCTAACGTGTACACCTGAACGTGACTGTGTGCTGTATGGGACGGCCGGTCACGGCGTCGTAGAAGGGAGGCCTCCCTCTCGACGTTTGATCTTTGATGCTATGATGAGAATGTGGGATACGGATCATACACACCAAGCAAAATGCTTGGCCAAGCGACTTTTACGAACTGAAAATGTTTTAGTAAGCACAAGGCATTTCAACTAAAACCTTTGTGACTTACCATGATATTGGTAGTGTAATTCAACTATGAAAATATTTTCGGCATGAGTCCACTGAGTGCAATCTTGTACTTAGCCCTGCATGTTTGTTTTTAAATGTGCAGGTTGAGCTCTGATGATGGTGGTGGAGGAGGTGTTGAGGAGTCCAGTGTCCTTGACCGTTTTTATTAAGAATTTGGTTTCACCTTGAATACATATCATCATATATGTATTCACACACTTTCCGCTGCAATCTCTGAACTCTTTTATGTTATGTTTACTGTTATGAACTATTGAGGTCCATCGGATCATTGTTAAATCTTTGGGTCTGATGGCCTAGACCACTTGAATTGTTATGATATCATCTTATGTTACGTTCAAGCATGCTAGATTACTTTTAATATGTACCTTTATCTTAGCCTTGTAACCCTAAAATACTATTCCTAGTATTAGTCACCCTCCAGTCCGGGTTATCCGGGGCTGGGGCGTGACAGAGTGATATCAGAGCATTTTGCTCTTTGAAACCCAAGTTCTTTAAATTCGAGTCTAGATCGAGTCACCGACTTCTAGAAACTCACGACTCTCTCAACACTCCATCACATCGAGCTCAACCGGGAAAAAGGTAACTGATTTCTTTCTCAAACTCATGAAATGAAGAGTTTTGAATGTTGAGCAAGTTGGAAGTATATTTTGAGGAAAAAGGGGAGATTTCAAAACCTTGTTTTTGGAAATCGATGAAAGTGGACCCATGTTGAGTAAAGAAATGTATGATGTTGAAGTGAAAGTGTGAGCAAGAAATTTTTTCAAAACTTTGATTTTTTAAAATCAAACGAGAAGTTATGCAAGTGATCAAGTTTGGGACGAAAGTATATGGTGGATCTGAGTTGAATGATCAACATGGAAAGGATGAACTCTTTTGTTATACATGCATGAGTTGGCTATGTTATCATTTTGAAACCTTATTTCCTTGTTTCCAAATTTCAAAATTTTGTTTATGATGAACGATATGTTATCACAAGAAGAACCTAGACTCTAAGGAGCATGCTCACATATCGTAAACGAACATAGAAGTATGAACTCCTTTCCCTTTACAAGAACAAAAGAACGACATGAAGAACGACGGTGACGATAGCCTCGAACTTAAACGGCAAAGAGCAATCGTAAAGATGAACAAGGACGACTTCAATCTTGAAGAAGAATGACATCGACATTACATCACCACTTTGACATATGTAACCGTCGACGCGGACTATGACGTGGACTTGATCATGACTTTGACTTTGACTTCAGAAGGCCAAGCATCGACTTGAAGACGTGGATATGATTGTCGTATTACATCGACGTACGCCTCGAGTTTATGTTAGCACGATCGCGCAAATTTCCTACACTGCGCAGTAAATTTGTTTTAGCCAGTTCTCTTTCGTTAGAACTTCGTTTTACGCATGGTTTTCTCCTGCGTGTTCCTAACGTCCTGAACATCATTTTTTATGAAGAACAGAATTACAAATTCCACCTCCAGAATAAGTTTTGAGTCTGTTGAACATTAGTTCAAATTTTTTGTTTAGAACAAGGATCTCATAGCATAGCCTATACCTTAGAACGCTATTGGATAGTACGTGTTCGAGTGAGAGTAAGAGTATATTATGATGTGTGCTATGCCTTACGACGTTACCTACCTTATAGGTTGAATAGTTTTAACCTAGTTGCTTATCTGATGTGCTTAAGTTATCCTTGTCTGCTTATGAGATGACGCTAGTCTGACTTATGTTAGTTTTGATCGTGACAGATGGAGCAGATGCGATACATTGCTAGGAGGAGGGTAGGACCGCACCCTACCCCTGAGGAGGTGATGAGTACTTATCGCGAGAGTTGGATGTGCGCTGGAGAGGACCTAGGCGAGTTTACATGACACCTTCTACCGTGGAGGAACGCCTGAGCCTATGGCGCGACCAACTATGATGGCATCGACGCCTCTAGCCATACTCCCCGCACTTGGGAGGATATGCCCAGAGATATCTGGGATTACATCTACCGGCAACAAGCGGCTATGATCCGGTGGGAGATCGCCTGTGTTTGTAAGCCATCCGACTTACGCTTCTGATATACGGAGTCGCACCGATGGGACCATATCTCCCTCCACGGGAGTACACCTGGCGGGATGAGTCGCCAGAGTGGCTATATACTGAGGTCCCGAGGCAGATTGACCCAGATGTACCTCCATACCGATTTGATGAGGGCAGGCCCGCTCGTTTGGAAAGGGCCGCACGCCCGAGAGCTTTGGGAGAACCCGTTTTCCCTCCATTACCTGTTGGACACCCCGTACGTCCGCCGCTACCACCCCTACCACCTATGAAGGCTCCACCACCTCCAGTAGAGCCTTTCCGCCGGACAGCGCGGATAAGCGTACCGGAAGCTTTCGATGGCTATAGCCCGATCCGCTACAGCTACAGCCCGATCCGCCATGACTACGAGCTATATGGCGACGACGACTTCAACCCCATGCGCGATATACCGATGGTAGAAGATAATGGAGCGGGACCATCTAGGGTACGACCCCGCGAAGACGATTCTGACGAAGAAGAGGATTCCGAAGAGGAGGAAGACCCCGAGGAAGACGAAGAGTAGGAAGATGCCAGATGAAGGCTTCAGATGAAAGCTTGATTAGATTTTTGTTGTGTTTAGCATTTGCTGTCTTCTTTTCATGTATGGTTTTTGATGGGACGAGAACCTTGACGTTTTGGAAGGCGTGTGAGCCAAGAATTATGTTTTGCTTTTTGGCTATTGGGTTTTGAACATCCTGCCTATGGCAGAGCTTGGTTATCTATATATATATACGACCCCGAGTGGGCTTTTGCAGCGAAATTTTGGGATGAAAAGAGATGTCATGCTTTATTTAAAATCATTATGCAATGAGGCTATAATGATATTATGCGTGTTAAGTTATGAAAGAGACAAGTGATTAACGATTATATTTTTTTTAGCAGAATGCCTCCGAGAAGAAACCCGAAACAAGAACCCAGAGGCAGAGGTCGGGGAAGACCTAGAGGAAGGGGTAGGATTCCCGAGCAAGAAGCTGAAGACGTACCCCAACCACCTCCACCTCAACCCCATCGCAGGATCGAGGAGTTATTCCTAAGGCAGAACCCACCTGTCTTTAATGGAAAAGGCAGCCCCGAAGAAGCTGAACAATAGGTGAGGACCATTGAACGAATCTTCAATTTTCTGAGATGCACAAGACAGAGCGATCGTCCCTGTAACGCTCAACTAAATGGACCGCTGGATTTCAGTGGAGGCCGAAAGAAGACATTTATCCGAACAACCGGAAAGGTTCTCGTGGGAGGACTTTAAGAAGGAGTTGTATGAAAAGTACATACCCAGGAGTTATAGGAAGAGAAAGGAGCATGAGTTCTTCCTGCTGAAGCAAGAGAAACTATCTGTGACCGACTATGATCGCGCTTTCTGCGACATGTCGAGGTATGCACCGGAGCAGGTAGACACCGACCTGAAAATGTCGGAGAAATTCAGGTCAGGTCTGAGGCCAGAGATACGGATGTCTCTCGCCAGCCATGGAGACCTGACCTATACTGAAGCTCTTGCACGAGCTTTGGATGTTGAGGCAGCAATGCCCGACGATAAGTCAGTGTCGGCTCAGACACATAACGCGATGGACAAAGGAAAAGGGAAGTGGGAACCAAATCGTGGAAATAACAACCGTGGAAGCTATGGGGATGCGAGTCACAAACGCCCATGGCAAGGAAACATGGTCCAACCAGGGCAAGGTTGGAAGAGGGCAACTTTTGCTCCACTGGCGAGAGGCCCACAGGAGCAAATGAGGGCTCCTCCATGCCCTAAATGCCATATGATGCACAAAGGAGTGTGCACGGCAGGCATTGTGAACTGCTTCAAGTGCGGAGCGAGAGGGCATTACGCCAACAATTGCCCAGGGGCACGCCCGGACACGACTGTGAGGGCAAATCAACCCGGCAACGCCCAACCGCTTAGGGCTATACAGTTTCAGCCCCAACCTCCACAACAGTTCCAACCCCAGCCTCAACAACAACTCCAACAACAACCTCCACAGCAAAGGCGTCAACCACCACGACAAAGAAGAAGGCAAAGAAGAAAGAAGAAAGCCCAAGCAAGAGTCAGCAAACAACAGGATAAGCGCCCGTCACCACGGCCCAGTTAGAGCTTACGCCTACAATCGGAGGCGGAACGAGCAAAATCAGGGAAACCTGGCAGGTATGGGAGTTCTTCTCAACATACCTGTTATTATATTGTTCGATACGGGCGCTTCGCATTCTTTTATTGCCGAATCATGCGTAGAAATGCTGGGACTTAGGTCTGAAAAGACAAGTCAGGATATGAAAATCTCTTCACCTATAGGAGGGATTATGACTGTTACACATTCTTGCTCGAACCTAGAGTTGACACTAGGATCACTTAAGGTTCTGGCTAACGATTTGAACATAATACCCATGGGTGACGTAGATATCATCCTAGGAATGGATTGGTTAGCTAAGAATCATTCCACGATTCTTTGCAAGGAAAGGAAAATTTCGTTTCGCTTTCCTGGACAAGAAGCTACGCATTTTCATGGAATCAGCATGGGAAGAAGAATTCCGATTGTATCGGCGCTGAAGGCGAGAAGGATGATGAACCAGAAAGGATGCCATGCATTCCTTGTCTACCTGAACAGAGAAGATAAACCAAAAGCGAGGATTGAAGACATAGAAGTTGTCCGAGAATTTACGGACGTGTTTCCCGAAGATCTACCAGGATTACCTCCTGATAGACAGCTAGAGTTCACCATCGACTTGGAACCAGGATCGGCTCCAGTGTTGAAGGCGCCCTATAGGATGGCCCCAAAGGAATTGGAAGAGCTGAAGATCCAAATCCAAGAATTGATGGATCTAGGTTTCATTAGGCCAAGTGTTTCACCTTGGGGAGCGCCTGTGTTGTTTGTCAAGAAAAAGGATGGTTCTTTAAGGATGTGCATCGATTATCGAGAGCTAAATAAGATGACACTAAAGAACAAATACCCTTTACCAAGAATTGATGACTTGTTTGATCAACTACGAGGAGCAGGTGTATTCTCGAAAATTGATCTCAAGTCGGGTTACCATCAGCTGAAGATACGGTCTGAGGATGTACCTAAGACTGCATTCCGAACCAGATATGGCCACTATGAGTTCATAGTTATGCCGTTCGGATTAACCAATGCACCAGCCGTATTCATGGACCTCATGAACAGAGTATTTCATCCATTTTTGGATAAATTCGTTTTGGTCTTCATAGATGATATCCTTATCTATTCAAAGAATGAAGAGGACCATAAAGAACATCTAAGGACGGTTTTGCAAACCTTGAGAGATGAAAGACTCTTTGCTAAGTTCAGCAAGTGCGAGTTTTGGCTAAAGGAAGTTATGTTCCTTGGACACATCGTGTCTGCAGAAGGCATAAAAGTAGACCCAGCCAAAGTAGAGGCAGTGCAAGGATGGAAATCGCCAAGGACTCAACATGAGATTAGAAGTTTCCTAGGACTAGCTGGTTACTATCGGAGATTCATCGAGGGATTCTCCAAGATTGCAAGGCCAATAACCCAGCTACTCCGAAAAGGAATCAAATTCAACTGGACTGAGGAATGTGAGACGAGTTTTCAAGAACTCAAGGAGAAGTTGACAAGTGCACCAGTTCTAGCAGTTCCAGAAGCGGACAAAGAATATGTAGTCTATACAGACGCTTCTAAGACCGGACTAGGTTGTGTTTTGATGCAAAACGGAAAGGTGATAGCTTATGCATCCCGACAACTCAGACCGCATGAACTGAACTACCCAACCCACGATTTGGAACTAGCAGTAGTAGTTCATGCACTGAAGATTTGGAGACACCATCTCTATGGAGTGAGATGTGAGATCTTCACGGATCATAAGAGTTTAAAGTATTTCTTCGAACAAAGAGACTTAAATATGAGGCAAAGAAGATGGCTCGAACTAGTAAAGGATTACGACTGTGGTATTAACTATCACCCCGGCAAAGCGAATGTAGTAGCTGACGCCTTAAGTCGTAAGAGCCATACCAAGCTAGGATTTCTCTTTATACAAGAAGAGAAACTCGTTGAGGAGTTTGGAAGATTGAGGATTGAACTGATTGAGCCACCCGAGACGATCGTGAGTTGTGTCGCTACACTCACACTGACGTCTGATCTAAGAAAAAGGATTGTCGAGAGACAAAGGATGGAGGAAAAGTTAGAAAAGATCAGAGAAAGGGTAAGGTCTGGAGGATTTAAGAACTTCCAGGAAGCATCAGACAACGCCCTATTATTTGAAGGAAGGATATGCATCCCAGACGACGCCGAGCTTCAAATGAAATCATGAGTGAGGCACATGATACACCCTACACCGCCCACCCAGGTAGTACTAAGATGTACCAAGACCTGAAAGAGAAGTTCTGGTGGGAATGCATGAAACGAGACATAGATTCTTTTGTGGAACGATGTCTTGTTTGCCAACAGGTGAAAGCGTTACATCAACGTCCCTACGGAAAGTTGCAGCCATTGGAAATACCCGAGTGGAAATGGGACGAGATAACGATGGATTTCGTTATGAACTTGCCCAAATCGAAAAGAGGAAACACCGCCATATGGGTAATTGTGGATAGACTTACCAAGAGTGCTCATTTTCTACCGATTCAAAGCACTTATGGATCTGATAAGTTAGCCCAGCTGTATGTCAAGGAAATCATACGACTACATGGAGTGCCGAAATCTATTACCTCTGATAGAGACTCCAAGTTCACATCCAGATTCTGGATTAGCTTACAGAGGGAATTGGGTATGAAACTGAATTTCAGTACGGCATTTCACCCACGCATCGATGGGCGATCGGAAAGAACGATCCGCACACTAGAGGATATGCCGAGGACGAGAGTGTTGGATCGAGGTGCAAATGGGAAGATATTTTACCCTTATCGAGTTTGCACAACAACAACGCCTATCAAGCGACGATCGGTATGGCCCCATCGAAGCCTCAGATGGCAAGAAATGTAGATCACCGCTTATCGGGATGAAGTAGGTGAGAGGAAAGTCATAGGGCCAGAAGCAGTGAACGAGATGATTGAGATCGTTCGACAGATTAGGCCGAGGATAAGAGAAGCTCAGGATAGGCAAAAATCTTACGCTGATACGCGTAGATCGAGCTACAGTTTGAAGATGGAGACAAAGTGTTTCTTAAAGTCTCTCCATTGAAAGGAATAGTCAGATTTGGACTGAAAGGAAAGCTCAGACCCCGTTTTATAGGACCATATGAGATCCTAGAAAGGATAGGTCCAGTAGCTTATAGGTTGGCTCTTCCGCCAAACCTAGGGAATGTTCACAATGTTTTTCACGTGTCACAATTACGAAAATACGTGCATGATCCAAAGCACGTGATCCACCAAGACGACGTGATTCTCAAGCTAGACATGAGCTATGAAGAAGAACCAGCGGCGATACTTGACCATAAAGTTCAACAACTACAGAGCAAGTCGATTCCGCTAGTCAAGTCTTTGTGGAGACACCACTTTACGAAAGAAGCCACGTGGGAGCTTGAAGAATCGATGAAAGAACGATACCCCGATCTGTTTTTCTAAGAGGTACGCAAATTCTGGGATGGAATTTCTTTTAAGGGGGGTGGAATGTAATATTCCAAAGAAACGAACGTCTAATTACGGCATTTTAAACCCGTAAATTAGGGTTTTGCCGTATATTATTTCTGTACGACATCAAACATTGATTTCAATGAAGTATCTTAATAAAGAATTCCTTGTTATATTCACTAAGGATTGTGAATTTAGGAATGGAATGTCGCGAAGTAATTCGACAGTATAATTTTAACGTCGATTGCGTATCGAACGTCAGTATTTTATGAAAATTTCGAAGCAGCGAAGCTTGGAATTAATTTCTATATTAATTCCTATTAAATGGAATATATTTATTAAGTAAGTACGAACTTACTGCGACCATTTTGAGATGAGTAGATTATTAACGTTTTGAGACGTTTTGAACGTCAACGTCTAGAGGCGTTTTGAAAAATGGGTTTAACACCCAAGAAATTATAATAATTAATTTCCTATTATTATTTTATATAATTACAGTATTATTAAGCATTGAAATTAATTTTTGAGCTATAAAAACTCGATAGTGTATATACATATATTTTCGAAAACCCTAATTTATTAAACTAGGGTTTTTCACATAAAATGATACCATTAAATTATCTTATGCTATTATTTATTATCTAAATCATATATTATGATATATATGAGTATATTTAGATCGAATTTGACATGAGTATAAATAATAGGTGTGATTTATATTTTTATTCCTATTTTTATCGCTAATTTCGAATTTTTGACTAAGTGATGATTTAATTATTTTAATGACTTTTATTATATATCTATGACCTATACTATGATTAATACATTGTATAAAGGATCAAAATAAATTAAATCCACCCTTAACCCCCCTTTAACCGTCGGCCACCCTTATCCCATAAGCATGAGATCCACCTTTTTATTGCCCAATGCATGAGCACCCATTTTAGCTTAGCCTAATAATCACTAAATCTCCATCATTTGGCTGCAAATATTTTATTCCTCCCCTTGTGCAAAATCGAGAGAGAGAGAGGGATAACATAGGGAGAAACTCTTCCCCTTCAAACACACTACACTCATTATCCTCCCCCAAATTTTTAGAACACCAAAACACACTTCCCTCTCCCCACTTTTCTGCAAAAATACCGAAAGCTCTCCCTCTCCACCTCTCAAAATTTTTCTTCTCCTTCTTCTCCATTCATCCACCCAACCTTGATACCTACATTGTTCTTGTGAAACATATTCTATTCCAAAGGTAAACTAAGGACTATATTTCGATTTTTACTCCCTTTTGTTTAAAGAAAACCGAGACTTGCCCTTATGTACATTTATATGTTCGAATGTTTTTAGTATATGTGTGTATGTGTTTAATGCTCTTGAGTATGAGATATTATGTACATATGTGTTCTTGATGATTTTATTTACAAAAATGTGAGTATATATGCTTAGATGGTCATATGATATTGTATAAGAAATTTTTGAATAGGTCTAGTGAATATATATGATTTTCGAACATTGGAGCATATTTAAAATAATTTTCGAAAAATGTATAAAATGTTCATATGAGAACCGAATGTTGTAATATATTTTTAAGGATGGAATGTTGTTCTATGATGTGTTTAGAGTTCATAGTGATTTATTTAGAATTTTTGGAAAACCCTAGACCTATTTCTTTGAAATTGCCGAGAGCTTATACATATGTACCTTGGTGTATAAATTTTATTTTAAGTATGTAATGACATATTAATGCTCTAGGACCTTGATTATATGTTCTATGATTTATCTAGAATTTTTGAAAATCAAATGCATAATTTTATAAAAAGTAGAGAGCTATATGATTCTATATGTTGGTGTATGATTTTTATTTTGAACATGCAATGATATATTGTTAATCTAGTATATTGGATATGTGTTATAAGATTTTGTTGGAATTTTTGGAAATCAATTACTAATTTAAATCAAAAAAACTTAAGAGCTTCATGCTCAATAAGGTGATGATTTGATTTGTTTTTATGAATGTTTTTATGTTATAATGTTATATTATAGTATATAAACATAGTGTATAATTGTTGGAATTTTTGGAAATCAAATGCCCAATGAAATTCAAATAAGCCGTGAGCTATTGCTCTTTAAGGTGATGATTCAATTGGGTTTTGATGGATGCATGATGTTATATTGTTGTACTATAGTATATAAGCATAGTATATATTTGTTGGAATTTTTGGAAACCAATTACCCATTGAAAATCAAAGAAGCCGAGAGCTATAGCTCAATATGGTAATGATTTTAAATGGTTTTGGTTGATGTTATGATGTTACAATGTTATAATATAATGTTTGATCATGTTATAATTTATTTGGAATTTTAAGAATTGTTTGATAATTGTTTGGTAATTATATTGTGAGTACCGAATGCATATAGGATTTATTCCTTGATGAATAATTGTTTATGATGGACTATAGGTTATAATTATGACATATATTAATGTTGGGACATTATACTAAGTGTATAACAATTTTGGAAATTTTTGGACAATTATTCCATAATTATCAAAATTACCGTGACATATATATATAAATGGTGATAATCGAATGATAATTGGATGAAATTAATACTTATTATTGACCATAATGTATAATAATACACTATATTAATTTAGAAAAATTTTAGAAAATCATTTGGTAATTTTTATATAATTACCGAGAATTTTCGAATTATTATAAGGATTTTAAATCCTTTTTAAATTCAGTTTAATAATAAATTATATGTCTAATAATTATTTTAGACATAGTTGGATTTTATAAAATTTTATAAACATAGATTACTATGTTTGAGACAAACGTTTTATTTAATAACGTATTAATCAAAATTATATGGTTTTATTATTAAAAAGGATTAATATTTGCGAAAAATATTAATAAGTCCTTTGATTTACATGACAAATCGAGAAATAGGACTTTACGAATTGAAATCGATCGAAAATCGATTTATAAAATGAAATAGTAAGGAATCACTATTTAAAAGTCAAAATTGTTGACTTTGTTGACCTGTGTTGACTTCGTTGACTTTTAAAGTCAACCGTACGAAAATACGTTCGATAAATACGCTAATACGCGTAAGACGTACTAATTGAGTCAAGATACCTCATTAGTAAGAAAAGGATTCGTAAATGAAATCCTTGTATCAAGAAACGTACTTATATTACGTTGAATGTTTAAACCAGAAAGATTGAATCGAAATAGTTGAACGTGTCTCGGAGAACGAGAACAGTTCAATTGAAATACGTAAGTAAAAAGCGTATTGAATTAGTAAGGAATTAAGTTTACATCGATATAGAATATCGAAGTTATCTTAGACTTTGAGAGTCTCGATAAGCGTGAACGACGTACTAAAATATCGCTTTTGCGTAAAGCGTGTGGGCAAACGAGACGAATAGGACATCGACGAGCAAACAAACCTAGACTCAATTTACTGACGAACCATAGTCCAGGTGGGCTTACTTTTCAAACAAAATGTGGCTTCACTATTCTTCCCAAAATGAGTTTATTTACAATGCTTATTTTTCAACTGTTGATAAATGTTTATTATATTACCTGCCAAAAATATTCCTATTTTTTGTATGGATCCTATCCGTTATGAATGGTGTGAAGGTTGGAATGATATGATATGAAATGCATGAATGGTGTGAAGGTTGGATGACATGATATGAAATGTCTTTTGTTGGGTCGCTCCCAACCCTTTTATGAAATCGATATCGGGTCCTATGCCGGAGGATGATGCCTGGCTAGGGCTAACGTGTACACCTGAACGTGACTATGTGCTGTATGGGACGGTCGATCACGGCGTCGTAGAAGGGAGGCCTCCCTCTCGACGTTTGATCTTTGATGCTATGATGAGAATGTGGGATACGGATCATTCACACAAAGAAAAATGCTTGGCCAAGTGACTTTAACGAACTGAAAATGTTTTAGTAAGCACAAGGCATTTCAACTAAAACCCTTGTGACTTACCATGATATTGGCAGTGTAATTCAACTATGAAAATGTTTTCGGCATGAGTCCACTGAGTGCAATCTTGTACTTAGCCCTGCATGTTTGTTTTTAAATGTGCAGGTTGAGCTCTGATGATGGTGATGGAGGAGGTGTTGATGAGTCCAGTGTCCTTGACCGTTTTTATTAAGAATTTGGTTTCACCTTGAATACATATCATCATATATGTATTCACACACTTTCCGCTGCAATCTCTGAACTCTTTTATGTTATGTTTACTATTATGAACTATTGAGGTCCATCGGATCATTGTTAAATCTTTGGGTCTGATGGCCTAGACCACTTGAATTGTTATGATATAATCTTATGTTACGTTCAAGCATGCTAGATTACTTTTAATATGTACCTTTATCTTAGCCTTGTAACCCTAAAATACTATTCCTAGTATTAGTCACCCTCCAGTCCGGGTTATCCGGGGCGGGGGCGTGACAAGAACTAATGTAGAACAATGAAAATCTAATGCTTAGATGAATCTAAATCAATACTAGAGTGAAAATATATGAAAAACTGGAGAAAACTGATGAAAAACGTGTTGGAGAACGTTGGGGGCGCGGGAGCAAGTTTGGGGATATATATAGGTGCATGCAAAACCCTAATTTTGTGCCCAGCCGCCTCGCCTCGCGGCCGGGCACGCGGCCGCGAGCTCGGTCGTGTGCTCTGCTCGAAAACATTCTGGACGATTTCTCGCGGCCGTCCTCGCGGCCGCGAGGTAGGTCGCTAGCTCCTGCGCGACTTCACTGTTTCGCTCCGTTCTCTCGCGTCCGAACTCCGAATTACGATCCGTTTGCGCCTATGGACTCCTATCGAGATGCTCTTTAACATTGTAAAATTTTCACATCCATATTTTTCATATCAATTTCATCATCTTTGGTTACATTTTTGCATTGTGCATCGATTATCACCTGAAAAGCCTACAAAACACCAAAGAGAAACCCCAAGAGCAGTATCTTCCAAAAATTGCTAAAAGCATAAAGATCGACTATATAAAAGCACTTAATAGATCTATTTCATCTTAATATATCATCAATAAACGAGTAAAAAACACGTTTATCAGTCGACTAGCAGATAGTGGCATCTACTATGTAATGGATTCTTAGTTATATTATCTTATCGACAATTGATTAATTTTAATCTTAATCATTTTAGAATATATTAATCTTCAATTTCAATCTTCAATTTAAATCTTCTATATTATCTTGGTCAGATATTATCGGTAATTGATTAATTTCAATTTCAATCTTCAATATTATCGGCAATGGATTAATTTCAATCTTAATTAGTTAGATTTAATCATTTCAATCTTAATTATTTAGACTTAATCATGTAGACTTAATCGGGTTTTTAGCATAATTTCAATGGATTATATTAGAATTATTTGAATGGATTATATTAGCATTATTTCGATCAATTTTTTCATATTACCAATCGGTTTTTTCATTATTTCGATTGGTTGTAGCATAATTTCAATGGATTATACTAGAATTATTTCAATAGATTACATATCTAAAATATAATGACAATTTATCATAGTAAATTACATTAATCACTTTCTTGTAGCTCAACACGTTGTGGACACCTTCTTTTCGTGTGTCCCAGCTCCCTACAGTGACTACATCTTTTTGGTGCTCGACGTCTGGTGCTCGAGAAATCACCTTCTTGGGTAGTATTACGTCTTCATCTGCCTCTCTCACCCCCAGATGGAATTCGACTCGATCTTGGATGTCCAGCTTGTCGTTGCACAAGAGGTGGCATGATAATCCTGTGAGCTATTTCTTCTAGGACAACCCAATCACATAGGTTTGGAAGAGGATTCACTGTGGCTGAGTATGTCTCCACTAAAGTTTCTTTCGTGTAATAGGTCTCCACATAATCTAAGATTGATTCGCCAGATTCACTGTCACAAGACAAGACATAGTTAATATTATAAACGCAAAATTTATTAGATATAAACAAAAATAAAAACATACTCAATTGCAGCGATCGCATGTGAACACGGCAAGCCATCTAGATCAAATTCATTACAGGGGCATGTTTGTTGTTGAAGATCGACCACATAGGTTCTGTCACCATCGACAATCTTGTACCTTCGATCTGTAATTCTCCTCCGAGTATAACGACGACTTTTTGCCATTTCTGCACTAAGCTTTTGTACTGCCACTTCACTCAGGCTGTCTTCACTTTGTTGGGCCGCTGCTCGTCTATCAGTGAACCATTCCTCAATAATCAATATGATTGCTTCGATCACCGAGCAAATTGGAAGACGTCTTGCCCACAACAACCGCTTGTTGAATGACTTAGCCGCATTCGATGTAAGAAAACTGTAACGGCTTACAGGACACTGTGATCGAGACCACCTATGTGGTCCAATATTAATCAACTTCTGATGGGCTGCAGGGCTCATGCTTTCGATAACAAACATAACCTGCTCATATTCTCGCTGCTGGTATGCATATGCAGCTTTGTGGTACATGCTCGCCACATCGCCACCATGATGCTTAATCTTACCAAGCAGATGATAGTAGCATAAGCCATGGAAAGCATCAGAAATCTGATTTACGGCGTTTGCTATGGAGACATAATGCGTGCGAGACAATCAATAGGGAATTGTCGCCCGAACGCTCTGCGAACCCGCGAGGAACCATTTCACGATTCATCATTTTCAATAGCCCAACACCATATGCCAACGGAAAACTTGATCATTGGCATCTTCGTCACAAAGAAGAAATAAAATACCTTTATTCCGCCTTTTAGGTGTGTTAGTCAACTACGATCACCGATCTTAGAACAAAGTAGAAATACCTCGTAGGCGATACAAGAGCAACAAATAAGTGTCTGCGAATCTACCATCGGACCTACATCTATATCTCGTGAATGTTCTGGATTTGCTTGTCGCAACATATAGAGATACTTGACAACAACCAAATAATTCATCATGGTTACCGTATATCATTTCAATAGCGGTGTTCCGTGCTCGTAGTGCGACATCGTAGCTTATACGGATACCAAAATCACACTATGACCCGCCATAATGGACTTTGGCTTCATTATTTCACCATCGTTTCGTATTTTCCTAGCAAAAATCGGCCACCACTTTGCATGTGCCTTAACCGAGCAACTCGACTCCAATCACGGTGGCATGTATGCTCGGAGTAAATTTATGGACTCCCAGTGGTCCCATATCGCATGGCATGTAATTCAAAAACATAATTGTCGAACGCCAGCATCGAAATGTAACGCTTTTTGTATCTGAACGCCGATTGTATATTCGCCCTTGCGATATGCCAAATTCCAACAAAGAAGACATATATCTTGTTTGTTGTAGTGTACGATTTTGCTCAATTCTCCCTCCCTTGTTGATCGGATCACGAGCCACAAGTGATGCGAAGTGTCGATGGAATAACCGGAACTAACCAATTAGTTAGTTCATTTGCATCGATCCGTATGTCATCATCCGGATTGTTCTTTGGGATTTATCAACGACATCGCCTCCCAAATCCGCCTTCTCGACGGATCCAACTCGCAAAATCAAGAAACGAAATTTTATAACTGCTTCTCATCTTCGTCCTCCGTTATGCCTCGAATCAGTCTCGATCTCCGGAATATAATCTGAACCAATTTCATCTGATTCTATTTCAATAATAGGCGCTGGTTGGGATGGCACTACAACGGTAAGTTCTCCTTGTGTGGCTCCTGAACCTGAAGCAAAATTTTGATCTCCTATATAAGAATCACCAAACCAATCAGACGACACCAACCTCTGGATTTGTTCGATCGACTCATCAATTTGAGTGACCGGTGCACTATTTCTATAGGATGAAGTGTGAGTAAAATCGAACGAAGGAACGTAGGGTTCTTGTTGTGATCCAAACTCATTGTTCGTAACAGTGTGCACCACATATACCGTAGGATATGATTCATTTTCGCACAATTGAGCGATTGATTATCTCGTACTCGATAGAGATTTTACTAATCGACCATATCGAGACATAGATATATAAAATAATTGGAAATTTGTGCTTAGAAAATTTGACTGCATCAAGTGAGTGATATTGTATAAGAGGTTTAATATGGACTGATTAGAAATTTGAAGAACGTGCTCAACACCGTCATGGTAGATACACCCATCGAAGTATCCCCCCGTATTTGACATTTATCAATTTCCAATTCTCCATCTATAACAAATAAAAAATGGAGTAAATATAGATTCTTCTAAATGAAAATCCAACTGGATATCAAACGTATTTCAAATTACTAAAAATAAAACATATATATTACCTCAAATTGTGTTGATGCCGAAATGCCTTCACTTGCAATTGCTATAAAATTGTATGTGTGCTTGTGTGGCTTGGTATTGAATTGTATATATGTTGCGTGTTATGTTGATTTTGTTGCTCTTTTATAGATTGTAATTCACTCAATTATTGAACGATGAATTCAAATGTATGAATGATGGGAGAGTGCAATAAAAGTGTTCAGTATCAATTCATATCAATTATCAGTGCATGTCAGATAGTAGTGGATAGTAGTGAGTGATGGAGCGTAATTTCATTATCAAATAGTACCGATTCACATCAATTGTGGGTGAAACTGTCTAAAATCACATGGTATCAGTTGACATTAATAATGAACTAGTACCAATTTCTCATCAATCAATACTACTTCACGTGAATAAAGCCTGCAATAAAGCTATAAATTATAGAAGAAGAATCATATTTTAAATCATATATTAGTAAAATTTTACATAAAACCCCAATAATATAAATTTAATAATTAAATAGATGGAAATATGTTCATAACTTAAAAATGTAAAAACTTTGTATAAAACCTATCAATAATTTCATAAATACCGATCGAAAATATCGAGTATAAACCTGTCAATAGAGATTTAAATATAAAACCGATTGAATAACGGTTGATATATATATCTGGATCGGTTTATGATAAAACCGATCGATATTATAATTATAAAAAAATTTAATTTCTAAAATTTAAAAATAAATTGGAATTGTTTTAATTGAGATTTAAATAAAAAACCGGTCCGAAAACCGGTTGAACATATATTTAATTGAGATTTAAATAAAAAATGTATTATAATTGTAAAATAATTTAAGTTTCCTAAAATTAAAAAATTAATTGGAATTGATTTTTCAAAAAACCGATCGGTTTTATGAAAAATCAATTCCTTCTTCATAAAACCGATTGGATTTTCATAAAACCGAACGGATTTTCATAAAACTGATCGATTTTTTCAATTTTCAAATTGAATTAAAATTTTTATTTTCAAAAAATTTAAATTTCCTAAATTTAAAAATAAATTGAATTGATTTTTCATAAAACCGATCGTTTTGATTTTCAAATTGAATTTAAATTTTCATTTTCAAATAATTTAATTTTCCTAAATTTAAAAATAAATTGGAATTGATTATTAATAAAACCGATCAGTTTCATGAAAAATCAATTCCTTCTTCATAAAACCGATCGGTTTTTTCATAAAATCGATCGTTTTTTTGATTTTCAAATTGAATTTAAATTTAAATTTTAAATAATTTAATTTTACTAAAATTTAAATATAAATTGGAATTGATTTTTCATAAAAACCAATCGGGTTTTTCATAAAACCGATCGGTTTTATGAAAAATCAATTCCTTCTTCATAAAACCGATCGGTTTTTCAATAAAATCGATCGGTTTTTTTGTTTTTCAATTGGAATTTAAATTTTTGATTTAAATTAATACCTAAACCCTTAAATTAATTCCTTTTCCATTTTCAAATAATTTAATTTTTCTAAATTTTAAAAAAAATAAAAAACCGATCGGTTTTTTTGTTTTTCAATTGGAATTTAAATTTTTGATTTAAATTAATACCTAAACCCTTAAATTAATTCCTTTTCCATTTTCAAATAATTTAATTTTCCTAAATTTAAAAAAAATTAAAAAACCGATCGACATAATTGATTAAGCGGTCGGTAATTGTATAAAACCGATCGAATTTTGTATAAACCGGTCGAGGTAAGTTTTTAATTTTAATGAATATTTTTTCAATTGTTGAATCAAATGATTGCCATTTTGTTAACTCCAAAAATAAAATAAAAATACAACTATCAATTCACACTGAAATCGATGAAAACAGACTGAATTCTTATAAAATCGAAGAACCCAGACTGAAAAATAAGAAATCCAGACTGAAAAGTAAGAAAACAGACGAAAAAGTAAGGGTAAATTAGACCATTAACTAATAAATGGGTATCTGCTGCATATTTTTATGAGTTTGGATATATCGTGCATATGTGTTATCAATTTGGTCATTTATTCCTATTTACACTTAGATTAATGTGATTATCTATCTAAACAACATTAAAATGTTGCTTAAGAGCACCTTCATCCCTGAATGAACATAAATGAAACATTACTCAAAGATTAGCTAGGTCCTTCGACTTCATTGATATTATTTGTTTTTAGTTTATTGATACTTATTTTTCTTTTCTTTTATATTTTCTAACTCAACAACACTTGCATTAAATCGATTAATTATAATATAATAAAACAAATGAAGATTGTGCTATCGCATTACTGCAAAGTCCCCATCCTATATGGGCTTAATTAAGTTATTACAAATAGCACTGGATCGAAGTCGTCCAACATAAACGAAACGGGCCAATATGTTTGGGTTCAAACAAACTAATTTGAGTTGTTGGGTTATTCGATTCGGATCATTCGGATTGATATTTTTTTGAATTCAAAATTTAAATCGTAACCAAGTTCTAGGAATTTCAATTAATCAAGTCAATTCACTTGATTTTCGGGCCAACACATTCGAGATTGGATCATTTTTTATTTAACCCTATCAAATTATCTGGCTATTCGGTTACGAGTTATTTGGATTGAAATATTTCAAGCTAGAAATTTTTTGCCCCAACCCTATCGGGTTGTAGGACTATTCGGGTCAACCTGTTGGTTTTGGGCTAGACTGATATTTTTACATATGTCAGGTTGTCGAGCTATTTGATTAAGGGTTATTCGGATTGAAATTTTTTTATGCTAGAAATTTTCAGCCATAACCCTATCGGATTGTCAGACTATTCAGGTCAACCCATGGGTTACGGGCTAGATTGACATCTCTACGTCCATCCAGTAACTAATGAGTGAATGTAAGTGTGTAATATGTCATGTAATACCTTCGTCTCTCAATATTCTTCTTGGGAATCTTTGGCACGGGTTTTGGTAAAAATTTATTGAGTGTATTGTGAACGGAGTAAGGGTCTCACATTAGTGTAGTGTTAAATTAATTAATGGTGGATTATGAATAGTAAAAAGTATAAATAAGTGGTGTTTTGAAGGTAAGAAAGAGGAATAATGGTGGACCATGAGTGGTACAATATGTAAATAAAATATTGTTGAAGGTAATAAGTTGGAAGTGTTTTGTGGGGTAGTTTTTATAAATGGAATGGGAAGAAATTCGAGGGACGTACCAAAAAGAAAAATTAGGAAAATATTTGGGGGATAGAGGAAGTATTTTTGATATAGAGAGAAAATTAAAAGATTATTTCTTACTCCATCCATCCACTAAAAACGTGCATCGGTTTTGGTGGCACGGGTTTTAAAAAAACTGTAATTAGTGTAAAGTAAATATGTATAAAAAGGTGTGTCATTGGGATAATAAATGAATATATTAATGGATTGTGAGTGTAAAAAGGTGGGCTATGAGTGTTTTTTTTGTAAATAAGTGAATAAGTTGAGGGTAAAAATGTAAAGTTGGCGTTTCTAAAAAAGGAAAGTGCACATTTTTGGTGGACGGATCGAAAAGGAATTAAATGCACGTTTATAGTGGACGGAGGGAGTATTTTTTTTTAAGACCGCACCATGATGAACTCAAACTTGAGACGTTTGACATCAGAAATAGGCTGGAATGTGAGCGTGTGGTGCAAAGCCGGAGTATCACGGCTTCACCTCACTGCTGACGACACTACGCAAAACTTTTCGCCCAACATCTATACAAAATAAAAAACAAAGACAGACAGATTGACCAAAGAGATCAAAGAACCAAGCAAAAAGAGAAAGAAAAGAACAAAAATATTCGTGGATAAACTCCCACATAGTACTCAGTTTAATATCGTGAGCACGACGTAGTCTAGTTAGAGATAGATATGATCAATGAGCATGGTGTTCTCTACTTCTTTCGGACTAACCCCTCGATCAAAGTAAGGCTTCAATCATTGTCCGTTCACAGTAAATGATCTGTTGGTATTAGGATCGCGAAGTAAAACTGCTCTGTAAGGAAACACCTTCTCAATGATGTAAGGACCACTCCACCTGGAGTTGAGCTTTTCGGGGAAAAGTTTAAACCAAGACTATAGAAGTAAAACCTTCATTCCCGGCTTTAAATCCTTGCGAACTATCTGCCGATCATGAATCCGTTTCACTTTACCCTTGTAAATACGCGCATTCTCATCTTGCAACAACACATTCTTGGCCAAGGGATCAATAATATCTATGGAAGCATGATCATCAATAAAATTAGCAGAGGTAAACATCACACTATCACGTACAGAGAAAGACGTAGATTCACCAAATACAGTCATTTTTAATGTGCCACTCTTAACGTCTATAAGTGTGTTGGTTGTGGCCATGAATGGCCTCCCTAATAACAATGTGTGTTCCTCCCCATCTTCCCTAACATCACCAATATCCAAAACAACGAAATCAACAGGTACTATCAACCCACCCACCTTTACTAATATATCCTCAATAATACCCTTGGGATATCTCACGGACCTATCAGCTAACTGAAGACACATCCGAGTGGGTTTAAGTTCACCTAATCCTAATTGTTTGAACATTGAATAAGGCATAAGATTAATCCCGGTCCCCAAATCAAGCATGCCAAAAGCTTCATTCCCATTCCCCAAAGCAATTTTAATAATAAAACTACTTGGATCCCGAAGCTTGGGAGACAACTGGTGCTGTAGGATGGAATTAGTTGCTTCGGAGACCATGACTTTCTCGTACTCTCCAAACCTTCTCTTCTTTGAGGCTCGCTCTTTGAAGAACTTGACGTAAGCCGGCACATTTCTGATCACGTCCAACAGAGGCAAATTAACATTCATGTTGGACATAAGCCTGTAGATCTCATTGGATTGATGGTCCTGCTTCTCGTTCTTCAACCGGTGTAGGAAGGGTATCAGTGGAATGTAAGGATTTGCTGCCTTATGCAGTTTGACCTCAGTCTCTTTCTTCTTTTCCACCTCCTGTGACTGCAGCTGCTTGCCTGAAATCTCTCTCACCTTATCCTCATCAATCCGGTCACTCCTTTGAACAGTGACCGCATGAGCCGATGGGGTTGGCTTGGAAGTTTCACCACTGTACCTTGCTGCAACAGTTCATTAAGCTTGCTAGCAATCTGTCCCATTTGCGTCTCTAAACGCTTAATTGTGGAGTCTTGAGCATCCATTCTTCAGGCGAACGTATCCTCCCAAGATGGCATCTGAGGTGGTGGTGGAGGTGCTCGTTGATCTTCTTTGTTGTTGTGGGGGGAACTGCTGTGGGAACTAACTGCTTGTGGGCCGCCTTCTTGAGGATATTGCCTCTGCTAAACCGGCTAACTTCTCTTGTGGAGGTCTTTGGTATGGCGCATTCTGATTTGAACTCTGCCCTTGGTTCTGATTCTTCCATCCCACATTAAACTGTTGCTGATTAGGCTTGAACTGCTATCGGGGTTGAAATCCTTGCATAGCATAAGCTTCAGCTTCGTCTCTGAAGGCATGCTCTCCCATCCTGGGGCACGTATCAACATTATGCCAGGGTTCATTGCAGATTCCACAAGGTTCCATGAATTCGTTGTGCTGGGCTGGTGGATCTAGCTTCCTCACCTTAAGCTCTTGCACCTCTCTCATTAGCTCAACCACTTGCTTATTCACGTCGAAAGAAGGAGTTACGACATATGCTTTGGCTCTTCCACCTCGACTGGATTTCTGCTATGAAGTAACAGCCAAGCCTAAAAAATATCAATAATATCTGCTGCCGTTCGAGAACCAATATCTCCACCTACAACATTGTCCACCATGTACTGAAAACTCCATCAATCCGTCATAGAAAAACTGATAAAGTTTCTCATCTGGCAAGGCATGGTGAGGGCACTTCTGCAATAAGTCCTTGAACCGTTCCCAAGCTTCATGGAATGGTTCGTTTGACGTCTGATTAAAGGTCATGATATGTGACCTCAACTTCTGACTCTTCTTATTTGGGTAGTATTTAGTCATTAACTTGTCTATCACAGCATTCCAGTTCTGCAGAGAGTTGGCGGGGAGCGCCAGAAACCAGGACTTTGCCCTATCCTTCACGGTATACGGGAAACAACACATCTTCAGCTGGTCTTCAGTTAGTCCTCCCAGCGGGAAGAACTGCAGTACCGAACAAAATTCTCTGATGAAACCCAAAGCATCCTCACTAGCAAGCCCATAAAAAGTAGGCATGAGTGAGAAATGATTCGGCTTAAGCTCATAATCACGAGCTACTGGTCCAAGTACAATAGGGGAGGTAGCAGCCCTAGTCTGTAGAAATCACGCAGAGCTCGTGCATTTTCACCCATTTCTCTCAGCGGAGGTGTATTCTCAAAAGAATGATTATCTCTGATTATTCACTCTGACTTTTCACCACTCACAGAAGTGGCATAAATTCCTCCACTTCCGAAAGAAGCGATCTCTTAAGCTTACGAGTGTTGTCCAACGGGGTAGCAAGCGGTCTATTGAGACTGCAGCGACCTAGCATAAACAACACTCAAACAAAACAGATCACACTCAACTGGAGTATAAAAAAAATGAAAAGAAACACTGAAAATAATCAACACAAACAATATGCCTAAAGTTTTCCCCGGCAACGGCGGCAAAATTTGTTTCAACTAAAAGTGTACTCTTAATTGACTCATAATCGAATGAGGTAATCGTAGAGGTAAAGTAACCCAAGTCGTCTCTAAAGGAAAACTTAACATGGCTTATTGTTCGCGTCACACACAAAAAAAGGTAAATCCTAAACACTCTAATACCAAAGGGGGTTTTGGAACAACGAGAATTGAAATGCGGAAAAGTAAATATAAGTTAAAGCAATCCTAGCTAGGGGTTATCAATCCCTAGTTGGAACAACGAAAATTGAAATACGAAAAAGTAAATATAAGTAAAAGAAAACCTAGCTAGGGGTTGTCAATCCCTAGTTAATACCTAAAGAAAACACTAATACAGATAACTAAAAACGTCGAATAAAACTAAACCAATTCCATCAATCACCAACAAATCAATCTAAGCAAATTAACCTAAAACATAAATCTTCATTCAAAAAGCAAAACACAAAACTTAACAACGATTAAATGAGCAAGTAAGCAATGATTCATACTTCAATAATAACTCGGGACCAACTTCATAAATCTAAAAACAGTAAAATGCGATAGAGAAAGCTTCAAGAAACTAATGATAATCTAATAACAAACTTCGCGAATCGTAAATGATAGAATGCAGAGGAAAGAAAATACCAATAGGAAAAGCAATAATCCGTAAACAACTCTGAATCCGAATCCAATCAAGCTAATAATCTATGGTACGTAAATCAAAATGGGCAAATAAAAAAACTGAAGAAGAAAAATGAAGAATAAAACTCTGGTCTCTCATCATTCGTGTCTCTCTCTCGTTTCAGAACTGGAATAATCGAAAAAACAATGACTATGGAGTTGAAAAGCGAGAAAAGTGGTCAGCCAACGTGCGCGGCATTTATATATAACGAATGAGTGAGCGTCGGTTGCACGCTGAGCGAGCGCCGTGCAGCGTAAAACTTAGGCTGAACGCCGGTTGAGGGTGAGCGCTCGCTGCTCGGGTTATTCTGTTTTGAAGGTGAGCGTCGGTTGGAGACGAGTGCTCACTGGGCATGTGCTTCTGTTTCAAAGGTGAGCGGACACTCGGAGGGCGAGCGGGCACTCGGGGCATGAGTGCGCGGGCAGGTTGAGATGGCGCTCGCTGGGGCGAGCGAGCGTTGCGGGTGTGAGCGGGCGCTCACAGGCAAGTGAGATGGCGTTGTGCGTGAGCGGGCGCGCGGGCAAGTGAGAGAGCGCACAGGGTGAGCTGACGCTCAGCCATGAACTGGTGCTCAATGTGTTGAACGCGCGAGGAGGTGCGGACGAGCGCAGGGCGTGAGCGGGCGCGCGGGGCGCACGTGCGTGACTTTGAAGAAATGCTCCGTTCTCCCTCGTCCGAACTCCGAATTGCGACCCGTTTGTGCCTATGGATTCCTATCGAGATGCTATTCAATATACTTCAATTCTTGGCAAATCCATTTTGTCCTATTTAATGCCATTTTTCTACAAAACATCGAAACAAACCAAATAAGTCTGAACCAAAAAATACTAATCAAAACAACGGCATAAATAGGACAAACCACAGGAAATGACATGCATAAGAATACCAAGAATAAGCACAAAATCATACTAAAATAGACTCAAGCAAGCTTCCCGGCCATGGAACTAATGTTTTCACAAGGTGGTAATGACCTACGGTTTTACCTAGTTGCTAAATTAGAGTTGCATGTACTGTTTAGATATGGTATTTTTTACACTTTACGGAGATGACATCATTCTACTTGGTAACAATGTGAAGCTATTATCAGACGTAAACAATTGGTTATACAATCAATTTCAGATGAAAGACTTATGAGACGTTGCGTATATTCTTGGGATCAAGGTTTATTGAGATCCCAAGAAGAAAATGTTGAGCTTATCTCAAGCGTCTTATATAGATACTGTGATTACTCGCTTTTGTAGGAAAATCTGATTTTACCCTCTCCCGAGGATCTATCTTGAATGTTTAATTCACCATACATTGATTATATACCTAGCATGCATCTATATAATTAATTGCAACACGGTGGTGTTTACTCGTATTTACCTGTGAATTTTGTCGGATAATTGATTAATAGCAGACTCAAACTTTGATCTTCTTGACTGTGTCCTGGATGCCAATTCTCCAATGCTGAGTGAGAGCAATCTATGGAGAATACTGTAAAAATTCGCCTTCTTCCTCTCCACCAAGATTTTCGAAAATCTCAAGTGTAGGAATAGTTAATTTCTGATTTTCTCCCACCTTGTATTTATAATGCATTCCTAGTCCTATTTAGATAGGATCCATGCATATCTAATAAATACAAACATATCTTTGTAGATAAAATATATCTAGAATAATTATCTTTTGATATCTAATAGTATCAGATAATATCTTTCGATATCTAATAATATAAGATAATATCTATGTAGATATTGGAGAATCAGAACAGAGTCCCAGTGGGACCTTGCTAGGGAGCGGGCGAATTTACAGCAGTAGTAGGCCTTGATGGGCCAGCCCAGGGATCAAATGCAATGAATAAAGATGGGCCTAAAATGAATTAATTATCTTATGCTCAGCCGAGAATATAAATTAATTCATAACATTTATTCATTCTACTAGAGAATAAATGTTGACTCGTCCCTTTATTTTTGAAGTTGAGTCGGGCTTGCACTTAAACTTACGAATCCCCGCATTTAAGATATCGCACGTCCATTAATTATTTATAGCATTCTGAATGCTTAGAATAATTAATCTCTTTAATTCCTTAAGTAGTACCACTCAACTTTATCATTGTACTTGAGCTAACTTAACCTGCAGAGTTTAGTACAATAAACATTTTGAGCTCCTTAAGGGGACGTCATCATCCTAAACGGATACAGTGACTCGATACAGGTAACTAGCATGACAAACAAGCACTTCCACCACCCACGATGCGAAGAATCTTGTGTTATCTAATGTAACCCTCACCCATAACAAGTCAAAGTGATGGTTAGTAACTCATACTTGATGCAGCCCGTGCAACCTTGATTTCACCGGATAATGATAAGGTGGGCACCCCTAACTTCACCCCAAAAGCGCTCTCAAAGGGGAAGGTTTGGACCCAGCCTTATATCTAGCCGGGATAAGCTTCATGGGCGATGTGGGACGATCATCCCCACCCCATAAGACCCGATCGCCTCGATCGGCGATCCGCGAACCCTATGAGACACCGACCCAGCGGAAGGTCGGCTCTGATACCAAATGATATGATCCTCGTTTGTGATGGAGAATCAATCGACGTAGAACGGAAGACTTGATAAAACTCGAACCAATGGATATCCCAAAACCTCTGAATCTAACCCTCGAAGTGATATAGGACAGTATTTCGCCTATACCCCAACTAGATAGTTGACGCAGCAACTCGGGGACGATGAATGACACACAACGAGTGGTGGTTTGCTCGCTGATTCGAGGTTCAGATCAACGTAAAGTCACCTAAAACCTTATCGAGGTTCAGATCAACGTAAAGTCACCGAGATCTAGGTTCTTCACGATGGTCAGATAGAAGAACTCATCTCACTGTGATCCATCAATACTACAAGACGTACCAGCATAGACAACCAACCAAGTCATGTCACTTCTTATCTATACAACAGCTTACACCGACAACTCATCCTCAAGTTATCTCAGTTGTGATCCTTTTCATATCTCATTAAGCTTAACCAATCATACAGACTTATGTGATCTTCTACACACTGTATGATCTAACTTTTGTATGAGATAATGAGACATACATATGCAATCAAGTAAACAATTTAGATAGTAGATTGTAATAGTGGTAACTGGAAACATTGTATACAAGCACAACCATTCTGCTTTCAGTATACAAATCAAACAGTTTTAGCATACAAACATCTAAGAAGGGATTGCTACCCTTCATACATGACGTTCCTTTATCTAAGGAGCAGTGTCCAAAAACTGTAAAAGAGATAGAGAAAATGAGACATGTTCCTTATGCTTCCGCCATAGGAAGCCTCATGTATGCGATGATGTGCATGAGGCCCGATATCTGCTATGCGGTAGACATAGTCACAAGATATCAGTCTAATCCTGGACAACCTCATTGGATTGTGGTAAAGAATATGCTCAAGATTATAAGATAGTTTACCAGTCGGACAGTAGCCTTTGGGTTATTTCGACTCGGATTTCCAAGCTGACCTTGATGAGAAGAAGTCGACCTCAGGTTATGTGTTCACTTTAGAGGTGAAGTCATATCTTGACGGAGTGCAAAGTAGCGGTGCATTACAGACTCCACCATGGACGTCGAATATGTGGTCGCATCAAAGGATGCTAAGCCAAGCGGTATGACTCAAGAATTACCTCTCGGATCTTGGTGTGGTACCTTGTTTGCATAAAATTATCACAGTGTTCTGCGATAACTCTGGTGCAGTAGCAAACTCGAAGGAACCACGGACCCAAAGGCGACGAAACATATAGAGAGAAAGTACCACATCATACGAGAAATCGTGCGGCGAGGAGACGTGCTAATTGAGAAGATTGATACTACGGACAACCTAGATGTTCAAGGACTTATCTGATAGATATTTATTTAATACATCTTCTAGTCTAGATAGATATTATCCGATATTATTAGATATCAAGAGATAATTATTATAGAAAGATATTATCTTCAGGGAAAAAGATAATTATTGTATTTATTAGATATGCTAAAGTCCTATCACAATAGGATTATATGGAGAGCACTATAAATAAAAGGTAAAAGAAAATGAGATTATCTATTCCTCGTAGAGGTGATTTTCAAAAATCACCAGTTCATCATAGAGGGCGAAATTTTTGTGGTATTCTCCATAGATTACTCTCACTCAGTATTAGAGATCATCCATCTAAGACACAGTCCAGAAGATCAAAGCTGGAGTCTGCTATTGATCAATTGTGCCAGAAATTTATAAGTAAACACGATTAAAACCCCCTATGTGTTGCAATTAACATATATGAGAATGCTAGAAATATAATCAATATATGATGAATTAAACATCAAAGATAGATCATCGGGAGCCTGGGTAAATTCATATTTCCGATCAGAACAAAGAAGTGAAGATAATGACCAAGTGTCATTTCAGCAAAACAAGTCGAGTAGTTGTTGAACCGTAACGTCAGCTGGTCGCTATAATTTCTACCAAAATAGATGATAATAAAAACAGCAAGTATTATATCGTATCCACATAGACTGATAATAAAAAATACGGTGAATAATTCACACAGAATCTTGATTATTATTCAAGCAACAATATTAAGAAGGATGATGATTATTAAATTAGACTCAAAATGAAATAAGAATAAACTCAAGAATGAAAGACTGACACTAGGGATGTACTTAACCTAACCAGAGTCATACAATTAACCTATTAATCTGCTTACCAATTTAATCAAGCCAAAGATGAAAGACCACATAAATAACCAACAATTTCAGCTACGATAATTATGGTTGTGGATTACCAAATTACCTATTACTGTTACGTCTCAAGGTGAGAATTAGTAACTCCAAAAAGATCACAAAGAATATGCTTCCTACGGATGTTCCTATCTCAGCTACGACTCAAGGCTTACCCGTATTGCGCATTCAAGATCAATTGACAATTAAAACTATTAACTATTCAATTGGCAACTATATATGCATTAAAGTTGATCAGAAATTAACACATAAGATTAAGCTCCATGAATCACAAATTGATGACTGGAAGGTAAAACAGTATTAACAGATAAATCACATAAATCTAGTCAAACATACAAACCCTAGGATCAATACACAATTTAGCTACTCATGATAAATATACAAAACAAGAATTCAAAAAATAAAACATAAACTGAATTGAAAAGATAAAACCGTATGAATCCACGATGGAAATTGTAACAACTCGAATTCGTAAATAATCTAAATGCTTGCAGGAATCAAAAGACGAAAATTGGAATGGAAAATAAACTAAAACTTAAAGCTAAACTACGTTCTGAATTGTAAACGTGCGATATGGTAAAGTTATTCTCTTCTGCGTAAATTGTCTGGCCCCTTTCTCCTGTTCTGACTGCGCCTAAATATAACCTTAGTCTCGCATCGGCTCACGAGACTAGCTCATGATGGAAAGTCGCGAGCCATCCCTTCTGCCGTGCGTCCGCCTTTCCTTGCGACCTTGGCTCGCGACACAGTGTCGCGATCAAATCTCACGAGGCATGTTCTTTCTCGTTTGCGGCCAAGCTAGCGACCACCCTCGGTATAGAATCTTCTGGAGCAAACTCGCGACCTGGCTAGCGACCGCTAGGGTGGTCGCTAGCCTCCTGCTCCTTTTCTCTATATTTTACTCGCGAGTTCTCTTCGCGCGCCTATGTCGCGATCTCTCTCAGCCCAAAAATTCCTTTATCTCGTGATCCACCTTTTGACATCTAAACCTGTGCAAAAACGACACGAAATACACACGGCATAATATCTTTCAAGGTAAACATAAATATATCGAATGACATCTCAAAAGATCACTTATCAATTATAAAATGAACAAAACATGCCATATAAATTAGGCAGAAATAAGGTATATCACACCCCCAAACTTAATCTTTTGTTTGTCCCAAACAAAGCAGAACAAAAGAGAGACGACCAAAAGCACAGGGAATTAGTCGAATGACAAAAGCAATAAACCTTAGAGCAATGAGCAACAAAAATCCAATCAAATGAATCAAATTAAAACATCTTCCGTTAAACTCTACATATCATAAAAGTCATAAGCACAAGCCTTCTCAAACTTAAATCCTCACGACATGGCTATATATATAAGAAATCTCAAACACTCAAGTGTATCGAGGAGGACGTGTATACTCTCAATGTTTAAAAACACATGGAATCTACCATAAGCTTGCAAATCGTTTAATTCTCCATTGCTCAAATATGTGCTCAAGAACTAAGATCATAAAGGTCTTATAAAAGGTCATAATGTAGGCTCTTTGTAAGGTATGATATATTTAGGCTAAGTGACTCATAATCTCATGATGAAAAACATAATAAGTATCACAAGAAACAAAATCCCAAACTTTAATACTTCATTTCAAATCTCCACACCAAAAAGTCATTTTTTCTCTTAAGAACTTCACACTTATTATATAAGTGATATACTCATCTCAAACACTAGCTACTTTTTTATTTATGCTCTTTTCGCACACTTGTGTCAACTTTTTCTTTTTCTTTTTTCTTTTTGAACTTCTATGGGTAAGCAACTATTTTTTATTATCATTTTCTCATCATTTATTTTCTTTTTCTTTTCTTTTTTTTTCTCAACCCTCAATCTCGCAACCAAACCTCGCACTAATGAACACAACCCAATCCACGGCTTCATGAAAGAATAAGGTAGGCTCAAACGGGCTCATCAAATGATAAAATGATTAACAGGTTAATGTTTGGATAGTATATAGGCTAAGAAAAGAATATCTAATATCATCTCCCAATTCTTAAGCACATCAATGCAACCTCGAAAAAAATCCAGAGCAAGTTCTAGAGAAACACATGCTATTTCAAACTATTCACACAAAAAGAAACAAGACTGAAAAGATATGACAGTCAAAAGCTCAAGTTTCACCAGTTTCAAACATGTGATCAAGTTCTCAAATGCTCAATATTCACAATAATCATAACATGCTTCGTCTCACAAAATCAGTTGCAATTAAATTTTCTAATTAAAACAATTCTCATCATCGGCTGCTCGTCATTCAACTCAACCCAAAAACAGACACAAAACAAAACAAGAAAAACAAAACAAGAACAAAAACAAAACCAAACAAAACAAAATAAAACAAAAGAAAAAAAAAACAAAAAGATTGGGTTACCTCCCAACAAGTGCTCAATTTAATGTCTTTAGCTAGACCATGACTTACCTCGATCAATCCGGTGTTTTGGCAACTGATCTCTTCACCATCTTGTGCTTGCCCCTATATTTAGCATTTACAGTAGACCATCACTGAGTGTGGAAGTGCCCCCAAACTTGAACAAAACATTCAGGATTCCATACCGAATCCAACTCTTCTTGGTAGAATCCTCAACAACTGGTCGGTTGCAATCCAAGTGCGAGACTGGGCTAACTGTGGAAGTGATTATCGAACAGCAATCCTCATAATCTGAATTATCAAGTGGCTTGATGGCATCATAGAGCAAAATTTTTAGCTCCTCTTTGTTCACACAGAATGTAAGATCACCATCCTGCACATCAATTAGAGCTCGGCCAGTAGCTAGAAACGGTCGACCCAAGATTAATGGTTGATTTTTATCATCATGTATATCCAATATAACAAAATCAGCAGGAAAAATAAAATATTGGATTCTTACCAGAACATCTTCTACTACTCCCTTAGGTTAAGAAACTAACCTGTCAGCCATCATCAATGAGATATTAGTTGGTTTCATTACTCCAATCTTTAGACGGTTGAAAACAGATAGCGACATCAGATTAATACTCATTCCCAAGTCGCACAATACATTGGGGAATGTATGCTCTCCAATCTGGCATTCCAAGGTGAAACTCCCAGGATCATTCTATTTGAGCGGCAACTTCCTCTGTATGATAGCACTACATTCTTCAGACATGTTGATTGTTTCAAATTGGCCCAACTTTTTCTTGCTCGCCACTGCATCCTTGAGGAATTTGATGTATCCGGGCATGTCCCTGAGCACATCAAGGAGTGGTATGTTGATTTTTACTTTCTAGAACATCTCCATGAAACGAGTGAACTTCGCGTCACATTTCTGCTTTCCAAGACGCTGAGGGAATGCAGTTGTAGGTATTGGAGGCGTTGAAGGCTTGCACTCTTTCCTCGTGAGATAATGTCGTGAGACTTGCTCGTGAAGTCATCTCGGTGCGTCTTCGCGAGACTCCCTCGAGATCCTTCCTCGCAAGGCAAGTTCGCGAGGCTATGTTCTGGTTCTGCTGCATCTTTTCTCACGAGACAACCTCACGACTGGTTGTCGCGAGGACTGTTCGTGAGGCGAGAATCCGTCAGATCTTCATTCTCGTCTTCTTCAGCTATTTTCTCATTTAACTTCTCCCCTTCATGCTCCAAGTGATTTGTATATGATGCTCCGCTCCTCAGATAAATTGCATTGCACTGATGTGGGGGCATATTTTTCAGATTCTGCTCGGTATTACTTGGAAATTACCCCGACTTGTGTTGCCCATTCTGATGTGCAGCTATCTGGCTGATCTGGTTCTCCATCATCTTCAAATGTTTTCGCATAGCTGCTATGGTGGATTCCAGATATGTAATTTTCTGACCAGTATTACTAATGAAGGCGTTCTGCTGAGTTGCTAATTGTTGGTTACTTACGACCAACTGCTGCATCATTTTCTCCAAATTAGGCTTCTTCGGTTCCACAATCATCCCATTATTAACAGCAAAACCAGGTGGTAGTTGCTGAGCATTCTGCGCATCAGCATAGGAAAAATTAAGGTGATTCCTATTATTGGGATAATAGGCTGGATTCCCACTTTGATTCCCTTGGAAGTGGTTTCTTTGGTTCACATGGTGAGCCTCTTCTATGTTCTGTTCCATGGCAACAGTCATCTATTCTTTTCTCTCGGCTGCATACCATGCGCGCTAGCATCCGTCCTCGCACACACGCCGCCCGCTCCCGCCGCCCCCGCCCGCCAGCGCCCGCATGCATCCTCCCGCACGCCCGCCCACCCGTCGTGCTCCATCCCCAGCCGCTTCGCCAGGCTGCCCGCGTCGTCCATCACTCCATCCGTATTGAGTCGCCCGGCGCCTAGCGCCCGCCGCCGCGCTTGCCGCGTCGCCCGCTTCACTCCATCCGGTCTTGAGTCGCCCGCGCCCGCCTTCGGCCCGTGTGCTCGCGTCTAGCGCTCGCTCACACCTCTTGTCTAGCCGGTGCTGTTCTCTGAGCGCCCGTTCGCCCATTTCTCACGCTGTCTCACGTCGTCCGTGCTCGCTCATCTCCCAACGCTAGGGGTGTGCATGGACCGAACCGAACCGAAAAAACCGATCGAACCGATCGGTTTCGGTCGGTTCGGTTCGGTTTTTGAAGAAGTCGGTTTTCGGTTCGGTTCAAAATTTTAATTAAAATCGGTTTTCGGTTCGGTTTTCGGTTTTACGTTTTAGGTTCGGTCGGTAACCGAACCGAACCGAAACTATTATTTTTATATATTTATATATTTTATATAATAATTAATTAATATTTTAATTAAATAATTAGGATAAAAATATGTTTATTTAGAAAATATATATATAATTTATATTTCGGTCGGTTTTTCGGTCCGACCGAAATCGATCGGTTTTTTCGGTTCGGTTTTCGGTCGGTCCGAAATTATAATCGGTTCGGTTCGGTTCAAAAAAATTCGTTCGGTTCGGTTTTCGGTTTTGAAAATTTCGGTCGGTCGGTCGAACCGACCGACCGATGCACACCCCTACCCAACGCCCGCTGAGCCCATCTTGCACGCTTGTTCACCTTGAGTCGGCGTTCACTCTCAATACAGAACGTTCTCCAGCCGGTGCTCACTCCAAACCGGCGCCACCTTTTAATCGAACACTGCAGATTCAACTGCGCTCGCCAAGATGAACCGGCCGCTCATTTATTATATATATATATATATATATATATATATATATATATATATATATACATGCCTAGGTCATTTTAGAGGTTCGGCTTGGCGGCGTAGTCGATTCGAGTTCTAATTTCTTCCGCGCAGCCGCTTTTCTTCGGACGATTTCTTCCGGGATCTTCACGCAGCAACAGATAGAAACAATATCACAGTATTAATATCTGCTTTTCGTCCTTTCAATTTATGCAATTTGTTTTACTATTCTTCTTGAATTTTATTCGATCATTTGCATGCTTTGCTTTGAGATTGTTGTTGGATTCAAGTTCATAGTTGATATTAGATTATTGGTTTTTACATTGGCATTTGATAAGTTTACATTCTATGCAATTGATAATGGATTTTAATAGTATGTTGAATCGTTCTCCGTTGAATTTCATTGCTTTATGTTCGATGATCTAGTTTAGTTTGTTCTTCGCTGTAGTTTCCTGCATTCGTGATTTCTTAGGTTCTCCACTAGGGATTGACAACCCCTAGTTAGATTGCTTTAATTTTTTTATCCATTCAGCTTTTCAATTCCCGTATGCTTCAAAAAATCATTTTGGTATTAGATTGTTTAGGATTTACCGCAATAATGTGAATTTTTCTAACAGATCATCATATCTGTTATCAAACTCTACAACGGTAACTTTTCTAATAAACTGTCTCTCCATCGACCACTGATAGCTATTGGATGCCATCTCCTCTATAATCCTCAACGCTTCCTCAATCCCTCTGTTGAGCAAACATCCTCCGGCTGATGCATCTACAATGCTACGAGTGGTAGCGTTAAGACCACTGTAGAATTGAGTCACCTGTTGCTCAGGTGAAAAACCATGTTGCGTACATTTTCGGAGGAGGCTTCTGAACCTCTCCCAAGCTTCAAACAGCGACTCGTCTCCAATTGTGAAAAATGGGAGATCTCAGCAATGATCCTCTGAGCCTTGGCAGGTGGGAAGTATTTTGATAAAAATTTCTCGTAGAGCTGCTCCCACGTGGTAATCCGTGAGCGGTCCAAACACTTGAACCATTCTTTCGCCTGGCTCCTCAGCCAGAATATGAACATGTGCATCCGGATGGCATCAGCTGGCACTCAATTATGCTTGATTGTATCACAAATATCAAGGAATGCCTCTAAATGTGCATTGGGGTCTTCAGTAACCCCTTCCAAACTGCTCTGCTTGTATCATGCTGATGAGGGCAGTCTTCAACTCAAAGTTATTAGCATTGACATTCGCCCCCCATCCTCCATCTTAAAACTGATCTGTCGGTGGTCTGTACATGTGGTTGAGCGGTATGGATTGTGCTCAGCCTCCAACTTGGCCCATTTGATTATGTAACGCCAGTTGGCGTTGCATCACTGCTAATATTTCCTCCATCTCGGCCATCCGATCATGCCCTTGGGGTTGTCTATCTGCCATTGTTGTCGTCTTTCTCTGCGCTCTTTCTTGTGCGATTTTTTAATCTCAGGATCCAATGGAAGAATTTCTTTCCTCTGAGACCTTATGATCATGCACTGCGTAAAAAGACAACAACCAGATAACACCAAGGTAAAAACACAGAAAATATTTTACATTTTTTTAAGCCTGAATTAACAACTACAATTCAGAAAATTATCACTATAAAATCTACATAGTCCCCGGCAACGACGCCAAAATTTGATCGCTATAATTTCTACCAAAATAGATGATAGTAAAAACAAGTATTATATCGTATCCACAGATATTGATAATCGAAAACACAGTGAATAATTCACACAGAATCTTGATTATTATTCAAGCAACAATATTAAGAAAGATGATGATTATTAAACTAGACTCAAAATGAAATAAGAATAAACTCAAGAATGAAAGACTTGTTTCAACTAAAAGTGTTCTCTTAATTGACTCATAATCGAATGAGGTGTTGCGCTTGGTCGAGCGTCGGGCTCGGCGTGCGAGGGGGTGTCATGCGTGACTTTGACTATTCGCCTCGTTCTCTCTCGTCTGAACTCCAAATTAGGATCCTTTTTCGCCTACAGACTCCTATCAAGATGCTCTTCAATGTACTTTAGCTCTTGGCAGATCCATTTTATCCTATTTAATGCCGTTTTTCTACAAAATATCAAAACAAACTAAGTAAGTCCGAATCGATAAATAATAATCAAACCAACGGCATAAATAGGACAAACCACAGAAAACAACAAGCAAAACAATACCAAGAATATGCACAAAATTAAACCAAACAACGGACATCCCTCAAAAAAGTCGAACTGGGCTCCTTCTTCGTAAGAAGAATTTGCCCAATACGACGAGCTTTCCTCTCCCCAGCGTGTTTGGCCATATTCGTATTGTTGGTAACCCTGCATTAACAGACACCAACTACAAAAACAGGATCATACGCACCGGGGGAGAAAATAACAAAAAAGAACAAAAAGAAACACAGAAAATAAATAACACAAACAATACGCCTAAAGCTTTCCCTGCAACAGCGCCAAAATTTGTTTCAACTAAAAGTGTTCTCTTAATTGACTCATAATCGAATGAGGTGTTGTAATAGGGTAAGATAACCCAAGTCATCTCTCAAGGAAAACTTAACAGGGCTTATTGTTTGTGTCATACATATTAAATGGTAAATCCTAAACAATCTAATACCAAAGATGGGTTTTTGAACAATCGGGAATTTAAATGCAAAAAAGGAAAATATATGAAAAAAGCAATCTAACTAGGGTTGTCAATCCCTAGTGGAGAACCTAAGAAATTACGAATGCAGGAAACTAAAGCGAAGAACAAACTAAACTAGATCATCAAACATAAAGCAATGAAATTCAACGGAGAACGATTCAACATATTATTAAAATCCATTATCAGTTGCATAGAACGTAAACTTATCAAATGCCAATGTAAAATCCAATAATCTAATATCAACTATGAACTTGTATCCAACAACAATCTCAAAGCAAAGCATGTAAATGATCGAATGAAATTCAACAAGAATTAGAAAACGAATTGCATAAATTGCAAGGGAGAAAGGAAAAAATTAATACTATGATATTGTTTCTATCTGTTGCTGTGTGAATATCCCGGAAGAAAATCGTCCGAAGAAAAGCAGCTGCACGGAAAAAATTAGAACTCAGAACTAGACTACAGATCGTAGAAACCGAACTTCACAAAAAATGACCTAGGCGCGTATATATATATATATTAAATGAGTGAGCACCGGCTCACACTGAGCGCATGTTGAACGGAGTGTTCTGATTAAAAGGTGAGCACCGGTTTGGAGTGAACACCGGCTCAAGGTGAACGAGCGTGCAAGATGGGCTCAGCGGGCCCTGGGAGATGAGCGAGCGCGGACGACATGAGACAGCACGAGGAATGGACGAGCGGGCTCTCAGAGAACAGTGCCGGCTGGACGAGAGGGGTGAGCGAGCGCTTGCGCTGAGGCGAGCACTGGACATGAACGCGCGGGCTGGAAGCTGGGCACCGGGCGACTCAGCGCCGGATGGAGTGCAGCGGGCGATGCGGTAAGCTACGTACGGGCAAGGGCGGATGCTAGCGCGCGCGGGTATGCTTGGTCGAGCGCCGGGCTCGGCGTGCGATGGGGTACCTTGCGCGACTTTGACTATTCGCCCGGAACCCGTCGTCAAAGGTCCTAGGCGCGTCAAGATATAATTTATAATCTCCGCCAACTTGAACATATAGTTCCGTATATGACAAGCTAAGGGGTCGAACCCAAGAGAGCTGGTTGTGTTGTTACTTGAGTTGTCATAGTTTGAGTAGGAGGTTGACCAGAGGGCAAGGTGTCAGTCAGTCTGACGGTCTCAGTAGAGATGTACTGAGAGATAGATCTTGAGCAGAAAGTAAAACTGAAACTAAACATAAGGTAAAGAGTTAAATAACAAACAGTTGGGCCAAGGTTCCACACGTTGAGATACTGGTCAAGATGTCGGTCATAGGTTCAATGGTTTTCACCACGAGTGAATGTCGTTGGTTAAAAGTACCAAGGGGTAGGCGCCCTTTTTGGTTGTCACGTACACCAGGCCCCCCATTCCCAGCTTGCCCTTAGGTTTTAGGATGAAGTACAGAGGCCCCCTGCCTTGTCCCCTTGCCAAGACGATCGCCTAACTAGGTTATCCCGTCCCAACAACTGACTCACTGGGCACAACAAACTAGCGAGGCGGTCGAGAGTGGCTCGCAGCCCTTTGCCCAAGGCCGACGACTACAATCACCCACTCCAACCGTACTTCCCGGGACAAAGAGACACTCGATGTCTTACTCCGGCTATTGCTTGTAGCTACCCCTCCCACCAAGGCTATCGGCCGAGTTAACGGTCAAGAAAAGGAATAACATGGGTATAAAGGCCTAGAGCTTCGGGAACACCCACTCAAGGTTCTAAGGACGTTTAGACCTCACGACTCTCATGACCTCGACTCAACGTGCTTTACCCCGAGCCCAACAAAACCGACTACTCACGTATATTCGACACAAAGATAAAAGCAATAAACAAGAACATAAACAAAACCATACTTGAATATAAAATCAAATGCAAAAGAAAAGCATTCTCTGGCAAGCAGTTGCTCGAGCAGAGATAAAATACATAATATAAATGTTTGCCCGTAGGACTTGTTTATTTTCCTCCCCAATCACTCATGAAAACCAAAGAGAAAATAAAAAAGAAAGGTGCAGAGAGAATACGGACTTGATGCTCTCCACTCCCAAAACCGAATTGTGTGGAATTGTGTTGTTGGGAGCCTAAGTGCACTCCTCCTTGTCTTGGTCAGTGCACGTATCTCGAGACAGCAGGTGGTGAGGTCAGCAGCTGGCTCGGGCTCTGAACATCGATGGGGACTCCTCTGGCTTTAGTCTGGACAGGTTTGTCTCATCCCAAACGCTGCAGGTTGACCCTTCCCTTTTCGGCAAAAATCAGTCATGCGGCAAAGAAGGACCTTGCCCAGAATCTTCCCATTTGCGTGCAAGTCTGCCAGAGTCCTTGTATGCGTCCTCCAGCTGCATTCTGACTTGAACCTCTGTCCCCTACGTTGCTCCTCGTCATTTTTCCCGCTTTTCCTTGTCTCGATCATTCTCTTGGCTTCATGTCAGCTCGTTGGTCAGGCTCAGCTCCCGTGCGGTACCGTGTCTTGGCAAGATGTCAAAATGCCTTGCCAAGGTAATCTTCGGGATTTTACCTCTTTCACAGGAGGTTGCCTGACCTTGCCCAAGGTCCGTCTCAACCTACAGCACCCCAAAGTGTGTCCTCCCAGACACAAACACACACAAAGAACACACAAAAATATACTCTTTCTAGGGCAAGGACTACCCCAAAAAGAGCACGAAAAGCGGGCTCGTCATAATCACACACTTGAACCACGGTTGTCCTCAAGCGTGCAAGCGTTTCTTGCCCAAAAGAAAAAAAAAACAAACGCACAAACAACGCACGCAAAAACCAGCAAGGATAAGATGAAACATAACAAAGATAATCCGGTATAGGCGATTAATACAGCTATGTATCAAGGTTAATCAAGATCGGGGAAAAGCAAGTTTGTGGAAGTTCCTCGCAAGCACTCAAACTCTCTGTGTTTAGGATCTCACGCTCAGTGATGACTTGATCAAGGATGTGCCATAGTCTGTCGTCTACTATCTCTTCCTTATAGCTTGGTCTAAGTTCTCTATCCTTAGGTCTTTAGGGTTGTGTTGAGTGGCTGTTTAGTATGATTTTGTGATGATTCTTGGTATTGTTTTATATGTCATTTTCTATGGTTTGTCCTATTTATGCCGCTGGTTCGATTAATATTTATCGATTCGGACTTACTTCGTTTGTTTCGATGTTTTGTAGGAAAACGATAGAAAATAGGATGAATTGGATCCGCCAAGAATCAAATATATTGAAGAGCATTTCGACAGGAGTTCGTGGCGAAAACCGTGCGTAAATCGGAGTTCGAGCGAAGGAGAACGGGTAGATTGACCAAAGTCGCAAGACGGCACCCCGTCGCATGGTCACAGCACCCACGCGCCCACGCACCCACGCCCGCGCCCGCCCGCCCACGCCCACCGCAGCGTGCGTTCACCGTATTCCCTCGTGCGTTCGGCCTGATGTCGCTCTGAACGCAGCGCCACCAACCGCCTCCCTCGGCGCGCCCGGCGCCCGCCAGCGTGCCGCTTCGCGCCGCTCGCTCATCCTCGCCCGCGCCCGCCAGCGTCGCGTGCTCCGTCCGTGGCTGGCTTCGCCTAGCGCCCAACGCTCACCCCAAAGACGCCTCACTCGTCCTCGCCCGCACCCGCCGCCAAGTCGCCGCTCCGTCCGGCAAGCTTCCGCCGGCCGCCGATCCCAGCCGCTTGCCTCCGCCGCCCATCGCCCAATGCCTCGCCTCGCCTTTCACTACTTCCTCACCGGCATTCACCCACACCATGGCGTTCATTTCAAGCGTAATGTTTTCTTAGTCGACGTTCATTCTCGAACCGCGCTCAAGATCAAGCGAGAATGTTTCTTGAGCCGCTCAATATAAACTGGCGCTCGCTTCTTATTTAATATATATACACGCGCTAGGTCAAATGAAAGCTCTCCGCTCTGTTCTCAGTTTTGGTTTTCTTCACGCAGCTGCGGGCTCTGTTCACCATGCATTCTACAGGAACTCAACAACAGATCGACATCAATGGATAAACCTTAGTTTTAATTCTGCTTTTTAGTTTCATCATTTGAATATTTAAATTGTCAATTTTGCTTTGGGATTTCTCATTCTTTCGAATCAATTTCATAGTGTTTTGTTTGATGGTTTTGTGGGATTCAATTCCATAAGTGACAATGGATTGTTCTCGTGTTTCTATCAATTTACATTGCTTAATGATTTCACCTTTAATTCTCGTTCTTGTTGGTTGATTGATGTTTATTGTTCATTTACGAGTAGACTTAGATTAGGCTCGACGAACCCTAAGAATAGGTTTGCTCTCGCTTTTGTTTATTGCTTTGATTTATCGCTTTCATAGTTCAACTAGGGATTGACAACCCCTGGTTTAGATTTATTGCTTTATTAGTTTAGCTCAGGATTGACAACCCCTAGCCTAGGATCGCTGTTTATTTTCTCGTAATTCAATTCTTGCATGTTCAACCCCCGTTGTTATTAGAATGTTTAGGATTTAATTGCTTTACGTACCCACACCTAACAATCGACCGTTAAGTTTTCCTTGAGAGACGACTCGTGTTAACTTATCACGCTACAATTACCTCGCATTTATCATTGCGAGTGAATTTGAGTGTGTTTTAGCTCGATCAATTTTGGCACCGTTGCCGGGGAAAACTTTAGGCATATTGTTTGTGTTGTTTGTTTTCTGTGTTTCTTTTCTTTCTGTTTGCTATTTTCTCCCCCTGGTGCGTGTGACTTGTTTTTGTTGTTAGTGTCTGTTAATGCAGGGTTATCAACAGTACGAATATGGTCAACCCGGTTGGGGGGAGGAAAGTTCGCTGTATTGGGCAAATTTTTCTCCCGAAGAAGGAGCCCAATTTGATTTTTATGAAGAATACCCGTTAGGCTTCGAGCATCAAGCCTACGATCCCTACCCTGAGCAACAAGCCTATAATCCATATTGGGATCAACCACCTCCACCGTACTATGAGGATCAATCCTACAATGCCTACTAGGAGCAACCACATCCTCCACCTCAATATGAGTACCCACAACAACCACCTCCATCTCAGTATTCATACCCGCAGCAGTCACCTCCATCTCAAATGCCAGCTTGGGATGATAAGTTCTTCAAAAAGTTGGATGCTGACGACACCAAAATCAGGCGCTTGCAAGCAAAATTAGAAATGATGACCGAGAAGTTCGGACGAGTTGCTGCAACAAGATGCAATAGGGAGCCTCAAGCTCACCCTATGAGGCTCGAGCGATCACCCACCATCGAGTTCGCCATTGGATGATAGAGACGCAACTCTTGGCGTTTAGAGGCACGTGTGGGATCGATGGTTGTGAAGTTGGTTGAGTATCAACGACAACTTGCGCCGAGGAACTTCGCACCAATCCAATCAGGTCCAGGCGATCACTATTCTAGAAAGTGACCCAATTATCAAGAATTGGGTGGGAGAGACACCTGAAGAGCCGCTGCAGCCAGAGGAGGTGGAAATTGATGAAGAATGGGCACGTGAGGATGAGGAGCAAAATCAAAGCCACGAGGAAGTTGATACCAGGACACCTGATGAGGAAGAGTGGGCACTCGAAGTTGATGACATGCCAAAAACCACTCTGGAGGTGAAAGAGCTACCCAAACACGTGGAGGAAGATGAAGAGGGGATGAAGGAAGAGTGGGTCCATGAAATTGATGACACGCCACAACCCACTATGGAAGTGAAAGAACTGCCTCAACAACTGTTCCCAGAGGAGGACAAAATGAGAACAAAGGTTGAGGTAACATCAATAATTTGTCAACATCCTAATTCACCAAAGTATCGTGCTTTGGGAATTGTAGTTATCTATTTTTCTTTGGAGAATAGGATGTTTGACTTGAGCTTAAATGATTCGTTGTTTGCTTTCTTTACTATCCTTTGTTCTTATATGGTTTCTACTAATGCTCTGGCTGAGATGGTATTCCTGCAGGTAAAGGACTATGGATAGTCCGTTGTTGACCGGAATACGTCGGGCTCACGACGTTAAACGGAGTACTACGTGGGAGTTTACCCACGGATTTTTATTTGCTTTTTCTTTCTTTCTTTTTGTTTGTTTTCCTGTTTTTCTTTGATCTGTCTGTTGTCTTTGTGTTAGTTTTGCTCGAAATTGGGAAGAAGGGTTTGCGTGATTTTCATCGGTGAGAGATAAAGCTGTGATGCTCCAACTCTACAGCGCACATTCGTCGATTATCAGGGAAGTATCATCCTCTATGGTCATTTTGAGTTTTTAATGTTTTGAGCACTGGGGACAGTGCTCGATTTAAGTGTGGGGGATGTTTACTCAGTTTTGTGTGCGTTTCACATATATTTTTGTATGCTTAATGATGTGCCCTTGTGCTTATTTTGATTGTTTGGACTTGAGTTTGTGTCTATGCGAATAAGTTAAGATTTTGATTTGTGCAACTGAACTCTATGGTATTGATCGGACCTTGATGTATTTCTCGTTTATCTTGATGTCATGTGATTAAAGTACAATGTGAATTGACGAGATTGTGTGAATTGATTTTAAATCGGTGGTTATTGATGTGATTTGTCCGGCTAATGCTAGGGGGAGTGTTAACAGGGTGGTTACCTATATACTCGTTTCAATAAAAAAAAATGTGAAAAAGAAAATAAGGAGAATTAAAACTCCAATGTTGTTGAGATTGTATAAATGGAGGATGGGATTATGTCCCTCTTTCTCGTAAATTGAGAAATGGACATGGGAAACCACGTTAGGAGACTCGAGTTCATCGAGACTTCACCTTTCGAACATTGTTCCAAAATTTGTTTATACTTTCTTTGCGTTCTCAAAAGAAACTTGTTGCTAAAGGTAACCATTTTAGTTAATTCACCTCTAGCGGAGAGTTGGGTCTGAGCAAAAATAAACTACTTGTTTATTTGATATTTCCACAATCTTAGATCTGTTTCACGTAGTCTTTGATTATGTATTCATCATGTTTGGGGGAATTGCAAAAAGAGGTTTGATTGCTTGGATTAAGGGTTATGTTGCATGAGTTATCTTTCTATTGTTATTAGTATAGACTTTGCTTGAGGACAAGCAAATGGATAAGTGTGGGGGAGTTGTTTAGTATGATTTTTTGATGATTCTTGGTATTGTTTTATATGTCATTTTCTATGGTTTGTCCTATTTATGCCGCTGGTTCGATTAATATTTATCGATTCGGACTTACTTCGTTTGTTTCGATGTTTTGTAGGAAAACGGCAGAAAATAGGATGAATTGGATCCGCCAAGAATCAAATATATTGAAGAGCATTTCGACAGGAGTTCGTAGGCGAAAACCATGCGTAAATCGGAGTTTAGACGAAGGAGAACGGGTCGTACGACCAAAGTCGCGCACGGCACCCCATCGCATGGTCACAAGACCCACGCCCGCGCCCGCTGCAGACGCCCACCAAGCGCCATCCCAGCCCAGCGCGTTCACCGATTCCCTCGCGCTTCGGCTGAGCAGCTGCCACCAACCGTCGCCGCCCGCGCCATCGCGCCCTCAGCGCGCCCGCGCCGTGCCGCCGCGCCCGCCTCGCTCGTCCTCGCCCACACCGGCGCCCGCGCTCCGCTCCGTGGCTGGCTTCGCCCAGCGCCCGCCCGCTCGTCCTCGCTTCGCACCCGCCGCCTGCCATACTCCGTCCGGTCTTGGCCGCTTTCGCGCCCGGCCTTCGACCCGCCCAGTAACTTGCCCGCTCGCCGTCGCCCAGCGCCTCGCCTCGCGTCGTCTCGCCTCGCTAGCTCAGCCGGCGTTCACTCTGATCCAGCGCTCATTTCCAAGGCATAATTCTTTTCTCGGCCGCTCATTCCGAACCGGCGTTCAAGTTCAAGATGTAATGTTTTGTGGCTTCGCTCATTCAAGCCGGCGTTCATCGACTTAATATATATATATATATATATATATATATATATATATGCTATGTCATTTAGACGTATCGATTCTTATTTTTTCTTTTCGGACGCAATGCGGGTCGTTTTTCACCATGGATTCTTCAGAGCTTTTCAACGATCGACACCAACAGATAAACCTTAGTTTTAATTTACTGTTTTTCTTCCTTTCAATTCATGTTTCATCCGAATATTTTTATGCTTTGTTTCGAATGCTTGTGTTTTGCCTAGAATGATGCCCAAGACATACATATCCCTCCCCCATTCTTCCTCTCTCAATCCACAGGTCAGGGAAGAGCACAAGATAATTTAAAAGAAAACGAACAGCTCGAAGGAGCTAGCAAAGGATACATATATCTGGGTTTATGTTCATTGTTGACCATGGCTACGAAAAGAAAGCCTAAATCATCTAGAGCACTTAGACCTACAGCAGTTGGACTTTGATCAAGACGGCAGGCAAGTTCTAGCTGTAGGGAAATCTGATTTTAATTCTCTCCCGATGATCTATCTTGGATGTTTAATTCATCATACATTGATTATATTCCTAACATGCACCTATATAATTAATTGCAACACGTAGGAGTTTTCTCGTGCATACCTACGAATCTGTCGGGGATAAATAAATCAAGACTCGTGCTTTGATCTTCTGGACTGTATCTTGTTTGCCTAAACTCCAATGCCGAGTGAGGACAATCTATGGAGAATGCTATAGAAAATCACCTTCTTCCTTCTCACAAAATTTTCAAAATTCTCACACTTTAGGAAGTATAATTCTAAAATTCTAACTTGAGGATTAGCATTATCTCTCTCTCACCTTATATTTATAATGCAACCCTAAATCCATCATGATAGGATTTATGCATATCTAATAAATTGTAACAGCCACCAATCCAAAGGACGGATTAGCAGAGACTGTTACTTGAGAATGGAGATTAACGGACTTAATGACAATTGGATATGGAATTGTAAAGAAAATGACAACCAAACTCTTAAGATTTCAAACCATTAGTGATAAACACACAACGTATTACATATAAACTAAACCAACGGATCTTTGACAAAAGGGTTCGACTGATCTGAAGGTAATATACTTCAATATTCAAAATATAACTAAGTGTTTCAAATAGCGGAAGACATGTGAATTTCACATATGACGATGTGAATTCAAGGCTCTACTATATCAGCGACAAAAGATTCCAACTGCTCAACACTTTGCCATCCATCGTCAGCTCAACCTGCACATTTAAAAACAAACATGCAGGGCTAAGTACAAGAATGCACTTAGTGGACTCATGCCAAAAACACTTTCTTTAAATTACACTGCCCCGCAGTAAAACACGAGGATTTTAGTTGAAATAACTCGTGATTACCAAAACACTTTATCATTTCTCAAAAGATCGCCTCGCCGGGCATTTTTCCGTATGTATGATCCGTATCCTCCAGATTCACTTTCATAACTTTTTCACGCCGTAGAAGGCGTAGAAGGAGGCTTCTAGCCGGTATATAATCCTTCTGGCCGCGACCGTCAAGATCGAAAGACTTCATAGTTCACTAGTTATAGTGTTCAACATGAAAATATAACGATTCGAGTTTGCGTGGAAAGAGTGTGAAAACATATATGACGATGTATTGAGGTTATCCGTTTCTAACGAACATGAAGGACGTATGGCTTTCTCAACCTCCTCCATCATCGACAGCCGAGCTCGGCACACGTTTAAAACAAACATGCGGCTAAGTACAAAATTTGTACCCGGTGGACTTATGCGAAAACATTTTATTTTCATTGAATTACTACGCGATATAATGGTAAGACCCGAGGGTTTTATTTGAAAATGCCTTGTACTTTACTAAAATATTTTCACGTGTTTATAAAAGTTGCTTGGCGAGCATTTTCTTGGTGCACGTGATCCATATCCATATTATCTTGCTCACAATCATAGTCGAAAAGTCGTCAAGACACAAATACCTAAAGTCGACAATTTTGACTGGTTTCTTTTTAAACATGAAACTACACGCTAATCCTAGCCGTGGGCGTATATAATCCTTCCCAGATAGATCCGATATCGATTTTCTATAAAGTTGGGAGCCGACCCAACAATCAGATTATTTTCATAGTCGGGTTCATGTTGAACACTATAACCGCTGATAGAATCCATAAAAGCCTCACACAAATTTTCGCGCTTAATTAAATAACATATCATTTTCATCATTTCTCAACCGAAAGCTTTATAAATAAATACTTTTCATTTCAAGAAAGCATAGTAAATAAAATGGTTTTGAGTAAAGCCCACCTCGTAGATATATGCTTCTCAACGATTTCCTTTCTCGCCAAACGCTCAAGTCCACGTCCCACCTCGACGAAGAAACTATTTTAGTACGTTGGTCACGCTTTTGAAGAACGCCGAAATCTATCATCATTCTCAATTTTTTCTAACCAATTCAAGACGCCTTAGCGTATCTAACCAACGTGAATCGTATTTCTACTAGACGTACCACATCACTTTGATCACGTACTAACGTATTTCGTACGTTTTGACTTTAGTCAACATGTTTGACTTTTATTATATATATATTCCGAATTATATCAATATATATTAATAAACTTTCTTATAATTTGATTTTAAATCGATTTTCAATCCTACTATCATAAGTATCGATTTTTCACGTTTTCCAACAATTATGCTTAATAATACGCATAAATATGATTCAATTCACACATAGCACTTTATTTTCGACCTTACGTCACTTAATAAAATATTTTGACGTAAACAGAATATTTCTCATTCTAAAAATCACATAAAATCATAGTATGTCTAAAACATCATTTTAGAACATATTATGTGATTATACTTGATAGAATAAATTTATAACATTAATATCTATAACCTATAGTTTTCGGTATTTATAGATTAATTATACAAAACTTGTGAATAAATTCTCATAAATTCACATAACACTCTATTTTATCCTAGGATCAATAATATGTAATAATATTGATCATAGAAAAATTATACATCACAAAATTTTACTATATTGTTTTCGGTAATTTTGAAAAACTTATTAAACATTTTTCAAAAATTCCAATTAAATCACATAACACATAATCACTACCATATATCATCACTATAACATAATTTTCCTCAATTATGAATTTCTCATTAAAATAGCCTAAGGTCATATTTTCGAAAATGTGACTTAGGTCCAATTAATTTTTAAAAACTCCAATAAATTCAAACAACACTATATTATGAATCTACATCATTAATATGCTATAATATCATTAAATCATGAATTATATCTCATCATAATATTTTTTTCCAAAACTTTCGGTAATTATAAATATATATACTATTGTTTTCCAAAAATTTCACATAAAATCATATAAGCATATTTAATACCATAGATCATTATTTCATGCTCAAATCAACAATTAAAAATCATGTTCATCCACATATGGTACTCACATGCTTTCGATCAACATGAAATTTTCATAATCATGCTTAATTTTATATTAAAATCATAATATAAGCTTAGGAACATCACATAAACATAATTTCTAAACAACTTAGCATATGAACTAAATTTTTGAAAATTGCATCATAAATTAATTAAGCTCATAACATAAGATTTCATAGATAAAAATCGAAAATTCTAGCATGAATACAAAGCTCGTACGATTTCTAACCTTTTAATCGGCGTCGATTTCTAACGGCAATAATTTATTGTCTAAGATTTGGGATGAACAAGATGAACTCTCTCTCAATTTTTTTCCTCTCCTTATTTTCGGTACTAGGGTGCTAAAATGAGAAATGGTGGAGCTTATCTTATATTTATAGATTTAATCCACTTGTAGGTAATAATTACATAAAATGATGATTATTACACCTTTAATTGGAGTCAAAATAATCGGCCACCTCCTTATGGCATAGGACAAAATTTTAATCTTATCTCTTATACTTTATTATGTCATCTTATCACTTAATTAATATCTTGTACTATAGTTATCATAAAATAAAGAAATTATAACATTATAGTATGTATGTGTGTTTCTCTTCCATATCCTATACCTTAGGATAAATTTTTATTTTTTTCCTATCATATACTTTATTATTATTATATAATAATAAGATCACTTTTGAAAAGTCAACAATTTCAACTATGATCAAATGTCATTTTCAAAGTTAGAAATAATTTCTTCTTACCTTTAGTTTTTTCAAACATTTCGGCCCCCACTATGATCCAACCTTAGATTACTTGTTCAATTTGATAACAATCTCTACTTTACACCTAATATCATGATAATATCATAATCTTATCCTCACATTAATTAAAGCATGATATGAATCAATTTTGTCACATAAAATGACAAAGTTTTCGGCACTTTTGATACAAGTGATCTCCCACTTGTGCAAGTTGATGATACACCTCATATTATCCCTAATAATATCATATTAATATAATAATTATCATATATCATCAATTGGATAAAAATTAAATTCAATTTACACCTAAGAAACCCTAAATTTTCGAGAATCATAGGAATAAATTCCAAACATTTTATTTTCTTGTATCAAATAGCTAATACATAGTTTTGAGACATATTATAAGTGCTAGATGATGAATTAAATCATATAAAAATATTTAGAACAATTTTAGACCACAAAACCCTAATTTCAAAATTAGGGTTTTCGAAATTAGCTTAATAGTTCAATTTTTTTATTCCTTAATTCTCTAGCGTTATTTTGATGAAAAATAATGCTCTTATATCATAAAATAATCATAGGAATTTATATAGTATAATTCCATGATCATTAGACTAAGTTATCGATTCGTCTCTAAGCGTTGACGTTCAAAACGTCTCAAAACATTCAAAATTGAATTATCTCTAAAATGTTCAAAAATAAAGTTGGAATCACTTTATTTATTCCTATAATAATAAAGAATTCAAATTCTAAGCTTCGATGCTTAGAAAATATCGTAAGATTTAACTGTCGAATTTAACCGATGTTAGAAATATACGTTCGAAGGAATATTAGAAACTATATTCTTTAATTCACTAAGTGTCAGTGAATATCATATAAAAATCATCATGTTATGCTTAGTCAAAAATCGAGCCTTGACTAATTAAGATTTTAATTATCGAGGTTAAACCCTAAATTACGGTTTATATTATCGTAATTAAGCGTTAAAACTACGGGATATTACATAAATATAATCATATCACTTAAGATAGAGAGGATCAAGCTGAGTCCCAGTGGGACTCTGAGAAGGAGTTGGACGAAATTCTCTAAACAACAGGCCTAGATGGGCCAGCCCAGGGATCAAATGTAAGGAATAAAGATGGGCCTCAAATAAATTAATTAACTTATGTTCAGCCCATAACATAAATTAATTCATAAACATTTATTCATGCCACTAGAGAATAAATGTTAACTTACCCCTTTATTTCTGAAGTTGAGTCGGGCTTGCACTTAGACTTCATGAATCCTCAGATTTAAGATATTGACGTCCATTAATTATTTACGCTGCTCGATCGCTTAAAATAATTAATATCTTTAATTCCTTAAGTAGTACCACTCAACCTTATTATTGTACTTGAGATAACTCAACCTGCAGGGTTTAGACCAATAAACCTTTTGAGCTCCTTAAGGGGACGTCATCATCCTAAACGGATACGGTGACTCGACACAGGTAACTAGCATAACATACAAGCACTGCCACCACCCAAGATGCCGAGAATCTTGGGTTATCTCATGTAACCCTCACCCATAGCAAGTCAAAATGATGGTCAGCAACTCATAGTCACCTAATACCTTATCAAGTTTTAGATCAACGTAAGTCTCCGAGATCTAGGTTCTTCACGACGGTCAGATAGAAGAACTTATCTCATCGTGATCCATCAATACGTCGCCGAGACGTACCAAAGATAGACAAGCAACCAAGTCAAGTCACTTCTTATCTACACCGCAGCCTATACCGACAACTCGTCCTCAAGTTGTCTCAGCTGTGATACTTTTAATGTCTCATTAAGCTTGACCAATCATACAGACTTCTGTGATCTACAACACACTGTATGATCTAACTTATATATGAGATAAAGGGACATACATATGCAATTAAGTAAACAATTCAAATAGGAGATTGTAATAGTGGTAACAGGAAACATTGTATACAAGCTCAACCAAACTGCTTTCAGTATACAAATCCAACAATCTCCCACTTATACTAAAGCAAACTTTTAGTATACAATGTTTCTCTCTTCTAGCTATTACAAACAACACCATCACTTTGCTTCTCCCACTTATACAAAAGTTTCCTTTCTAAGTGGGTGCCATCTTGCACAATCCAAGTCCTCGAATATGCTCTTCGTAGACTTTTTGCGGTAGGTTCTTCGTGAATGGATCAGCTAGGTTATCCTCAGTACCAATCTTCTCAATCATCACATCCCATCGTCTAACGATTTCTCGTATGACATGGTACTTTCTCTCTATATGTTCCGTTGCCTTGTGGGTCCGTGGTTCTTTCGAGTTTGCCACTGCACTTGAGTTATCACAGTAAACTATGATACTCTTGGGCAAACCAGGTACCACATCTAGATCCATGAGGTAGTTCTTGAACCATATAGCCTCTTTAGCATCCTCTGAAGCGGCTACATATTCGGCTTCCATGTTAGAGTCCGCAATGCATCGCCGCTTGCACTCCGCCAGATACGCCCTCCTCCCAAGGTAAACACATAGCCGAGGTAGACTTTTTCTCATCACGGTCACTTGAAACCGAGTCCGAATAACCCGCAGGCATTAGACTATCTCGCATGGTAAACCAGCCTATAATCTCGAGTCCTTTTAGTACTTGAGTATATGCTTCATCGCAATTCAATGAGCTTGTCCAGGGTTAGATCGATATCTAGCTACTATGCCTCACCGTGATAGCGTATATCGGGTCTCGTATATAGTATTACAGACATGAGACTTCCTACGCGGAAGCATAAAGAACTTGTCTCATTTCCTCTATCTCATTCGCAATATAGGTGATCGCTTCCTTAGATAAAGGAATACCATGTCCGAAAGGTAGCAATCCTTTCTCGGTTCCGCATACTAAAACGAGTAATCACAAGATCAATATAAGATGCCCGAGATAAGCTCAATATTTTCCTCTTGCGATCTCGGTAAACCTTGATCCCAAGAATGTATGTCGCATCTCCTAAATCTTTCATTTGAAACTGATCGGATAACCAACTCTTTACGCCCGATAACAACTTCACATTGTTGCCAAGCGTAAGGATGTCATCTACGAAGTGCAAGAAATACCACATCACCGCTGACATCTAAACGATACACACAACTTTCGCTAGCAACCGGGTAAATCCATAGACTTTACCACCTCGTCAAAGCATAAGTTCCAGTGATCGTGAAGTTTGCTTAAGTCCATAAATGGACTTCTTAAGCTTCCATACTAGATGCTCTTCACCTTCACCACATAACCTTCGGGTTGTCGATATAGATGTCTCTACATTCTTCAAGGTAACCGCTAGAAAAGCGGTTTTCACATCCATTTGCCAAACCTCAAGGTTTAAGGGATCTATGGCCATAAGAATTTCGATGGACTTGAGCATTGCTACAGCGTAAAAGGTCTCATCGAAATCGATGCCCTCAACTGAGTGTACCTTTCGCCACAAGCCTAGCTTTAAAAGCCGAAACCTCTCCATCTCGAATCTCTTCTTCTCAGATACCCACTTACCACCGTGGTTTCATTGCCATCCGGTAGTGGTGTCTTTTCAGATACATCCATAGTCAGCATGGACTCAATTTCTAAGTCCATAGCGGTGTGCCATGATCTTGCATCAATGTCTCAGATCGCCAATGTATGTCCATGGGTCGATTATCGCCGCCGCTTCTCGGGACCAAATCAAGATTCACCCATGAACATAAATCGCTCGGGTCGACGAACAACCCTCCCACTACGATGAGACGCCATCGCACAATGGCAACGGTGGGTGCAAAGAACTTGTGGTTCTCATCTTGCACAACTTGTCGGATAGAGAGCCACTTGTACGACCGGTATTCCAAGGGAACTCGATCCACTTCAATTTCTTGAAGTATCTAGTGTCGATCCTCTCATTAGACACCTACATCTCGCACTTTCGCTTAATCGGTGGTGGAATACGATCATCTTCTAATTTTGAATAATGATTTCAACTTTGGATTTATGGTTTTCATATAATCCTCTTCTAAGAATCGGGCATTAGTGCTAATAATGACCTTCCGATCCTTACGACTATAGAAATAACCACCTTCGCTCCTCTAGATAGCCAATAAACAAACCTTGCATCGATCTAGACTCTAACTTGTCGCCTTCTTGTTCAAAGACATGTGCCGGATCGTCCCATATCCTTATGTGGTTTAAACCAGCTTGCGCCAAACCACAACTAGAAAGGGTCTTTTGACCGACTTGATGGTACTAGATTTAGCAAGTATGTCACTGCTTCCAAGGCATATCCCCGTAACAAAATAGGCAACGCTGCATAACTCATCATCGATCTAACCATTTCTAAAAGAGTCATATTTTTCGCCCGACACACCATTTTGTTGTGGCGTGCCTTGTAGTGAGTTGGGAGGTAATCCCACATTGCACCAAATAGTCCATAATCATTATCGAGGTATTCGCCACCCGATCGCATCGCAGCGACTTAATACTTTACCAAGCTTCGCTCCACTTCGCCTTTAAATTCTTTGAATTTCTCAAAGCATTCACACTTGCGCAAGTAGGTATATGTATCCGCACTGAGTAATCGCCAATAAAAGTGACAAAATACTGCACTCTCATGAGCTTGTGTTAACATAGGTCCACACAGTCGAATGAACTAGCTCCAATACTTCTTCGCTCTATAACCCTTCGCTTTGAAGGGTCCGGTCGACATCTTTCCTTCTATATAGATTCGCAGATCGAACGGAGTAATCGTTAGATCACCCAACGCCCATTCTTAGCCGCCTTGATCCTATTTAGATTGATATGACCTAATCTAAGATGCCGAGAAATGTGGTGTCATCTTGCTAAGAAAACTTTCTTTTTAAGGTTTGATGTAGATGCAACATAATTAAAGGTATTATGTTTCGCGTAAATAGATAAAGCTAATTATATAAAGTGCCACCACGTATAACTTCGCCATTTCTTATGATAGAAACACCACTTTCAAAAACAACCGAATATCCATGAATAAATAGTTTCAAACAGAATAAAGTTTCACGAAACTCCGCACATATAAAACGCCTTCAATACTAAAACAGCTTCTATCAAAACATAAAGTAACATCTCCGACCGCAACGGCCTCGACTTTCACCGCTGCCTATGGAGATCGTTATTCAGCCATCACACAGCCTCCTTGTCCGCAGAACCCCTCAAGGTATAACAAACATGATCAACAGACCAGTATCTACTACCCATGAATGAGTAGAACAAGTCGCTAAACATGTTTCACATTAAAGCAAACGACGACTGAGCTCGAGCATAGGGCACTTGGCCTTCCAATGCCCGCCTTGCCAAGACTTGAAGCACTTGCCTCTCCTTCGCTTTTTCAAGCTCCGTATGCATATGTTCTGCTCCCACTACTCCCATTTCCTTTACTCTACCACCTTTGGTGCCCCTTTTCTTCTTCCATTTTCAACGGAAAATTTGGGCCCCTAGACGTGGTAACAAGGGCACGTGCCCTTTGCCCATAACTCCTTCCGCAGCCACCGAGATCATTAAGCAACCGACTAAGTGTATACTCGGTCTTGCTCATGATCGCATTCATGCGAAAATTCTCAAAGACTTGGGCGTTGTGTTGAGGATGATATCGACCTTGGCTCACGCCAATACCTCCTCCCAACCGATCAAGACTATCCATGAGATGAGTCATGTGGAGACATGTTCATGGACCAAACTTCCTTATTCCATCTTACACGCCAAGATTTCTAATTGTGTGGAAGCGATCGTCCGATCCGATCGCCCAAACTTACCTCGAGACTTGACCATATTTCGCCGCTCACCATCGATCGATGTCAGAGTTGCAAACCTTTGACATTGTAGTCATCATATAGCACTTGGCCATATTGTTCGACTTATGCCAAAGTCCGCTGACTCGCCGCTCATTAGTCGATGCGCCGAGAAGGGCATCGGGTTTGGGAGTAGTGAGAACAAACATATGTTCTTCAAATGTAAGAACATATTCCATGTTTCGCTTCCACTGATAAAATTTGGACCGGATAGAGGATTTTGTGCAGCATATTGATAATCGGGTAAGAGACATATCTCAAAAGTAATGTAAACACATAAGCATACGATCGCACATAATTTGTAACAATAATATTGTAACCTTTGATAAAACAATATTAATTGAAACCTCCAATCGCCCAAGAAATCCCACATGCAAGCCACGCTGCGGGCTGCTATACGAACCCCTCACTGCACTAAAATATACCTTTAGTCGCTTAAATTCAATCCATGTCAACTTATCCCTATGAAAATGAAATTAATGATTGGACCTTACTAGACCACATCACTATCGCAAGAAAGGACTTCATGGAAGTTGTACTTGTGGTGATGTCTAAGCAATGACCACAATTTTAACAAAGCAGAAATGAATTTTAGAATTGGCATACTCACTAGACCATACCGCCCAATCCAAATTCCTTTGTTATCTCATTTTAAATCTACCTCTAGAGAACTTATGAAAATTGCATATGCAAGCCACTCGTGTGGATCGCCACACATGAAACTCCCACTTCTCAATAGATTAAAATATTTTATTTAGAAATCTCATCTAACAAACTTATGAAAACAAGGCAAGCAAGCCACACGTGTGGATCGCCACTCACAAAGCGTATCACTTTGTTTAGAGATCAAAAGTGGAGGTATTGACATTTTAATTTAAAAATTAATATGTCGGGTTACTTACTTAGTCTTTGTTTCAAAAGGTTTGTCCATGCAGATCACGTAATCCTAGCATGCTTTTCTATAGAACTCAACATGTAAAACATGCTCATGTAATTCTAAAATATGCTTGAAAAACGCGATAAACCTAGCATGCTTACTATGCGCATCCAATCACGAAAATATATAATATGTTTATCTACATAATTTAAACATACATAGCATGCTTCAGATAATTTAAGATCCACGACATGCTTCAACGATAAAAATAAAATAAATCGCTCATCGCGCCCACTGTGGATCCTCAGATTTCGCCTAATTTATTACATAAATTTGCAAAGCACATATCTTCAAACTCAAAAACGGCCTCGCGTACGGGCACGCACCGGATTCGTCAAACCGGATCCGGGCTAAAAATCAAAACGGGTCGAACCGGTCAAAAACCGAACCAGTCAAAATTTTGATCCGGGCCGAAAATCGTCGTAATCGAATCGGATCGGGTCGGCCCAAAACAAAATTGGGCCGGGTCAGCATAAAGGGCTGGGCCGTGCGCTAGGGCACATCCCATACGCGCGCCCAGCAGCTTCCACCACCCACCTCGTGCGCCGTCACCCATGGCATGCCGAGAGCTGCCGAGGAGCGCCGCCGAGGACTGCTGAGAGTCGGTGGGACATCTGCGCGTGAATCGCACACCCCGCCTCACTCGTGTAGCCGAGAAATTCGGGCATTGAGGTTTTCCACACGAGAATCGCGCTTCCCTCATCGCCCGGTCGCCGAGCCGCTCACGCCGCCGCCGCTTGGCGCTGCGGCGACTCCACCGAGGGCGCAGCTGCCTTGCGCTGCCTGCCGAGGCTCCCGCGCGCGCTGCCCGCCGGCGCCAGCACGCGTGGCCCTCGCTACGCCGATTGCCACCGAGAGCTACCGAGCCCGACTCGCCGAGGCGTGTCGACCCGCGTCGCCCGCTGCTGCCGAGACCTCATTGAGGTTTCCGCGAACCGCCGAGAATCACCGGCGCCCACGCTCAGCGCCGAGCGGTGCCGAGGCATTCGTGTGCGTGAAGCACGCGTCCCGTATGCCCGACTGTCGAGCCATGTCGCCCGCCTCGCCGCACGCCCGCACGCTGCCTGCCGAGGTTACTACGCGACCTTCGAGGCGTGCCGACACCTGCGATCCCTACGCGCCTGATGCCATCGCCCGCCACCAAGCTCGCCGAGAAACATGCGCGACGCCGCCGAAGCGGCAGCGCGAGCACCGAGCACGCCCTCGCAGCATCGCCCGCACACCTCGGCCGCATCCGTTTTTCGCGACCTCCGCCGCCTCGCTCTTCATGCTTTCATATTCGTTTTCTTTATAGATAAGATTTACAAGAAAAATATAATCTAACCACGATTTTCTCGTGGTGAAAACAAAACCCGACAAAAATAAACGAGCCACGATGAACGACAAATTCACAATTAATTAATTGCGCAGTTATAATCAAACGTGAATTAATCCAACAGAGCCAAGATATCAACCTCGCTCGATACCAATTGTAGGAAATTTGATTTTAACCTCTCCCGAGGATCTATCTTGGATGTTTAATTCACCATACATTGATTATATTCCTAGCATGCACCTATATAATTAATTACAACACGTAGGAGTTTTCTCGTGTTTACCTGTGAATCTATCGAGGATAAATAGATCAAGACTCGTGCTTTGATCTTCTGGACTGTATCCCGTTTGCCTAAACTCCAATGCCGAGTGAGGACAATATATGGAGAATGCTATAGAAAATCACCTTCTTCCTTCTCACAAAATTTTCGAAAATTCTCACACTTTAGGAAGTATAATTCTCGAAAATTCTAACTTGAGGATTAGCCTTGATTATCTCTCTCACCTTATATTTATAATGCAACCCTAAATCCTATCATGATATGATTTATGCATATCTAATAAATATAATCATATCACTTAAGATAGAGAGGATCAAGTTGAGTCCCAGTGGGACTCTGAGAAGGAGGTGGATGAAATTCTCTAAGCAACAGTCTGGACGGGCCACCAGGATCAAATGCAAGGAATAAAGACGGGCCTCAAATAAATTAATTATCTTATGTTCACCCGTAACATAAATTAATTCATAAACATTTATTCATGCCACTAGAGAATAAATGTTGACCTACCCTTTATTTCTCAAGTTGAGTCGGGCTTGCACTTAGACTTCACGAATCCCGATTTAAGATATCATACGTCCATTAATTATTTACGCTGCTCGATCGCTTAAAATAATTAATATCTTTAATTCCTAAGTAGTACCACTCAACCTTATTATTGTACTTGAGATAACTCAACCTCGGGGTTTAGTACAATAAACCTTTGAGCTCCTTAAGGGACGCCATCATCCTAAACGGATACGGTGACTCGACACGTAACTAGCATGACATACAAGACCGCCACCACCCAAGATGCAGAGAATCTGGTTATCTCATGTAACCCTCACCCATAGCAAGTCAAAGTGATGGTCAAGAACTCATACTCACCTAATACCTTATCGAGGTTTAGATCAACGTAAGTCTCCGAGATCTAGGTTCTTCACGACGGTCAGATAGAAGAACTTATCTCACTGTGATCCCTCAATACGTCAGAGACGTACCAGCATAGACAAGCAACCAAGTCAAGTCACTTCTTATCTACACCGCAGCATATACCGACAACTCGTCCTCAAGTTGTCTCAGCTGTGATACTTTTAATATCTTATTAAGCTTGACCAATCATACAGACTTCTGTGATCTACAACACACTGTTTGATCTAACTTCTATATGAGATAAAGGGACATAAATATGCAATTAAGTAAACAATTTATATAGGAGATTGTAATAGTGGTAACAGGAAACATTGTATACAAGCTCAACCAAACTGCTTTCAGTATACAAATCCAACACTAGCACAACCAAGTCAAGCATCCGAATATCACACAGAATAGAAATCATGCTTGCAATGATAAAGCATATATAGGCTCAATTTCTCATAGGTGTGCATGCTATGCCCCTTTTCCGTCATACTAACCTTATTGAAACAAACTAAACATGTATTACAAAACCTATGCTGAGATCATAATTATCATGCTCATCTCAAACGTGTTGGTCAACACACACGACGAAAAAACAGGGGGCCCTCTCCACTCACACACTTTACTCGTGGTAAAGTGTTAAACTGATTAGGGTCCCCGAAAAACATAAACACACAAACACGCAACAAACAAACGCAAAAAACAGAAAAGAAAAACAAAACACAAAAATAAAAACACAAAAACAAGGGAGGAAAGCTTGGGGGATGCGGTGGGTACTAATCCTTGGGGCGAAAACGCGAGTCAAGGGCCCGATCTCGTTCAAAGTTTCTTGTATTCTGGCGATGGTGGCTTGAGTGTCATCTTGGCAGTTCCCGTGTTGCCAAGGTCCCGCCTCGCTTCGCCTTTGAGCGTCTTTGGCTTGGCAATTGGCTTCTCAAGCTCCCCGCAAGATGGTGAGCTTACCGTCCTCGGCCCACTATCTTGAGCATCTTTTGAGTGCCTTCAGTCAAAGGTGTCCTCTCCTGGGGTCATGGCAAAGTCGGGGCCGAGCAGATCGCTCTCCTCGGGCGGTTGGTCGGCAGTGGCACAAGGACACCTCTGCTTCTCCGCCCATGATGCTCTTCATGTGCATTATTGCAAAGGCTGCAAAGTTGAGCCTTATCTTCTCGTGCATCGCCCAGAGGATGTACAACTCGCTCTTTGACATTGTCGCGCTGCTGTCCTTCTTGCCAAAGAGGTTGTAGGAGAGGATCTGGTGGCACATCTGCATGGCTGGGTCCTTGAGGGCGATCCCTTTGGCGTCACAAGATTTGAACTGTGCGTCATCTTTTCCGATTAACTTTCACCAAATCCCCGACCATTTTCCATCAGTGAAGTTGGGCACCACCTTGACTGCTCCTTTGTAGCTTGCTCCCTTGGCCTCCATCAATGTCACCATATTTAGAGCTTGGTTGAGCTCGTCAACCGTGAACTCTCTCCGCTCCCCGAGGAGTGTGAACTGTATTCCCTCTGGCGCTCCCTTATCGTGGTCGATGTCAAGATCTCCATAAAATTTCTTCACCAGTGGCGTAGACTGTGGTATCCCACTCTAGAAACTTCCCCCACCCGATTCCTTTGAATAGCCGCCCGACGTCCTCCTTGACACGCAGTTGCTCGAGGAGTGCAGACTCCAATCGCTTGGGCACCACCATCTCCTTGTTCTTGGCGAGCTCCTTGGCGCTGACAGTGTAGGCCTTCCCCATTTTCGATGAGCGTGTCACCATTTTTACCTTCTTCGCCGCCGTTCCTCGGTGAAAAGGACGTCTTCTTCCTCGATCTCCACCGCTTGGTCGTTCTCTTCGTCTTTGTCTTCTTCGAGCGTATCACCAGAGCTTCTTTCCTCGGAGAACTCCTTCTTCTTCACTACCTTGGTTCCCATGCCTGCGGACCCTGTGTGAGAGGAGGTCGCCGGCGTCTTCTTCAAGGTGGAGGTGGTAGGAGTCTCCTTTATCTTTTTCTTTCTGGTGGAGGAGGACCCTTCATTCTTTTTCTCCAGCGTCTTCTCCGGCGTGGACTGCTCCTCTTTGTCAGTGTCCACCTCCATGTGGATGTCATGGAGGATGGGCGCTTCTTCTACTTCCACGATGAAGTCAGTGAGGAGGGCTCTGTCGCTGGAAGACGGACTTTCCTCGAAAGGCGGGCTCGGCTGGTGCTTTCTTCATTTTGATGCTGCGAGCGACGGTCTTCTTTGAGGAGGTTTTCAAGAGCTTTTTCTTTAGACGTGTATGAACCATGGATGGAAGGTTAGGGTTTTGTGCTTTGGTTTGGGGAAGTTTTGGGGTGAGGTTTGAATGTGGGAATGTGGGTAGGTGAAATGAGAGGGTAATTAGAACGTGGTTTGGGGCGGTTATAGTGTAGTGGGCTGACTGATGGGACGTCTCCTACGTCAGCCTGCAGAAATTTAAATCGCCACCGTGTGTCTCGTGTCTTGGCCAAGGCTGTCGCCTTGCCAAATGCAGCATCTCAGTTTAAGAAAATACGCTCCTCGAGGAAGAAACAGTCCTCTCAATGGGGCATGTCAAAATAACGAGGGTGGGCTTCCCCACTCACACACTTTGCTTGAGGCAAAGTGTTAAAAGTGGTCAAGACCACCCCCTTGACAAAAAGAAAATAAAATATAAGCGATTAAAATCATACCCCACCGGGTTGCCTTTCGAAAAGTGCTGTTGTTTAACGTCGTTAGCTCGACGTCATCCTTGAGCTCAGGCGTCTTGAGAATCCTCTTGAGGAACCTCGTGAAGCTCATCTTGCTCAGCGTCACATTCTCTGAGCCTTCGGTCTTGCCCATAGTAGGTCTTGAGCCTGCCTCCGTTCATCTTGAACATTTTCTTGTCGTCCTTGTCGCTTATCTCTACAGCTCCATTCGGATGTTGGGCGTGCACCATGTAAGGTCCCACCCACTTGGTGGTCAGCTTGCCAGAGGCAAAGCAGAACCTATTTTGATAGAGTAGCACCACTTGCCCATTTTCGAACTTCTTTTCCTTGATCAAAAGATCATTGGCTCTCTTGAGCCTATCCTTGTATATAGCGGCATTGTCATAAGCGATCAAGCTAAAAACACACTCAAATTCACTCGCAATCATACGAGGTAATCGTAGCGTGATAAGTTAACACGAGTCGTCTCTCAAGGAAAACTTAACAGGGCCATTGTTTGTGTTGCGCACAGAAAGCAACTAAATCCTAAACATTCTAATACCAACATGGGTTTTTGATCATACGGGAATTGAAATACGAAAAATTAAACAGCATCCTAAGCTAGGGGTTGTCAATCCCGAGCTAAACTAATAAAGCGATAAATCTAAACTAGGGTTGTCAATCCCTAGTTGAACTACTTAAAGGTGATAAATCGAAAGCGATAAACAAAGCAATAGCAAACCTATTCTTAGGGTTTGTCAAGCCCTATTCTAAGTCTACTTGTAAATGAACAATAAACATCAATCAACCAACAAGAACAGGAATTAAACGAAAGCAGGATAAATCAAAACAATATAAATCAACGGAACATGAAAACAATCCACTGTCACTATGGAATTGAATTCAACATAAATCATCAAACCAAACACTATGAAATTGATTCCACAAGAACTGATAATCCAAAGCATAAAATGATAATTTAAATATTCAAATGATGAAACTAAAAATAGGAATTAAAGCTAATGATTATCTGTTGTGTCGATCTGCTAAAGAACTCTGGAAGAAAGCTGAAGAGGAACGCCGCGGCTGCGCCACGACAAAAACCAGAACCGACCAACTGAGACCTAAACGCGTATATATATATTAAATGAAAGTGAGCCGGTGTTTAAGGTGAGCGCACGCTCAGAATACATTCTGACTTGAATATGAACGCCAGCTGTGGGTGAACGCCGGCTGAGGAAATCATTCTGCCTCACAAATGAGCGAGCGTTCATGATGAACGCGCGTGGAAAAATTGGAGAACGCGCTTGGAAGCAACGCCGGCTGGGATCGTGAGTCGCTAGGGGATGAAACCGTGCTGGCATCCCAGTGCCGGACGGAGGCGGGCGAGGCACGGGCAGTCTGGTCTTTGTGCAGGGAGAGGAGGTCGAGCGCTGGGCCGAGGGTCCAGCCACGGACGGGCGCCGAGAGAGTCTTGGGCGTTGGGTGCTGTTGGCGAGCGCCACGGGCGGACAAGCAAGCGAGAGGCGGGCAAGCGAGGATGGGCGAGGCGCGCGGCTGGTCAAGGCCGCCACCCACCACGGACGGACACGCGAGAGAGGCATCGGGGCGATGGCGCTGGGAATGAGTGCGTCGAATTGGTGAACGCGCTAGATCCCAGCCCCGGCTGGGTGTGTGCGTTGCGTGCGGGCGCTCGGGCGCGGGTGTGTGGGCGCCGGGCGCGCGGCATGCGACGGGGTGCCGTCTTGTGCGCGCGCGGCCATGCGACGGGGTGCCGTCGCGACTTTGGTAGTTCGACCCGCTCTCCTTCGTCTGAACTCCGATTGACGCACAGTTTTCGCCTACGAACTCCTATCGAAATGCTCTTCAATATATTTGATTCTTGGTGGATCCAATTCATCCTATTTTCTGCCGTTTTCCTACAAAACATCGAAACGAACGAAGTAAGTCCGAATCGATAAATATTAATCGAACCAACGGCATAAATAGGATAAACCGTAGAAAATGATATGTAAAACAACACCAAGAATCATCACAAAATCATACTAAACAACTCCCCCACACTTATCCATTTGCTTGTCCTCAAGCAAAGTCTATACTAATAAGAATAGAAAGATAACTCATGCAACATAACCCTTAATCCAATCAATCAAACCTCTTTTTGCAATTCCCCCAAACATGATGAATACATAATCAAATACTACGTGAAACAGATCTAAGATTGTGAAATTATCAAATAAACAACTAAGTTATTTATGCTCAGACCCAACTCTCCGCTAGGAGTGAATTAACTAAAATGGTTACCTTTAGCAACAAGTTTCTTTTGAGAACGCAAAGAAAGTATAAACAAATTTTGGAACAATGTTCGAAAGGTGAAGTCTCGATGAACTCGAGTCTCCTAACGTGGTTTCCCATGTCCATTTCTCAATTTACGAGAAAGAGGGACATAATCCCATCCTCCATTTATACAATCTCAACAACATTGGAGTTTTAATTCTCCTTATTTTCTTTTTCACACATATTTTTCTTTTTTTCCTCTTTTTTTTTTTAATTGAAACGAGTATATAGGTAACCACCCTGTTAACACTCCCCCTAGCATTAGCCGGATAAATCACATCAATAACCACCGATTTAAAATCAATTCACACAATCTCGTCAATTCACATTGTACTTTAATCACATAACATCAAGATAAACGAGAAATACATCAAGGTCCGATCAATACCACAGAGTTCAGTTGCACAAATCAAAATCCTAACTTATTCGCATAGACACAAACTCAAGTCCAAACAATCAAAATAAGCACAAGGGCACAACATTAAGCATACAAAAATATATATGTCACACCCACAAAACCAAAATACTCTCTCCCCCACATTTAATTCGAGCACTGTCCCCAGTGCTCAAAACATAAATAACATAAAAATAGCCGATAGAGGAGGAGGCTTCCCTGATAAAATTTGGCAGTGGCAGGGTTGGAATGTGAGCATGTTCGGCAGAACCGGAATATCAAGGCTTCACCTCACTGCTGACGAAGTCCCAATTTCGAGCAACACTAACATAGAGAAAATAGATAGATCAAAGAAAAACAGGAAAACAAACAAAAAAGAAAGAAAGGAAAAAGAACAGAAAAAACCGTGAGTAAACTCCCACGTAGTACTCAATTTAACGTCGTGAGCACGACGTGTTCCGGTAAACAACAGACTATCCATAGTCCTTCACCTGCAGGAATACCATCTCGGCCAAAGCATCAGTATGAACCATATAAGCATAGAGGACGAGAAAGGCAGATAGTAAATCGCTTAAGCTCAAATCAAACATCCTATTCTCCAAAGAAAAATATATAACTTCAATTCCCAAAGCACAATACTTTGGTGAATTGGGATGTTGACAAATTACGGATGTTACCTCGACCTTTGTTATCACTGTGTCCTCCTCTGGGAACACTTACTTCACTTGTTGAGGCAGCTCTTTCACTTCCAGAGCGGGTTTTGGCATTCGAGTATCTTCAAGTGCCCACTCTTTCTCCATCCTCTCTTCATCCTCCTCCAAGTGTCGGGATTGTTCTTTCACCTCCAGAGTGGGCGTTGGCATGCTATTCACTTCATTTGCCCACTCTTCCTCGTTTTCCACCTCCTAGTTGCAAAGAACTCATCGTGAGTCTCTCCCATCCCATTCTCAACAATCGGGTCACTTTCAAGAAAAGTGACCGTCTCGAGTCCGATCCGTTGGTGGGAAAGGCATGACTTGAGCACTTTCTCGCTTTCCACCTCATGTGGTCGCAACGGCTCTTCCGGTGTCTCTTCCACCCAATTCTCAATAATTGGGTCACTTTCAGAACAAAGACCGCCGACTGATCGGATTGGATTGGAGGTTCCTCCATTGCTTTGCAACATCTCTTTAAGCGGTCGTTAACATGCCCCCCTTGCGTCTCCAAACGCTGAGATGAGGTGTTTGCAGCATCCATTTTGTTAAGTAACAGATCCATTCGTGGGGTGAACGAATCCTCAAATGATGACTTCTGAGGTGGTGATGCGTGTGGTGGTGAATAATACTCCTGCTGCGGGTCGTACCACTGTTGCTGTGGAGGCTGTGGCTGCTGTGGATCACACCATTCATAACCAGGTTGTGGATTCCAATATTCCGGGTCGGGTTGTGGTTCCCACCATTCCGAACTGGACTGAGGGGGTGGCTGCTGCTGCTACGGGTATGAATATTGAGGTGGAGGTGGTTGCTCCCAGCATGGATTGTAGGCTTAATGTTCATACAACGGAGGAGGTGGTTGGTCCCAGAAGGGATCATAGGGTTGCTGCTCATGGCCTGACGGATATCCTCGATCGGTCGAACCGGGCCCTTCTTCATAAGAAGAATTTGCCCAATCTGACGATTCTTTCCTCCCCCACCGCTGACCATACTCGTATTGGTGGTAACCCTGCATTTACAGACACCAACAACAAAAACAAGATCACACGCACCGGGGGGGAGAAAATAATAAAAATAACAAAAGAAACACAAAAAATAAACAACATAAACAATATGCCTAAAGTTTTCCCCGGACACGGCGCCAAAAATGATCAAGCTAAAAACACACTCAAATTCACTCGCAATCGTACGAGGTAATTGTAGCGTGATAAGTTAACACGAGTCCTCTCCCCCGCAACGGCGCCAAAATTGATCAAGCTAAAAACACACTCAAATTCACTCGCAATCGTACGAGGTAGTCGTAGCGTGATAAGTTAACACGAGTCGTCTCTCAAGGAAAACTTAACAGGGCCATTCTTTGTGTTGCACACAGAAAGCAACTAAATCCTAAACATTCTAATACCAACATGGGTTTTTGATCATACGAGAATTAAAATACGGAAAATTAAACAGCATCCTAAGCTAGGGGTTGTCAATCCCGAGCTAAACTAATAAAGCGATAAATCTAAACTAGGGTTGTCAATCCCTAGTTGAACTCTGGCGGTGATAAATCGAAAGCGATAAACAAAGCAATAGCAAACCTATTCTTAGGGTTTGTCAAGCCTATTCTAAGTCTACTTGTAAATGAACAATAAACATCAATCAACCAACAAGAACATGAATTAAACGAAGCGGGATAAATCAAAACAATATAAATCAACGGAACATGAAAACAATCCACTGTCACTATGGAATTGAATTCAACATAAATCATCAAACCAAACACTATGAAATTGATTCCACAAGAACTGATAATCCAAAGCATAAATTGATAATTTAAATATTCAAATGATGAAACTAAAAACAGGAATTAAAGCTAATGATTATCTGTTGTGTCGATCTGCTAAAGAACTCTGGAAGAAAGCTGAAGAGGAACGCTGCGGCTGCGCCACGAAAAACCAAAACCGACCAACTGAGACCTAAACGCGTATATATATATTAAATGAAAGTGAGCCGGCGTTTAAGGTGAGCGCACGCTCAGAATACATTCTGACTTGAATATGAACGCCAGCTGTGGGTGAACACCGGCTGAGGAAATAATTCTGCCTCACAAATGAACGAGCGTTCATGATGAACACGCGAGGAAAAATTGGAGAACGCGCGCTTGGAAGCAACGCCGGCTAGGATCGTGAGGCGCTAGGGGACGAAACCGACGCTGGCATCCCAGCACCGGACGGAGGCGAGACGAGGCGAGGCGCAGGGCTGTGCGGGCGCTACGGGGAGAGGAGGTCGAGGTCGAGCGCTGGCCGAGGTCCAGCCACGGACGGGCACCGAGAGAGTGCGGCGTTGCGTGTGCGCGGCGGCGCGGCGGTGCCGGGCGAAAGTGCTCGCGGGCGAACGCGAGCGCGGCAGCGGCAAGCGATGGATGGGCGCGGGCGTTGGGGCTGGCCGCCACCACCCAGCGTCGGACGGACGTCTGAGAGAGGCGCGGGCGATGGCATCGGGAATGAGCGCGTTCGAATTGGTGAACGCTACTGATCCTGGGCCACCGGTGTCAAGTATATGTGTCGGGTGCTCGGTGCGGTGTGCGGGCGGGGCGCGGCCATGCGACGGGGTGCCGTGCGCGCGGGCGCGTGTCCATGCGATGTGGTGCCGTGCTCGACTTTGGTCGTTCGACCCGTTCTCCTTTGTTTGAACTCCGATTGACGCACGGTTTTCACCTACGAACTCCTGTCGAAATGCTCTTCAATATATTTGATTCTTGGCGGATCCAATTCATCCTATTTTCTACCGTTTTCCTACAAAACATCGAAATGAATGAAGTAAGTCCGAATCGATAAATATTAATCGAACCAACGGCATAAATAGGACAAACCATAGAAAATGATATGTAAAACAGCACCAAGAATCATCACAAAATCATACTAAACAATAAGCTTCGAGGTGAATCTCCTCGAGCTCTTGTATGTCAAGCTTGCGCTTCTCTCCTACCTCATCCCAGTCAAAGTTGAGCTTGCGGATTGCCCAGTATACCTTATGTTCCAACTCGACAGGCAGGTGACACATCTTGCCAAACACCATCCGGTAGGGAGACATTCCAAATGGTGTTTTGAAGGCTATCCGCTATGCCCATAGTGCATCATCGAGGTGAGTGCTCCACTCTTTCTTGCTCTCTCCCAAGGCCTTCGTCAAGATAGTCTTCTTCACAATACGGTTTGAGAGCTCAGCTTGGCCATTGGCTTGAGGATGGTATGCGATAGACATCCGGTGATGTACCCCATACTTCTTGAGTAAGCTGCCAATGGTGGCATTGTAGAAGTGGGTGCCCCGATCACTGATTATGGCTCTTGGCACATCGAACCGGCTAAAGATGTTTGATTTGAGAAAAACGGCTACGGTCCTTGCATCCGCCTTAGCTGTGGCCTTAGCTTCTACCCATTTTGACACGTAGTCCACTGCTAGGAGTATGTATTGATTTCCCTTAGAGTTTGGCAAGGGGCCCATGAAATCCATGCTCCATAAGTCGAATACTTCCACTGGCAAGATAGGTACCAAGGGCATCTCATTCCTCCTTGAGACATTGCCCTCGCGTTGGCACTTATCGCAGCCTCGACACTTCTCGTAGCTATCCTTGAAGATAGTGGGCCAGTAGAACCCACAGTCAAGGATCTTCCTTGCCGTTCTTTTGTGCCCAAAATGTTCTCTGCACTCCTTCTCATGGCAGTGCTCAATGATGCTTGTTTGCTCGCCTTCCGGAATGCATCTCCTCAAGATCAAGTCTAAGCATTGCTTCCACAAGTATGGGTCATCCCATACGTATTGTCGACTCTCCTTCTTGAGTTTGTTCCTTTGGTATGTTGGCATCCCCACGGGCAACACTCTGGTCACGATGTAGTTCACCAAGTCCGCATACCACGGCTCCTTGGTGTAGATCTCGAGTAGCTCATCATCTAGAAACGTTGCTCGGATTGGATCTCCTTCATCCTTTCTCAAAATTCTGCTCAAGTGGTCGGCCACTTGATTTTGAGATCCACTCTTGTCTTTGATCTCAACGTCGAAATCCTGGAGGAGGAGTATCCACCGTATGAGTCTTGGCTTTGTATCCTTCTTTGCCATGAGATATTTCAAGGCGGCGTGGTCAGTGTAAATCACCGTCTTGCTCCCAAAGAGGTAGGAGCAAAATTTCTCGAAGGCAAACACCACGGCAATGAGCTCGTTTTCCATGGTTGTATAGTTGATCTGCGGCCCGGTGAGGGTCTTCGATGTATAGTAGATGACGAAGCTTTCTTTGCCAATTTTCTGCCCAAGCACCGCGCCAATAGCGTATCCGCTAGCGTCGCACATCAGCTCAAAGGGTATGCCCCGTTCGGGTGGCCTTATGATGGGCGCTGTGACAAGGTGCTCCTTCAATATCTGGAAAGCTTCTTTGCATGCGTCGTTGAACTCCCACGGTATATCGTTCTGGAGGAGGCGGTTCATCGGTTGTGCTATCTTGGCGAAGTCCTTGATAAAACGCCTACAGAATCCAGCGTGGCCAAGGAATCCCCGCAGCTGCTTGATGTTGGTGGGATAAGGCAGCTTGGCTATGATCTCCACTTTGGCTTTGTCTACCTCAATGCCCTTCTCAGAGATAACATGCCCAAGGACAATTCCCTCCTTGACCATGAAGTGGCATTTCTCATAATTCAGCACAAGGTCCTTCTCCATGTACCTCTGCAGAACTAACTCAAGATGCTCTATGCACTGGTTAAACGTCTTGCCATACACAGTAAAATCATCCATGAACACCTCAATGCATTGCTCAAGCAAATCAGAAAATATGCTCATCATGCATCGTTGAAATGTCCCTGGGGCATTGCATAAACCAAATGGCATACGATGATATGCAAATGTGCCAAACGGACAAGTGAATGTGGTCTTATCTTGATCTTCTAATGCCACACAAATTTGCATATAACCAGAATAGCCGTCAAGGAAACAGAAATACATGTTCCCGGCGAGTCTCTCAAGTAGAGTCAATGAACGACAGGGGGAAGTGGTCATTCCTGGTCACCTTGTTGAGCTTTCTGTAGTCGATACAAACCCTTCAGCCTGTCTGGAGTCTCATCGTGACCAGGTCCTTGCCTTCATTCTCGACCATCTATACGCCGGATTTCTTTGGCACGACGTGGATTGGGCTGATCCACCGGCTGTCCGAGATAGGGTAAATGAGGCCCAACTCAAGGAGTTTGAGTATCTCCACCTTGACAACTTCTTTCATTACCGGGTTGAGTTTCCTCTAGGGGTCTCTGACCGGTATGGCATCATCCTCGAGCAAGATGTAATGTTGGCAAACAGTAGGGCTGATGCCCTTGAGGTCGGCTAAGGTCCAGCCGATGGCCTCCTTGTACTTTCTCAAGACGGCTCTCGTCTCTTCTTCTTCTTTGATCGTCAGCTCGGAGCTTATGATTACTGACAACGTCTTGTTGGCTCCGAGGTAGATGTATTTCAAGTGCTTCGGTAGGCGTTTGAGCTATAGTTTAGGGGCTTTCTTCAAGGAAGGTTGCATCCTCTCCTTATCATGCACTAGCTGTGATTGATAGCTTGGTTGATCATCCCCGCTTTGGTCGGCTTCTACCTCAAGCACTTCGGTTGCCTTGATCTCCTCCTTATCGAAATACTCTAGGTCTTTAGTGTTTCCTTGGATGACTCTGTCGTACACGTCCTTGATCACCACATTGGCAGAGTATCTCTCAACATCCTTCTCGGTGAGACTGACGAAGTCCACCATCTCAGTATCGATCAAAAATTGCTCGGCTTTGTAGATGTCAAAGGTGACCGTCTCCCCAGGGAATTTACATGTGAGCTTCCCCGTATCGCAGTCGATTAATGTCCGGGCCATCTTGAGAACGGCACTTGAAGATGAGTCGCTTCTTGGTCAGTGCTTGCCCATATTCAAAACATAGAAGTCGGCTGGGAAAATAAGGTTATGCACCTTGACGAGCACATCCTCAACGATCCCTTCAGGATAGACACTCGACTTGTCTGCCAGCTGAATCTCAACACAAGACGGCCGGAGTGGTTCGAGTTTCAACTCCTGATAAATAGATAGGGGCATCATATTGATTGATGTCCCGAGATCGAGCATGGCTTGGTCTATCCTCGTTATACCGATCACACAAGGTATGTAGAACATCCCGAGATCGGTACACTTGATTGGGAGGTCTCGCTTAAGCACGGATGAGACATTCTCTCCCATCTGGAACTTGGCATCGTCTGTGTACTTGACTCTCTTGGTACACAGCTCCTTGAGAAACTTGGCGCACCTCGGCATCGAGGTCAAAGCAGTGATCAAAGGTATGTTGATCTCTACCTTCTTAAAGATCTTGATCATCTCATTCATCTCTTCAGCTTCTTTGTTCCTTGCCAACCTTCCTGGAAAGGGAGGTCTGATCTTGATCTCGGTCTTGTCTTCTACCTTGGGCAAGGAGGCCTTCACCTCGGGTTCAGGTTCCTTGACCAAGTCCTCGACTTTATCGGTTATGTCTTCTATCTCGACTGTCTCCTTGACTGGGGCTCCCTCCCTGCTTGGCAAGTTCTTGCCGCTCCTCAAGTTGATTGCGTTGACGTGCGCATTGGGCTGGATTTGCACTTGAGCAGGAAGTGTCCCTTGCTTTTGGTTGATCTTTGAGATCTCTTTTGTCAAGGTGTTCAGCTGAGTCAGCACAGATTGCAGGACTCCTCTTGTCTCTGTTTTGAACTTGTCGAGGTCTCGCACCATCCTCTCTTGTGTAGCTCCTTGATGTGCACTATCTCGGCTAAAGATGGCCGAGCTTGAGGTGGGTTCTGCCCAGGAGGTGCTTGATAGTGTGTGCCTCCGTACCTCAAGTTCTCGTGATTTTTTCATGGTGGGTTGTATGGGTCGAAGCGGGGCTTCTGACCTTGAGCGTTTCCTCCACCACCGTTGTTGACATGCCCAAAGGCATTCACCTCTTCTTCTTCGGCTACTTGTAGACACTCGTCCGTATTGTGGGTGGTGGTAAAGCAAAGCTGACACGCTTTGACATTCTTCTTGGCCATAGTGGGCCTCAAAAGGTCCATCATTTGTTTCATCATGGCCTTCATATCCTTCATGTCGGATCCGTCTGAGGTGGTAGCTTCAGGGTTGGGCATCATCTTGACCATTGCATTGGCATCATCTCGAGACTCCTCAGCCAAGTCTGCGAGTAGTTTGAATGCCTCGCTGGGTTGTTTGTTGTAATACCCCAGAGTTACATAACTCTGATTAAGCTCTAAGTACGTAATTAATTAAAAATTAATTACGTGAGTGACTAGGAACAATGCATCCACAGATAAAATTTCATAAAGTTTTAAACTCAAAGATTTATTTTAGAATCTTACAGTTAACTGAAAACGATAAATCTTTCAATCAGTATTTTATCTCAGCGTTTAATTTGAAAGAGTGATTTATGAAAGTTTCGATTCGATAGAAATTTCTATATTTCTAATTTCATTATATTGATTTTATAATTTCAAAAGATGCTTCATATTATTATTTTAAAACTTATATTATAGTAAGAAAATTCTAGAACCATTAAACATTAAAGAAGCTAAAGTAATAGCTTATGTTGGAAGCTATTTAAAAGCTTATTCTAGAAGTTTCTTAATAGCTTGGAAAGGAAGACTTCAATAGTATTAAGACCTTATATATATATTAGTTCTCAAAGAAGGCTTCATTTTCCTCCATTCACCACCAAAAATTTCGAAACACACACACTTCACACACACGAGAATTCTCTCTTCCAAAATCGAGATTTCAAGCTTCCGATCTTCATCAACTTCGTAGATCTACGTCCTAAGAAGGTAAATCTCTAACCTATTTCAAGATTTGAAGTGAAAATCAAAGTGAAAACCACCCCAAACCCCAAAACTTTCGGTCCATTTGGACCTTGTTCTTCTGGGTTTTGATCTTCGATTTTAGTTGATTCATGCTTAGATCTACCTATTATGAGTTATAATATGTTGAGAAATCAAAAAAACTCCTCCTCAAACCTTATAGGTTTGACCATGATGTCCTAGTTAGAAGAATTTCCGTTTTCGATTTTTAGTTCATATACGTTTAGATCTACCCTCTTTGATACGATTTATGCTTGATCCATGATTTAATTTGATATCTACATGAAAAACCTAAATTTTAGTGAAGAACCCTAATTATTATCTTGAAGATTTGTTAATGATTTCTTGAATTAAGCTTAGATTTATGTAATTAAAGATGTTTGAGCATGATTAGAGTCGAGTTTGAAAACAAAAATCGAACCCTTTGATTTTTCCTATGAGGACCGAAAATTAGGGCTATGATTTCAAGATGTTTTGGCTTTGATTTGTTTAAATTAAGTTAGTATATATGTGATTATATATGCATGCTAGTCTTTGATGAAAGAAATTGGAGTTTAATCCAACGTATATGAAAAGCCCTAAAGTAAAGTGCTTATGTTATGTCGAGAACTTTTCATGTTGTTTTTACTTGAGAAGTTTGATTTCAAAAGTATGATCTAGTATATTAAAATAGTCTATTTTGAATTATTGAGATTTTTCTATGCTTATACGAAAAATTTAGATTTCGTTAGTTTGCGTTTTACAAAGGATTTTGTGAGATTGATTTGATATTTAGAAATTTATTCTAAAATATAGATTCTTATGATTATATTACTTGATTAAAGCTTACTTGATCGAAGTTCTTAAAGAAATCGATTAGAAAGATTAAATATCTGGTTATAGCAATATGATATTCCTTATGAATATAAGGAATTGAAAAGACTAATGTTCTTATAAATACTTTCTTAATAAGTTAAATAGTTTAGTTTTGGATGCATTGACCTAGCAGAGCTTAGCTTAACTATAGAGTATCGAGAGAGTTTTAGTAGAGGCTCAAGAGTTAGAAACTCTTAGTTCATCTTTCCGTATTTATTCCTCTTATCTCTTTTAAGGGACAAATGGAAGCGAGATAGAGATCGAGAGGAAAGATGAAAGTCTCGAGTAAGCAGATTTTCAGTGGGCTTTCTAAACTAAAATATATATATGCACAAGTTTATGATAATGAGCATGTGAATTTTTATAAAGTTGATTGACTTACTGTTTTGAGCATGATGCATGATGTAGTTGCCTATCTACGAGAGATTGACGATATCGGCCCTATCTTTGGACGAGCTGCCGATGAGGTTTGTGTACACTGAGTGATTGTGAGCTACAATGGCCGATCACGGTGTTTGAGAAGGAGGCCTACTTCTCAACACAAGAGTGCGTAGATATGGTGTTTATTTAAGATTTGTCTGCAGACATGTTATCATGAGAATTGTTAGCACGTGCATTGATCATGAAGTAAGTGATTTGAAAGTATGATTCATAGGTTATTTCTTAAACCCCGTGAATCTAAGAAAGTGGCAAGTCGATTATATAGCTCTAAGAGCATGTTTTAATTGTTTTCGCAATTGCCCAACGAGTGCATCAAGTACTCATGCCTGCATGTATTTCTAAATGTTCAGGTAGTGCGGGAGATGACAACGGAGATTGAATGCTGAGCGAAGACCTTTTTGTCATGTTTTTATGTTTGCCCCGGGTTTATGTCTTCACACATAAACTCAGCTACTCTTTTGCTGCGAACTCTTGTTATGATTTTGATGTATTATGATACAGAGTTCTGATGGGTTAGACATTTGATAGACATGTTTGAATTCACGTCAAAGATCATGGCATCAGTTGCTGAATTGATTTGTATCCAACTTTGGTCATTTGGTTGATCACATGTCTAATGACTCGTCTTTCTTTAAAATGACAACTGTTTATATTTGCGAGTCTCTTGAAATAGTTAGTCATTTCATTTCCTTCCATGTCATACTTGATTAGTCGGTTAATACAAGTTTAGATAGGTCGGGGTGTGACAGAATGGTATCAGAGCAGTTGTTCGCTCTGGTCCTGTGAGTCTTTTTGAGTCTAACCCATTTATCTTAAATCATGTGAGCTCAGCATTTCAATCCCGTCATCTCCAGCACCACCAGGTACAAGTATTTGATTCTTGTATATGAGTTTAGAATTCTTTCAGCATTGCTTATGGCTTTTGAGATCTTTATATGCTTAGTATTGTATGCCATGAGTTGTTTATGCATGCGATGTGATTAGCATCTTGAGATGGGAAATGAGACATGCCGATGAGATTGTCTTGATATTTAAGCTGCGGTTATTATTTTAGGATGCCAGAGATGCGGGATACGCCACATGAGAGCTCTAGTGTTAGGTCGTTTCGGACGGACGTCATGACAATTCTAAGAGCTTACGCGGGCAAGATGCAAACTTCTCGAATTTCTAGAGGAATTCACTGCTGGGCCGGTTTCGATTAGGCGACACGGGTTACCGGATTTGATGCAATACTTCGTTTGATTCGGGTCTTGCCAGCACACTGGCAAGGTTGGGCTTCTTCCAGTGCTCTTGATTACATTGACTTTTCTAAAGATCCAGTAGAGTCGGGGGATTTCGTTGGATTCCATGCTCTCATTCGAGCATAGAATCGTGACCATCAAGGTCCACCCCCAGGTGATTATCCTCCTCTCGAGCGTTTTTATTCTCTCATTCGTCAGCTCTTTTTAGAGCACTATGTGAGGCAGGGTGATCCTTCTTATCAGCCTGCTATTGTTGAGCCATCCTCTGTTATACCGACTCCGAGATTAGATGAGTCTATGTTGATTGATCGTACTCCTTTAGCTCCCGACATTGTTGAGCCAGTTGATTCTCCTCTATTGATGGACTCAGATATCCATCAGGGGCCTGATGATCAGTATTTACCCTGCATTAGATCCGTGGTTTGTTGATATGCATTCCGCTGAAAATATTTCTTTTTCCTATCCGGGTCCAGTGATACCGAAATTGATGCGGATCTATTAGAAAAGACGTTAGTTTTGACTCGCCTTCGTATTCGATTTATTTTGATAATCCAGTGCCTTTTCAGAATGGCCCCAGTAGTTTCATTTCTGAAGTAACTCCTAGATCTTACCCAATTCACTCAGTTCCTCCTGATACTATTGTTATAGCTTCCGAGTCCCAGTCAATTTCAGCTGATATTCCAAGATGTTTTCGTGAGATCCATATATTTCAAGAGTCACCTACTCCTGCTGATGAGGGGACTAGTTCTTCTAGACCATCAGGTCTCTCTAGATCGTATCAATATGAACCCGAACATATTGAATCTATTAGTAAATGCAAGCTTGAGTATCTCCTAGTCAGTGAAATGTCTTTTGTTATTGACCCCTACATTCTACATCCTGAGTATAAAGTAATTTCGCATGCTAATAACCCCAAAGCTCCTAAATCACCAGTGCCTTCTACAATGAAGAAGAGATGGAGCCTTTGCAGTTGCAGCACCCAGACACAGTAGCCCCATTAGGAAGATGAGATCGAGCGATTCTTTGAAGAAGAAACAGAAATCAATGAAGCTGCGATATAGAGATGAACATCACCAGGAGTGAAGAGCCTGATACAAGCAGTAGTCATTAGTAGTAGATCCTGTGTGATAGTAAGGTATAACAGATGTGGAGAAATGAGGCATTTGATCATGGCATATCGGGATTAGATGGAATACTCCGATTGATTTGTTTATTGCCTAAGAAGTGGCAAAATTTGCCTTTGCTGTTGCCATTAATTACATTGAGCCTGGTTTTATAGCTTCAGAGAAAGCTAATCTTCCCAGATTCCTAGCTACCATCAGTTCTCAGCATTATGTATACTTGAGTTTTCCTACTGGTTCAAATTCCCCTGTTGCTGATTTATCTCAGCTGTTCATCAGTTCCAGTTGGCTGGTGTTCTTCTTTTCCTTTTAAAGATGATGATGATGAGGATCTTGAATTCATTAATGTTGATTCTTCTATTCCTGAGTATGACGTTACTGTCTATACTCTAGAGATAGAGTCATCTCTACCAGATACTCAGTTTTTTATACCCGAGTCTGATGTAGTTCTTATACAGTTCGATTTCTCTTAGCTCAGTACCGAAATGTTTCCTATTTACCTAGATTGGTATGGTCAGTCTTTCGCATCTCCTGAGATCCCTGCATTGATTGAGTCTATTTCTTTTTCTCATGTTCTTGAGACTTCTTCCTTAAAGGTCCCAGAAGAGACTTAAGCTAGTTATCGAGACCTTCAGGTGTCTCAAGATTTTTCATGTATGAACCTGAGTTCTTACCAGTTGTTGGCACAGCAAAACTACAGCCCCTAGATATCAGTCAAATGTCTTTTGTGACTGATCTTGATATCCTTTATTCTGGAGTAATTCCCTTGTACTCATTTTCCGAGTGTGCTATTGATCCGCCATCTCCTGAGATTGAGAAAGATGTAGAGATACCAGACTCCAATGAAGCCGTTAAGGGCAGTGAGAATGGAGTAGTAGAGATGGAAGAAGGAAATGATGTCAGCAATGACAGCCTTCGTGAGTAGAATGAAGCTAGTAGTAGCAAGAGTGGAAGCTGGAAGTTTGTAGATAGTATGGATGTACATATATGTATATATATGTATATACAGACTAGTGATGCTATATATATCTTATGATGCGGTAGTGTGCTTGAGAAGCCTTACCGGATGCGTTTTGCTCGAGATACCAAAGCATCTATATACCTGAGAATCTTCAATTTGCAAAAGTTTTCCCAGCTTTTGTAAATATCCTGAAGAGGAAGAACAAGAGAGTGCAAATTCTCCTCAAGATTCGCCTGTGCCTTCTCCTCCTCAAACAGAATGTAGAATTGGAGAGCTTTTTCCGCATCAGAATCCTCCACCTCTCAATGAAGTTGATAGTCCAGCTGATGCTGAAGAATGGGTTCGCCTTGTAGCGAATTTTCAAGTTTCGGAGTGCTCTGATCGAGAGTGACTCCTATGCATATCCTTCCAGTTAAAAAGGGGGTCTGCAGATTCCTGACGGGAATCATGTCAGAGAGTTCTTTCTCCTGAGCAATTGGAGAATTTTATGTGGCAACAATTCAAGAGAGATTTGTATGAAAAGTATATATATACCTCAAAGTTACAGCAACAGAAAGAGATTGAATTTTTCGAACCTGAAGCAAGGCAGAAAGACTGAGGCAGATGAGAAAATGTCATAGTGAATTCTGTAGTCTAGCCCGTTATGCTCTTTTTAGAGTCGAGACAGATGAGAAAATGGCAGAATTATTTTGTGCTAGATTACGCCAAGAGATCAGAATCATTTTGGCAAGCCAACCTCCAATGTCATATGCAGAAACGTTAGATCATGCATTGGACATGAAGATGGAAATGCTACCGGACAAAGTGATGCTAGATCCAAATCTAGTACCTTTATAGATTCAAGCTATCAAGATTGCTTCTTACAGATCAGAAGTAAAGAATTTGGGAGAATAAGACCTCCCCAAATAAGAAACGATGGTAGAAGCCGAGTCAGTTTACATAAAGACAATCTTTCCCCAAGTCAGTCAAGAATGCAAACGAGTCCCAAATGTAACAGAGTACATTCTGGAGTTTGCAGACGGGGAAGTAACAGTTGTCATGCATGTGGACGAGTGGGCCACTATGAAAATAACTCCCGAACCGTCAGAAAACAACTAGTGACGGAGGAAAGCAGAACCATCCGAGACAGACACAACCATGAAAGCCGTAAGTGGATATCCAAAGTTACCGTTTCGTTAGATTGAGATGCCGCTACATCAACCGCAATAGTCATCATCGCCGTCGCCACAACCGTCTTCGTCGCCGTAACCGCAATCACCGACGCCTCGACCGTACCAACCTCTATATTAAAGAGCATACACCCTCTCTTAAAAAAAACCTGAACGGAATGCCAAGCAAAGTTTAAACGTGCTTAAACTCAACAACGAACGTGCTGCACAAGATTTAAACGTGCTTACCTCGTTGAATGGAGCTATCGTTATCATGCACGTATGTTCTAACCTAGATTTCGAACTAGGATTCCTTAAGCTTAGAGCGAGATCGCTGCAGCTGTTGCACACGAAGGACGTGGATCTTATATAGGAAGGTGCTCATTGACAACAAGATTATGCAATGATATGATGCGGCGAAGAGAAATAGTGTTTCACCACGGAAAGAAAACATACCTGTTATATGGTATGAGAAGAAGAAGCCATGTCCTATAATCTCACTTTACAAATCGAAGGATCTGCGAACAACGAGGAAGATTGTGCTTACCTTATATATCCGAATGTCGATGTCAAGTCCGAGAAGAAGGTAGGAGATGTACCGTGGTTAGAGAGTTTCGGGATGTTCTTCCGAAACATTACTGTACTTCGGATGCACAATTAGAGTTTCTCCATTGAGTTTGAACCGGGATCGGCACTGCTTTCAAAAGCACCTCATAGAATGGCCCCAAAAGAATTACGTGAGTTAAAGATCCAATTGCAAGAGCTTTTGGACCTAGGTTTTCTCGACCTAGTGTATTTCCTTGGGGAATGCCGCCTATTTGGCAAAAGAAGGATGAAACTCTAAGGATATTTATTGATTATAGAGTTGAACAAGTTAACCTTGAAGAATAAGTATCCTTTACCCAGGATCGATGACTTGTTCAATCAGCTGAAAGGTGCCAGTGTTTTCTCAAAGATTGACCTGAAGCCAGGATATCATCAATCAAAGATTCGTCAGAAGAACATAGCCAAGACTGCTTTTCAAACGCGGTATGTCCACTACGAGTCCGTAGTAATTCCATTTGGCTTGACGAATGCACCAGCTGTGTTATAGAATTGATGAATTGTGTATTCCACAATTATCTTGATAAATTTGTTTGGTATTTATCGAAGATATTCTCGTGCACTCGAAGAACGAGTAAGAACACGAAAAACAGTTAAGGACCGTTCTATAGACGTTGAGAATAGAACGATTGTTTGCTAAGTATAGCAAATGTGAGCTTTGGCCAAGGGAAGTGAATTTCCTTGGACATATCATTACAACAGATGGAATTAGAGTAGACCCCGCTAGAGTTCAAGCGGTACGCGATTGGAAATCGCCGACGACACAGATAGAGACTCAAAGTTTCTTGGGTTTAGCAGGACATTACCGAAGGTTCATAGAAGGATTCTCCAAGATTTGCGAGAACTATGACTCAATACCTTCAAAAAAAGGAATTATGTCCCAACGAACCCAAGAATATGAGGAAAGTAGTCAAGAGTTAAAGAACAGATTGACTACCATGCCAGTTTTGGCGATACCAGAATCAGAAAAAGGGTATACTCTGTATATCGATGCATCGAAGAGTGGACTAAGAATGGTCCCGATGCAAGAAGAAAGAGTGATAGCTTATGCTTCACGATAGTTGAGACCTCAAGAGGCCGAATATCCTATATACGATCTAGAATTTGCAGCTATTGTTCATGCTCTGAAGAATTTGAGACATCTTTTGCATAGATCCAAGTGTGAGATCTTTACTGATCACAAGAGCCTGAAGTATTTCTTCGATCAGAAATATTTGAACATGCGCCAGAAAAGATGGCTAGAGCTAGTAAAATATTATGATTGCGAGATCAAGTATCTCCCTAGAAAAGCGAATGTTGTCGCTGATGCTTTCAGTAGAAAAAGCCAAATCCAGTTAGGATTCGTCCTTACTCAGAAAGAGGGGTTGATCAAAGAGTTTGAAGAGATGAGTTTGCAAGTGATGTTACCACCTGAATTGCGAAAAGAGATTATAGCCGCTCTTGTCGTTACCCCGATATGAGAGCAAGAATTGCAAAGAATCAAAGATAAAATCAACAGATAGAGAAGCTATGAGTTAAGATTAAATCAGAAGGACCAGAAGAATATCATGAAGTTGGGGATAACGCAATCATATTCAGAAACATGATGTGCGTACCCAATGAGGATGAGTTAAAGAACGAGATTATGAGTTAAGCTCATAACACGCCCTACACCGCACACCCAAGAAGCACAAAGATATATCAAGATTTAAGCAAAGGTTTGTATGGGTAGGAATAAAGCTAGAGATAGCCTCGTTTGTTGATCAATGTTAATGTGTCAACAAATTAAAGCTTTGCACCAGCAGTGTGTGGTAGATTGCAACCACTGGAGATTTCCTCAGTGGAAATGAGTTAACAAGTTAACTCAGACATACGTTCGATGAATAGTACGTTACATTGGGTACCCGTCTCAATCACCTCAGATAGAGACTCCAAGTTTACATCTCGTTTTGGGTGAAATCTCAATAAGAGATGAGCACAAGAGTGAATTGCAGTACAGCGTTTCATGCGCAAACAGATGGTCATCCGAAAGGACCATCTAGACGCTAGAAGATATGATCATAATCTTGATATTAGATCAAGGAGATCAACGGTAGCGAGTCCTACCATTGATTGAGTTTCGCATGCTCCAATAGTTACCAAGCAATGATTTATATAACGCTTTATGAAGCCTTTTATGGCAGAAAGTGTGGATCACCGCTTTGTTGGGACAAAGTTGGAGAAAGACAAGTGCTTGGAACAGAAGCGATTGAAGAAATGGTCGTAATCGTACGACAAATAAAGAAAAGAATCCAAGAAGCTCAAGAGCGTCAAAGTCCTACGCAGATAAAAGACGTGCGGAGCTAAGCTTCAAAATTGAAGACATTGTATTCTTGAAAGTATCTCATTCCAAAGGAATACATCGCTTTGGAATTAAAGAAAGCTTGTGCCAAGATTCATTGGACTGTACGAGATTCTAGAGAAGAATTGGACCAGTCACCTACAGATTAGCTTTGTCTTCAAAGCTTCGGCCATATCCATATGTGTTTCATGTGTCGCAGTTACGAAGATATGTGTTTGATCCAAAACATATCATATATCAAGAGAATATTGTTCCTGAACAATATCTAAGCTATGAAGAGAAGCCATAATATATTCTTGATCGAAAGAATCAACAACTAAGGAACAAATCGATTCCTTTAGTTAAGATTCTATGGGAGCATCATGGCGTAGAAGAAGCGACTTGGGAATTAGAAGAGAAGATGAAAGAGAAGTACCCTGAGCTATTTACGGAGGTACTAAATTTCGAGGACGAAATTTTTGTAAGGGGGTGAGAATGTAATACCCCAGAGTCACATAACTCTGATTAAGCTCTAAGTACGTAATTAATTAAAATTAATTACGTGGTGACTAGGAACAATGCATCCACGGATAAAATTTCATAAAGTTTTAAACTCAAAGATTTATTTTAGAATCTTACGCTTAATCGAAAGCGATAAATCTTTCAATCGAGATTTTATCTCAGCGTTTAATTTGAAAGAGTGATTTATGAAAGTTTCGATTCGATAGAAATTTCTATATTTCTAATTTCATTATATTGATTTTATAATTTCAAAAGATGCTTCATATTATTATTTTCAAACTTATATTATAGTAAGAAAATTCTAGAACCATTAAGCTTATTAAAGAAGCTAAAGTAATAGCTTATGTTGGAAGCTATTTAAAAGCTTATTCTAGAAGTTTCTTAATAGCTTGGAAAGGAAGACTTCAATAGTATTAAGACCTTATATATATATTAGTTCTCAAAGAAGGCTTCATTTTCCTCCATTTACCACCAAAAATTTCGAAACACACACACGAGAATTCTCTCTTCCAAAATCGAGATTTCAAGCTTCCGATCTTCATCAACTTCGTAGATCTACGTCCTAAGAAGGTAAATCTCTAACCTATTTCAAGATTTGAAGTGAAAATCAAAGTGAAAACCCACCCCCAAACCCCAAAACTTTCGGTCCATTTGGACCTTGTTCTTACGGGTTTTGATCTTCGATTTTTAGTTGATTCATGCTTAGATCTACCTATTATGAGTTATAATATGTTGAGAAATCAAAGAAAAACTCCCTCCTCAAACCTTATAGGTTTCGCCATGATGGCCTAGTTCAAGAATTTCGCTTTTCGATTTTAGTTCATATACGTTTAGATCTACCCTCTTTGATACGATTTATGCTTGATCCATGATTTACTTTGATATCTACATGAAAAACCTAAATTTTAGTGAAGAACCCTAATTATTATCTTGAAGATTTGTTAATGATTTCTTGAATTAAGCTTAGATTTATGTAATTAAAGATGATTGAGCATGATTAGAGTCGAGTTTGAAAACAAAAATCGAACCCTTTGATTTTTCCTATGAGGACCGAAAATTAGGGCTATGATTTCAAGATGTTTTGGCTTTGATTTGTTTAAATTAAGTTAGTATATATGTGATTATATATGCATGCTAGTCTTTGATGAAAGAAATTGGAGTTTAATCCAACGATATGAAAAGCCCTAAAGTAAAGTGCTTATGTTATGTCGAGAACTTTTCATGTTGTTTTACTTGAGAAGTTTGATTTCAAAAGTATGATCTAGTATATTAAAATAGTCTATTTTGAATTATTGAGATTTTTCTATGCTTATCTGAAAAATTTAGATTTCGTTAGTTTGCGTTTACAAAGGATTTCGTGAGATTGATTTGATATTTAGAAATTTATTCCAAAATATAGATTCTTATGATTATATTACTTGATTAAAGCTTACTTGATCGAAGTTCTTAAAGAAATCGATTAGAAAGATTAAATATCGGTTATAGCAATATGATATTCCTATGAATATAAGGAATTGAAAAGACTAATGTTCTTATAAATACTTTCTTAATAAGTTAAATAGTTTAGTTTTGGATGCATTGACCTAGCGAGCTTAGCTTAACTATAGAGTATCGAGAGTTTTAGTAGAGGCTCAAGAGTTAGAAACTCTTAGTTCCTCTTTCCGTATTTATTCCTCTTATCTCTTTTTAAGGGACAAATGGAAGCGAATAGAGATCAAGAAAGGAAAGAGAGAAGTCTCGAGTAAGCCGATTTTCGGTGGGCTTTCTAAACTAAAATATATATATGTGCACAAGTTTATGATAATGAGCATGTGAATTTTATAAAGTTGATTGACTTACTGCTTTTGAGCATGATGCATGATGTAGTTGCCTATCTACGAGATTGACGATATCGGCCCTATCTTTGGACGAGCCGATGAGGGTTTGTGTACACAGTGATTGTGAGCTACAATCGGCGATCACGGTGTTTGAGAAGGAGGCCTACTTCTCAACACAAGAGTGCGTAGATATGGTGTTTATTTAAGATTTGTCTGCAGACATGTTATCATGAGAATTGTTAGCACGTGCATTGATCATGAAGTAAGTGATTTGAAATGTATGATTCATAGGTTATTTCTTAAAACCCCGTGAATCTAAGAAAGTGGCAAGTCGATTATATAGCTCTAAGAGCATGTTTTAATTGTTTTCGCAATTGCCCACCGAGTGCATCAAGTACTCATGCCTGCATGTATTTCTAAATATGCGGTAGTGCGGAGATGACAACGGAGATTGAATCTTTGAGCGAAGACCTTTTGTCATGTTTTATGTTTGCCCGGGTTTATGTCTTCACACATAAACTCGGCTACTCTTTCTTGCGAACTCTTGTTATGATTTTGATGTATTATGATACAGAGTTCTGATGGGTTAGACATTTGATAGACATGTTTGAATTCACGTCAAAGATCATGGCATCGGTTGCTGAATTGATTTGTATCCAACTTTGGTCATTTGGTTGATCACATGTCTAATGACTCGTCTTTCTTTAAAATGACAACTGTTTATATTTGCGAGTCTCTTGAAATAGTTAGTCATTTCATTTCCTTCCGCCCGTCATACTTCGATTAGTCAGTAATTTTTGACATGCCAATTTTCGGTATAACAAACACTTCGGTACGATATCGGTTGGTTTATCGAAAAATCGATACGGTATTGGTATGCATACAGCCATAGCGTGTATGATGTCGTTAATAGCACCTTCTCGAAACGATAGTTATTATCGCGAAAATTTTCTGCACTGCGCAGTAAATTTGTTTTTAACCATACTCCCTCGATAGGACTCCGTTTTACGCATGGTTTTCGCCTGTGTATTCCTAACGTTCTGAACTTCATTTGTTATGAAGGACAGAATCTCTTTTCCAGCTCCCAAATACAGTAGATTCTGGGTAAAGTTCAGTTTGAGTTTTAGATGGAGCAGAACCTATAATACCGTAGCTTAACATAGCAATAGGAGTTTTGTTTACTAGGTGGGTTAAGAATGTTAGTTATAGGTTGAATAGTTTATCCTAGTTGATTAATTGAAGTACTAAGCTACCCTATAGGCTATCGGATATTGGTAGTGTCTAATGGTTAGTTTTTAATCGTGACAGATGGAGGAAATGCGTTACATTGCGAGGAGGAGGATAGGACCTGACCCGACTCCTGAGGAGACTATCCGTATCTATCGGGAAAGCTGGATGTGTGCGGGCGAGGATTTAGGAGAGTTTCTGATGTATTACTTTAGGTTGTGGAGGAATGCGAGAGTATACGGCGTGACGGACTACGATGGCATTAAGCGTCTTCTTACTATACTTCCATGTGATTGGGAAGATTATGCTCGTGAAGTTTCTGGGGATTACATTTATCGTGCGACTGGGGGATATGACTTGATAGGTGATTTACCCAGGTTCATCAGCCACCTGACATACGTATATAGCATCTATGGCGCAGCACCGAGAGGACCTTATCTCCCTCCACGGGAGTATACATGGCGTGATGAGTCACCCGAGTGGCTGTACACCGAGGTTCCACGGATAGTTGACCCAGTGGTACCACGATATCGGATTGACGAGGGCAGACTTGTTCAGGCGGACGGAGCAGCCAGACCTAGAGCTTTGGGAGCCCCTGTTTTCCCACCTTTGATATTCGGACATCCGGTGCGTTCACCACTTCCGCCTCTACCACCGATGGCAGCACCCTTACCGCCAGCTGAGAGTTTCCGTCGACAAAGACGGATTAAGTGTGACAGTACTCTTGATGGGTATAATCCCATCCATGACGATTCTGATCCGATTCGTGTGGATTATGGTCCACTGCGGGACATCCCGATGGTAGAGAGTAATGGAGCTGGACCCTCTAGAGCATATGGCCAGGGTGATGACTCGGACGAGGAGGAAGAGGATCCTGAGGAAGATGAGGAAGATTCGAGGAGTTGATGTAGCTAGTGATGTTGATGTAAAATTTGAAGGATTATGTTATCTATTTTATGTATGTTTTATTTATGCTTTTGAAAAAAAAAAACTTGAGCGATGGGGAAACTGAATTTTTGTAAGGCTATAAAGCCATTGTGCATGACTTTAATTTTTGTAAAGCCTTAAGGCCGATATGTGTATGGCCTTTTCTTTTGAAATATTTTAGAAACAAGCATGTGAGTAATCCTTGACATAAGGACTTGTGTTTGCAAAGTACATTATCTATGGTGCTTTTGTAATTGTATGTATGTGTGATCCAAGAGGGCTTTTTGCAACAAATTTATGTATGACAAGAATGAAATGTTTATTTAAGTTATCATTTCTAAAAAGGAGAAGAAATGAAATTTGTACATATTCAAGTTATAAAAATGATACATGATGCTAATGATATATTTTACACAACAGAATGCCTCCTAGACAAGATCCCGAACGAGAAGTAAGAGGCAGAGGCAGACCTAGGAGAAGAGGTAGAACTCCCAACAAGAGGAACAGTCAGATTCAACCACCTCCACCTCGGCTGACCGCAGGATAGAGGAATTATTCTTAAGACAAAACCCTCCTACTTTCAATGGGAAGGTAGTCCGGAAGATCTTGAGCAGGTGGATGAGAACTATCGAGAGAATTTTCACTTTTCTAAGGTGCACAACACAAGAAAGACTATCATGTGTAGCTTTCGGTTAAATGGGCTCTCGATTTACGGTGGGAGGCCAGGAAGAAAACTTTCACAGCAGAGCAGATGGAGGAATTGACTTGGGAAGATTTTAAAAGGGAAGTATATGATAAGTACGTACCGAAGAGTTACAAGAAAAAGAAGGAACATGAATTTTTCTTGTTAAACAGAAAAGATGTCGGTAATCGATTACGATCGCACTTTTGCGAAATGTCTAGAGATATGCATTGAATCAAGTGGACACGGTTTAAAGATGGCCGAGAAATTTAGATCGGGTTAAGGCCGGAGATAAGAATGTCTCTCGGGTCTTGGAGACATGACTTATCTTGAGGCTCTTACACGAGCTTTGGACATTGAGGCGACAATGCGGATGATAAGTCGGGATCGGCTCAGGCGTAATACCATGGACGGAGGAAAGAGAAATGGGATGCTAGTTTTGGTAATAGTAGCGAGGAGGCTTTGAAAACAAAGGTAACAAACAACAGTGGCAGGGGAACTCAACAAATCAAGGGCAAGGATGGAGGAAATCAACCTTTATTCCTCCAACAAAGGGACCACAAGAGCAGCGAAGGGCTCTTCCGTGCCCAAAATGCCGAAAGATGCACACGGGAATGTGCATGGCGGGCAGTGGAAACTGTTTTAGGTGTGGTATGAAAGGACATTACGCAAACTTTTGTCCGGGGATACGTTCGGAAACAATTGTAAGGCCGAACCAACCCGGAAATGTCCAACCGCTGAGGGCTATCCAATTTCAGCCCCAACCTCAACAGCAACTACAGCCGCAACAATGGCAACAACCTCCACAACAATGCAGCAAAGCGGCACAACAACAAATACCACAACAAAGCGGTGGCAACCACCTCGACCTTGAAGACAACAACCACAACGGCAACGTCGGTGACAAGCGGCGGCGGACAACAAAGAATAACGGCCCAAAGAAAGGCAAGCACCATGCCACCGCGAGCTACCTCAAGCTAGGGCGTATGCTTTGCACCGCAACAGAAGCTAACAGACCGGGGAAACTCGCGGTGTATGGGAATCCTTCTCAACATACCTGTTATAGTATTGTTCGACACGGGTGCTTCGCACTCTTTCATAGCAAAATCATGCGTAGATCTGTTGGGACTTAGTGCTATAAAGGCAAATCAGGATATGAGAATCTCTTCACCTATAGGAGGGATTATGACTGTTACACATTTCTGCTCGAACCTAAAGTTGAACTTAGGATCACTAAGGGTTCTAGCAAATAATCTGAACATAATGTCCATGGGTGACGTAGATATAATCCTAGGAATGGACTGGTTAGCTGCAAACCACTCCACGATTCTTTGCAAGGAAAGGAAAATATCATTTCATTTTCCTGGCCAAGAAGCAACGCATTTCCACGGAATCAGCATGGGAAAGAGAGTCCCAATTGTGTCCGCATTGAAGGCAAGGAAAATGATGAATAAGAAAGGATACCATGCTTTTCTCGTTTACCTGAACGGAGAAGAAAAGCCGGAACTGAAGATAGAAGGCATTGAAATTGTCGTGAATTTCGGATGTATTTCTAAGGATCTACCAGATTACCTCACGATAGACAATTGAATTTACCATCGACTTGGAACCGTGATCGACTCCAAAGTCGAAGGCACCCTGAATATTTGCCCCAAAGGAATTGGAAGAACTCGAAAATCCAAATCCAAGAACTGTTGGACCTAGGTTTCATTAGACCTAGTGTTTCGCCTTGGGGGCGCTTTGTATTGTTCGTCAAGAAAAGGATGGATCCTTAAGGATGTGTATAGACTATCGAGAGTCGAACAAGATGGCGCCAAGAATAAATATCCTTTACCAAGAATCGACGATTTGTTCGATCAATTGAGAGGAGCGGTATATTTTCAAAATCGATCTCAAGTCGATACCATCAACTCAAGGTACACCAAGACATAGCTAAAACGCTTCCGAACAAGATATGGCCATTATGAATTTGTAGTTATGCCATTCGGATTAACTAATGCTCCACTGTGTTTATGGACCTCATGAACCGAGTGTTTCATCCGTATTTAGACAAGTTTGTCTTGGTTTTCATAGATGATATTCTCATCTATTCGAAAAATGAGAAAACCATAAAGAACATCTAAGAATGGTGTTACAAACTTTGAGGAATGAAAGATTTTTGCTAAGTTCAGCAAATGCGAATTTTGGCTGAAGGAAGTCATGTTCCTAGGACACATTGTGTCTGTGATGGAATCAAAGTGGATCCACCAAAGTGGAAGAAGGCAAGAATGGAAATCACCGCGAACTCGTAATGAGATCCGAGTTTTCTAGGTTAGGCGGTTATTATAGGAGATTCATTGAGGATTCTCCAAAATAGCAAGACCAATGACCCAATTACTTGAAAAGGAGTTAAGTACACTTGACCGAGGAGTGTGAGGCGAGTTTTCAAGAACTCAAAGAAAAGTTAACAAGTGCACCGGTGTTAGCATTCCCGGAATCAGATAAGGAATATGTGGTTTATACTGACGCCTCAAAGAACGGACTAGGATGCGTTTTGATGCAAGAGGGAAAAGTAATAGCATACGCATCACGACAACTTAGACCACATGAGCTAAACTACCCAACACACGATTTAGAGTTAGCGGCGGGTTCATGCACTTTGAAAATATGGAGACACCATCTCTACGGAGTGAGATGTGAAATCTATCTGAGATCATAAGAGTTTGAAATACTTTTTCGAAAGCGAGAGATCTAAACATGAGGCGTAGAAGATGGCGAACTGGTAAAAGACTACGATTGTGGTATTAATTATCACCCGTAAAGCGAATATAGTAGCCGACGCTTGAGTCGTAAGAATCAAACTCATTTGGGATATCTCTTGACACAAGAAGATAAACTTGCAGAAGAATTCAGCAAATTAAAATTGAATTGATTAAACAAACGAGAGGCGATCAAGAATTGTATTGCTACACTCACCATGACACCGACCTAAGAAAAAGGATCATTGAGAGACAAAGGATTGAGGAAAAGTTGGAAAGATAAGAAAAGAGTGAGAACTCGCGAATTAGAAAATTTCCGAAGCATCGATAATGCTTTAATGTTGAAGGAAGAATATGTGTTCTGATGATGTTGAGATTCGAAAAACATAATGAGTGAGGCTCATGATACACCTTATACCGCCCACCCAGGCAGTACGAAGATGTACCAAGACCTAAAAGAGAAGTTCTGGTGGGAAGGCATGAAACGAGACATAGCTTCTTTCGTAGAACGTTGCCTTGTTTGCCAACAGGTAAAAGCTTTACACCAACGTCCCTACGGGAAGTTACAACCGTTGGGTATACCTGAATGGAAGTGGGACGAAATAACGATGGATTTCGTTACGGATTTACCCAGGTCTAAAAAAGGAAACACTACCATATGGGTAATAGTGGATAGACTCACCAAGTGCGTTCACTTCTTACCAATTCAAAATACATATGGAGCTGATAGACTAGGCCAAATATATGTAAAGGAAGTGATACGGCTACATGGAATACCAAAATCTATTACATCAGATAGAGATTCCAAGTTCACATCGAAATTTTGGATGAGCCTACAAAAAGAATTGGGAACAAAGTTAAACTTGATCTGACATTTCACCCACAAACCGATGGGCGATGAAAGGACAATCCAAACTCGGAAGATATGCTTTGAACCGTAGTATTAGATCGAGGTGCTAAATGGGAAGACATTTTACCTCTTATTGAGTTTGCTACAATAATAGCTATCAATGACGATTGATATGGCCCCATATGAAGCTTTGTATGGCAAAAGTGTAGATCACCACTTTACTGGGATGAAGTAGGTGAAAGGAAAATAATAGGGCCAGAAGCGGTGAATGAAATGATTGAAATCGTCCGACAAGTTAGACAAAGAATCAAGGAAGCTCAAGATAGACAGAAATCCTACGCTGATACGCGTAGATCGGAGCTGCATTTTGAAGTTGGAGATAAAGTATTTCTCAAAGTCTCTCCATCGAAGGGGATCACAAGATTTGGTGTGAAAGGAAAACTAAGACCCCGTTTCATAGGACCATACGAGATCCTAGAAAGAATAGGCTCAGTCGCCTATAAGTTGGCTCTTCCGCCCAACTTGGGAAATGTGCATAATGTTTTTCACGTATCTCAACTAAGGAAATATGTGTACGATCCAAAACACGTGATCCGTCAAGACGACGTAGTTCTCAATCCAGACATGAGTTATGAAGAAGAGCCTATTGCAATAATAGACCATAAAGTTCAACAATTGAGGAATAAATCAATTTCGTTAGTCAAAGTGTTGTGGAATCACCACTTGACGAGAAGAAGCTACGTGGGAGCTAGAAGATACAATGAAGGAACGGTACTTTGTTATTCCTTAAAGGTATACAAATTTCGGGACGAAATTTCTTTTAAGGGGGGTAGGATGTAATAACCCGCAGTTTTTAACAGCCTAATTACGGTCTTTAAAACCCGTAAAATAAAATTTTGCCGTGAAATCAAATCACATATGAAATCGAGTATGATTTCAATTGTTTACAAAGGAATAATTTCCTGTTATACATTCACTCAAGTTAGTGAATGAAAGAAATCGAAAGTTTTAACTTTTATCGGCAGTACATTTTTAACGTCGAATGCATATCGACTGTTGAAATGTCACGATATTTCTTAAGCAATCAAGCTTGGAATTATATTCCATTATTAATGGAATATTTTTATAATGAGATTACGAGTATTTACGACCATTTTAAAGATGAGTCGATACGTAACGTTTTGAGACGTTTTCAAACGTCAACGTTTAGAGATAAGATGAAAGATGGTTTTAATGATCAAGAAACTTTAGGAAATTATTTCCTATGATATTTTAATGATATTACAGTACTAATAAGCATTTATTTAATGCTTGAACATTAGGATGAATAAAAAGCTCTACCTTAGTTTCAAAACCCTAATATTATGAAATTAGGTTTTCTTGAAAATTTTTGCTCTAACTAATTATCCTATGCTATAATTATTATTTAAATTATATACCAAGGTGCACAAACTCATGAATGACATGAAATAAAATTTCTAAACTATGATCAACCCAAATGGCCGATAGCCATTTATTTTGTGCATAAGTTGAATTATTTTCTTCCCTTATACTATTTAATTAATCCATGATATTAAATATCATCTAAATCATATATTATGATTTATAGATCTATGATTAGCATGAAATAAGAATTTTAACATAAAGTTTGGCCAAATGGCCGAGAGCTATGTATATATTTATATCAAAGTGTAATTTTTATTTTATCACTCCTATATATATATATAGGTATATATTCAGATTTTGCATCACCAAATCTTCCATTAGTGATGTATTATAGCTAGTTTCAAGAAGATTTGTGTGTAAGACACTCATGATTAGTATCCACTAACAACATAAAATAATACAAGAAATTGGAAGGTCTCCCTTGTGTATGAGAGAGAGAGGGGCGAGACATAGGGGAGCTTAAGGGGTGGGATACCTTCAGATTTTTCCCATTCCCAATCTCACTCAACCATCCATACACTCAAACACTCCCATCTCTCTCAAGCATCCTCACTTTCTCTCTCAAACTCTCTCTTCTCCCCCATTTTTTTTTTCTGCCAGCCGAGAGCTCCCTCTTCTTCTCCAAGCTTCATTTCTTCTTCTCTTCTTCTATACCACACATCCATACCTTGTACCTTGTCCACTTAAGCTATACCAACAAGGTAGGTGTCGATCAAAGGCTTGGTTGTTCTTGAACCTTTGAAAATTTTTCGAAACATAGCTTAAGTTTATGCATGTGTTCTTGAAGAACTTTGATGATAATGTTTTGCTATTGCATGTGTATTGATGATAAGAAGTATGTTGATTATGTGTTCTTATTTTCATGTGAATTGCATGTGGGTTTTGCCTTCAAGAAATTTCAAATCCATGGCTACAATGTATGCTAGTGATATGAAGCAATGTATTGTGAAGCCTTGAACATGTTTTAAAATTTTAATCAAATATGTATGAAATTCTTCTAAATGGCCGAGACCTATGATAGGTTACATGAGATTGATTTTGTGATTTATAATGTTATATGTGTTCATAGTAGTTACCTTGAAAATTTTAGAAAATTCATGCCCAATTTCTTACAAAACCGAGAGCATATGAATATTGTGTAAGCATATGATTTTATTTTTATACATGCAATTGGATATTATTGATCTATGATGTTTTGAGAATGCATATCAATTTATTTGAAAATTTTAGAAAGCTTATGCTATTTTTGAAAATAATCGTGAATAACACATGAATATATGTTGATATAAAATTTTAATTAAGACATGCAATAAAATATTATTGATCTAGGATGTAAATCATGCACTATATGTTTTGTTTAGAAATTTTGGATAATCATATCCATTTTTGTTAAAAGGCGAGACATATACATGCCCATATGTTGGTGTATGATTTAAATTTAAGACATGCAATGGTGTATTAGTGATCTAGGACATGAATTTTTATACCCTATGATTTAATTAGAATTTTGAAAATTCTATCTATTATTTTAAAAAGGGCGAGACATATATATATACACATGTTAGTGTGTAATTTTATTTTGTGACATGCAATGTTATATTGTTGTTCTAAAATGTGTTTTATGCATCTTATGATTTTGTTAAAATTTTGAAGATCAATTACACATTTGTTTCAAAAAACCGATGAGTTATCGTAATACCCGCAGAATTAGATGCCTAATTACGGTATTTAAAACCCGTAAATTAGAAATTCACGAGATGATTCAATCCATAAGATATCGAATAATGATTTCGATTATTTACGAAGGAATGAATTCTATTTTATATTCATGGAGAATTGTGAATTAAGAAATAAAAGTATTTGAAGTATATCGGTCGATTATTTTAACGTCGATCGCGATCGATAGTTAAAATTCATGATATTTTCTAAGCAATTAAGCTTAGAATTAAATTCCATTATTAATGGAATAATGTAATAAAGTGATGACGACCATTTCAAGATGAGTCGATAATGAACGTTTTGCAACGCTTTCAAACGTTAACGCTTTGAGATGAAACGAAAAGCGCTTTAATCGATCAAGAAATTATAGGAATTAATTTCCTATGATTAGTATATGTAATTACAGTATTATTAAGCATTAAATCAATGCTAGATCAACAAGAATTGATAGTGACTAATTTTCAAACGCTCGAAACCCTAATTTTCGAACTCGATTTTTATCGTATAAAATGATGTCATTAATTTATCCTATGATATTAATTATCATCTAAATCATATACTATGATGCATATATCTATGTTTAACATGAAAAATAAAATTTAGTCTATGTTTGGGCATAAGGGCCGAAAATGTTATATGTGTGTAACAAATGTATGTTAATCTTCCCACTTTTGCATATATCTACTATATGGCAATGTGATTAATTAAATGGTCTAATTAAATGATTAAAACCTGATTTATATACATATATATGTGTACAAGGTCGTGCATGTGTGTGTGTGTAGAGTGAGAGTGTGTGATGTTGTGCAAGTGTAGTGGTGCATGGTGAAATAGGAACACTTGTCACCTCTCCACCCCATACCTCTCCCACCACCTAACACCACCCCTCACACCCCTCATTTCAGACGTCCCCCTTCACTCTCTCATCTCCTCCCTCTCTCAAAAATCTGCAAGGGAGTTGAGAGCTCTCCCCCACTCCTCCACTTCTCACGGCAGCAAGGCTCCTCAAAGTGGACAGCCCCAATCCACTCTTCATCCCTCTCGATTCTCTGCCAATTTCGTGGCTAAGGTAGATACCACCTCCTTAGATCCTAGGGATGATCAAGATATACACATGCATGTTCATCAATATGCTTGAATGTGTTGGGTCTATGCTTGAAAGTGATTGCATGTTGGTTTTATAGGTAGATTCAAGACTTTTGATCATTGCATGTTGATTACCTGGACGAACAGTAACTTCAAGAATTTATTTGACTAAGTTTCAGTGGTCCGATGATTGTGAATTTTGATATGTTGAAATTATATGTGTCTAGTATGCCTCTGTAAAATTTCAAGTCAATCCAACTTGATTTACTATTTTAATTGTATTTTTCAAAACACTGCACAAATCTGGGAAATTTCCGTGTTCATCACCCATAGTGCGTGGCTTTCGTTTTAAGTTTGGATAATGATAAAACTCTGAAATTTGGCAGAAACATAATTCATAATGTCTAGAAGATTCATGTAAATTTTAAGAATTTTCTAAAATCTTTACTATTTATTCCAGATTTTACAAGCTAACTGCACAAAATTGTCACGGGAGTGATAGCTTGTGGTAAAATATTTTATCTCCCAATCTATTGTGAATCATTGGGTGAGGCTTTTCTGGATAAAACTAGACTTAAGTGGCTTTTCAATATGATTGGTTTCATTTCCAGATTCATTATAATGAACTCACGGTGAATTTTAAAGTTGATGCATTTCAGTAAGCCTTTTGAACAAACTGCCTTAGAAAATTTTTCATATAATAGGCTGTTCGAGTATGACTTTACGTGAGGTGTTCAAGCCATTTTAGTCCGATTTGGACTTGGGTTTCTTCATAAGAAATGTTCCTCACCATGTCTAGTTATGATCTGGAAAGTTTGATCCCAAACCAAGTTTTATAGGTATACCTTTCATCGACCCAAAGTCACCTACTGAAACTGTCCATGTCCAACTAGTCAACTTTGGACTTATGTATTTCTCAATGCGTCAGATATTTTCCAGTATGGTCTTCATGAAATATGTAGTACTTGTTACAAGGTTTCTAAATTGGTAGCCTGCAGCCATTTTGGCATTTTGAGTCAAAAGTTACGAGCCTCGCAAAACCCCTCGTCGTTAAGCTAAAACTGAAACTTCTGAAAATTTTTCTAAGTATAGAAGTCAGTTTGAGTTGCCCACTTTGAGACCCTATATCTTCAGAACCACGACTCTTTTGGATTTAATTCCTTCTTAGAACTTGTAGTACATGTTTAGAGGTTTCCAGAATGTATCTTTGTGCGACCATACGTATTCTGAATCGAGAGTTATGGATCGTCAAAGTACGTCACTTGGGTTGTTTCAAGCTGTTTTTGCTGAAATTAAAAACACTTGAAATTTGACTAAGTGTTGGAAACCCCTATGTGAAGTATGCCTTATGTGACTAACATGCTATTAATCGATGCATTCATTATGTTATGTCGCAAGGTACGATAAAGCATTAATAGATGCACGAATTATGATAAAACGAGACAATACGATATTTTTACGGGAGCATGCCTTAACGTGAAATGTTTGACTAGGTGCTCCTACATGCTCAATTGAGTGTATATCATACCTGGATATACACTAAAGTAGAAATATGGGTTCTAAGACCCGATGGATATTTCAACTCCAAAACCTCAAGGCCAGGAATAGATAGGCTAAGCCTAGGGCTTGCATTCCAAGAAATCGATTTAGACAATCGACAGTCCAGGTGGGCTTTACTCTACTCAAAAATAAAATGCTTTTGAAATATTTATTTACGATGCTTATTTCAACTGTTGATAAAATGTTTACAAGATTACCTGCCAAAATATTTATGTTTTGTGTATGTATCCTATCCATGAGATGTTATGAAATGTTATGAATGTTGTTGGGTCGCTCCCAACTTATGAATGAAATTGATATCGGATCCTATGCTGGAAGGACAATACCTGGCTAGGATTAACGTGTACACTAAGGTGACCGTGTCTTTGTAGAAGGACACCACGGCGGTCACGGCGTCAGTAGAGGAGGCCTCCTTCACGACGCTCGACTATGATGTTATGATGAATGATGATAAGGATATGGATCATACACACCAAGAAAATGCCCGCCAGCGATGATTTTATGAATCGATAAAATGCTTTAGTAAGCGCAAGGCATTTTCAACTAAAACCCTGTGTCTTACCATGATGTGGCGGTGTAATATAAAATGATAAAATGTTTTGGCATGAGTCCACCGAGTGCATTCTTGTACTCACCGCATGTTTGTTTTTAAATGTGCAGGTTGAGCAGATGATGGATGGAGCAGTGTTGAGCAATAGGAATGTTGTCGCTGATATGTTTAAACCTTGATAGTACATCGTCATATGTACTTATCACATGCCTTCCGCTGCTAGAACTTAAATTATGTACTAAAGTCCAACAACATACTTGTCGTATGTACTACGCTTTTTATTAAAGAGAGTCTCCATGTTGGTTCATCCATGTTTGCAGTTATAGTCCCTGCTAATCTGTACTTAGGATTGTGGGGCTGTGACAGAGTGGTATCAGAGCAGTTCGCTCTTGAACCCAAAATCTTCTTTAAGGTTAAGTCTAGATTGAGTCATTATACTTCTAGAGATCAGCTGACAATGCTCAACACTCCATCACATCAAGCTCAACCGAAATGAGGTAAATAACTCTTTTCCCAAAGTTTTGAAAATTAGCCTGGCCGGACGAATGTTTATGAAATGATTTTTTTTAAATAAAATGAAAAGTTTGAAGTGAAGGATGATTGAAATGATCTTTGAAAAGAAATGAAAGCTATGAGAACGGTTGAAAATGAATGATATGACAAATGACTTGTCTAGAAAGTTATGAAAAGAAGGAAAATATAAGAAAGATGATGACAATGATATGAGAAAGTTTTGGCACGATATGCCAAAGATGAAATGTTTGAATTTCTGAAATGTAATAAGGGTTCATTATTATGAACGAAGCTATGATTATTCATGTTTTAAAATGATTGAGATTGGACATTGAATTGTCAAATATGATATGTTGAATTCTTTAAATTCAACGAAATACGTGCGTACAGATGAGCTACACATGAATATTCGAAGTTTTACTTCAATCTCAAAGTTGATTGTGATGATGAGCATGCTAGTTCAACAGAACGTAGACTTTATAAGACGCATGATCCCTTTCTACGAAAGAACATAGAAGTAAGAACTTCCTTCCATTACAAGAACAAGAGTAACGATGGATTTGAGAACTTCATTCCATCTTGAGTGAGGAAAAGTGAAAGATTTATACGAAATTGTTCGACCTCGACATGTACGACCTCGGCTTCGACATCGGCATGTGCGACTGTCGACTTCGAAATCGGCATTTATAACATCGCCTTTGACATATCGACTGGGGAAGTTTGTCTGACCTCGGTGTCGGCAATATTCTGTACTACCTCGGCATCGGTAACGGCATGCACGAACTTGGTGTCGGCATCGTTTATGACTTCGGCGCGAACGCGTGTAAATTTCCCTGCACTGCGCAGTGATTTTGTTTTGACTCGTTCTCGGTCGTGTGAACTCCGATTTACGTATGGTTTTCGCCTACGTGCTCCTAATGCACTGTACTTCATTTCTTATGGAGGACCAAATTCCTGATTCCTATTCCAGAATTCATGAGAATCAGTTGAAGTTAGTTCTATGATTTTAAAAGAGTAAGACTGTTATAGTATGATACGAATCCTAGAATGTTACTAAGAAAGTAAAACCTTCAGTAATACAAGTAGAACCTTGACATACATGAGAACTTTGTTGATGACCTATTACGGGTATATAAGCTTTCAAATTATATCCATTATCCAATTTCTGTCATTGAGTTTAACTCTATGACCTAGTTCCAATTGAGAAATCATTCGAGTTTCTCACTTCTTCTGAAGAAAATTCCAACTCAAAAATTTACAAAGTGTCCTTTTGAACCCAAAGCCTTGTGTGACTGAGGGTATAATTGTGACGGGTCTGGCCAGCCCATATGACCAAAGAAATCTCAGTAGTCGTCATTCTGGTCTTCGGACCCTAGAGCCCCATTTATTTAGTCCAAGGAACATATCGATTCAATCTTTGAAAAGATGTTATCTTGATGGATGAAACAATACCTTTGTAAGTAGTCGTGATAATCTCTTCTCGACTCTTGAAACCATCAAGTAAGATGAAAGTTGACTTACATTGTCACCTAAGTGCGAATTAGTAAAGCGATCAATATTAGACATGAAATAGGTTGACTTATTTTAGTCACCCAAAAGTTTCAGACTAGTAAAGTGATAGACATCAAGAAATTATGATATAAAGAAAATCTCATGAGATGAGATATTTATTTTCCTATGGCACACATGATGTGATGACCATGATGGGCTTTACCAAGATTGATGACAAGAAGTTATGCCTTCATATGATCAAGTATGATAACGGTTAAGAATAAGATACTCTTTAGCATTAAATGCAAAGAGTAAAAGTAAAGAAAAGTATATGATATCTGTGGGATATGAATTTCCCTTATTATGTCATGACGAGAGCAATTACAACTTATCTTTAAGATAGTTGGATGTCCTTTAAACCTCGTTAGTAAGTTGGACATGTTTAAAAAGAATGAAGATGCATACAAGATATTCTTTTCAAAGAATATATATATATATAAGGAAATGATAGCGTCTCAGACAATAAATCTCCCGCCTTATACCTCAGTCAATGAGATTATGCTTGAGCATAATTGATTCCGAGTAATTAAAACTTAGTTAAACAAAAGATAATGAGATTGAGAGATCATAATCATTGAGATGTGTGAATAGCTAGGATATCCCTAGTATGTGAATTAAGTATGGAGGAAATAACTCCGAAGTCAAGACATGGTAATGAGATGCTTAGAATTAAGTTATGGTGTACGAATGAACTACCCTACCAAGCCATATGACGATGATAACGATTCTAGTCTTGAAAGTGGGAACTGAAGTATAACGAAAGTAAGATTACTTTCAGATACCATGCTCAAGAAAACAGACAAAAGTCAAAAATAGCAGAAGAAATTACGAATTATACAATTAGATAGTTCCTGATATGACATAAGTTTCAGAAATGTTATGACTTCGATAAGTAAGGTAATTCCCTTGAAGTAAGGAAACAGATTAAGAAATAGATTCATTATTTTGAAATAAATCTTAATACTCTAAGTTATAATGACACGAAACGCTTGTCTTGTGTAACTTAATAGTTAACAAGCAAGATAGCTTCTATAGATCCTGCAAAGGAAATCCAACCAAGAGAACACAGGAAGAGATCCACATTGAGGGACTTTAAGATAAATCCAATTGAAAGATTATCCTCACACATTGTGACGATCAAGAAATGGGATATTAAGTATCTCGACATGGAAATGAAGAAATCATTGAATGTCGAGAAAATAGTAAAGATATTTGACGTCAAAGCAAAAGTATAATACATCCCCAGTGGACAAAGGATTTTATCTTATGCGAAATTGCATGATGAATCAATAAAAGATTAAGAAGAAATGACGATATCCAAAGGAGAATTAAATCATTCATATTGGATTAGGAATGAATGATAGTGATAGAAACATGACGATCTCTAAGATGAGACTTAGTTATGGAAATATATCAATATCAAAGGATAAGTTGATGTAAACCTAACCATGAATGCTATTAGTAAAAGCATAACGATACTAATACCGAGAAGTATAAAGTGAATGAGGCAACAGAAGGCCATAGAAAGGGAACATGATGTCCCAATGGAAAGGACAAGGACATATGAAAAAGATATTTACTTGAATAGACGGGAACACCGTAGACCAAAGCCTATACCTTGCATCGAAAACAGAACAAACAAAACCCAAAAGGCATGATAGGTATGAGGAAAATTCCTCAGAATACCTATAAGATTTTGTTCAATGTAAATGCTTCGCTTTTGACATCGCACAAGTATGCGTAGAAGCGATAGAACCCAACTCAGGGTAAGCGAATCAAGAAATGAAAATCCCCTTACCTACACGAGAATTTTGACCATCGCAAGTGTTGCTCAAGCTCAGAATTGAACCTAGAATTGCTTAAAGTGCTATCCAATGATTTGGATCATTATATCTATGTGGAACGTAGATATAACTTTAGAGACAAGAAGTTTAGGAAATGGCTGTCATTCATGTGATTAGTGACCTGGGCCTAGCCATTTCGTTAGGGGTTTTACATGACAGAATATCAGTACCCACTGTTCGCCTATGCGAATATCTTTAAGGCAACATACGACTGAAGATGTAAAACGTAAAATGGGGATTAAGATAAGAGTCATGAGTCATCTACGGGTTATATATGTCTTAAAGTGTATGATTCTTTAAGAGATCCTTCTTGTTTAGAAATCCTCCATTGCTTAAATTAAGTCGGATTTATCTAAAATATCCGCTACGTATGATAAGAAAAGAGAGTTTAACGGTAAGAGTTAACCCCAAGGCCTACAAGGTTATAACTCACACGAGCATATCGGCTCTTTTATTATGAACTAGGCATGGATTCGTAATGCTTTGAAGAAATTTTGCACCTCGGACCGGATGCTCGAACTATAGAGTGTCAAATGAGGATGGTACCCAACGACGATTCATCATTTGCCAACAGATTAGCGAAATTTTGCAAAAGAAGTATCAAGAGAATATTTTCTCCATGATAAAATTCCAAAGCCCGGACGGACTTACCAGATTTGTCAATGTGCTCAAGTATACATATAATGCGTGGAACAACACCTACGAGTACTTGTCCCGGACCTCGCAAGTTACACAAAGACGACATAAAGGAATGGTTGTACCATGATGTTCCAAACGCCGTCCTACATCCTGTGCCATCAATGGTACCAGAAAGAGACGAGAAGGGCAAAAGGACAAAATCTTATCGCCCTCGAAGATTAGGAGAATTACCGCTACCAACCCAACCATACTTTCTGATAAAAGTAACACCAACTTCTAGTATTGAAGAAGAAACGGGGAGCAGCTTGACCCCTGGCTCTCTGAAAGAGAATAATCATCGAAATATGAAACAAAAACGTACTTGGAGAAAGACAAGTTTCCAAGGAGGAGTACGACTCCGACAAAGGTCACTCGGAGACCTAGAATCCTAGGATCCTATGAGACTTATATGTAAATAATGGTTTATGATGAAAATGATGTGATTATAATATGTAAAATAAACGTAGTTCGGAAGAATTTATGAATATGGTGAAAAAGTGCCAAAGTTTTGAGTGTAAAAAGAGCTGACGCCTTGAATCGGTCACCAAGAGACCGACCGTAAGTAATGTACTAAATGTCCTCACCGAGGCATTATGATATAATGTTATATGGACTTGAAGAATGGTATCCGAAATACGGAAATGAATTGTTCCGTATAAGATATGGTTACTATGAGATAATAGTTACGTCATTCGGACTAACCAATGCACCAGCCCTGTTTATGAACCTAAAAAAAAATCGAGTGTTTCACAAATACCTAGATAATTTTTATCTCAATCCTCATAGATGATGTTCTTATCTATTCAAAGGACGAGAAAGAACATAAAGAAAATCGAAGGCTGTCTTACGACTTTTAAGAGCCGGGCGAATTTTGCCAAATACAGTTTTGTAAATTTCGGCTTAAAAGAGAAATATTCCTCAGGCACATAGTGTCTTTAAAAGAGAACAATGTAGATCTGACAAAGGACAAAACAATTAAAGATGAAAGACGTCAATGACCTAAAATAAGATCATGAATTTTATAGATTAATTGACTTCTATTAGAGATCTATTAAGAACTCTCTAAGGTAACAAGACCAATAAGATAGTTACCCCAAAATAGAGTCACAATTCTCACGGATTAATAAAAGTAAGGCAATGTATTAATATGAGATAAATAATAACTTATGTGTCACGATGACTTAGGCCACATGAACAGAATTTCCCAACTCATGACTTGAAATAGTGACAGAATCTGAGTTAAGAAAAAAAGATCGTCGAGAGACAAAGGATGGAGGAAAAGTTAGAAAAGATCCGAGAAATGGTAAGGACTGGAGGATTTAAGAACTTCCAGGAGGCGTCAGACAACGCCTTATTGTCTGATGGAAGAATATGCGTTCCAGACGACGCAAAACTTCAAAATGAAATAATGATTGAGGCTCACAATACACCCTACACCGCCCACCCAGATAGTACTAAGATGTACCAAGACCCGAAAGAAAATTTTTGATGGGAAGGCATGAAACGAGACATAGCTTCTTTCGTGGAACACTGTCTTGTTTGCCAGCAGATGAAAGCGTTACACCAACGTCCATACGGAAAGTTACAGCCGTTGGAAATACCCGAGTGGAAATGGGATGAAATAACGATGGACTTCGTTACGAACTTACCCAAATCAAAAAGAGGGAACACCGCCATATGGGTAATTGTTGATAGACTCACCAAGAGTGCTCACTTCCTACCAATCCAAAGTACTTAGGGATCTGACAAGTTAGCCCAGCTGTATGTAAAGGAGATTATACGACTTCACGGAGTGCCAAAATCTATTACCTCTGATAGTAACAGTAGTATAAATACCAAAGTCGCGAGGACATCACTCCTATAACAATAAGTTAAGAACCCTTCACAATTCACAAAAGTTGAAGTTACTCGTCGAGCAAAGAAACTTGGATACAGGATAGAAAAGATGGCTCGAATCAGTAAAAGATTATAATTATGATAAATGATCACCTATGAACAATTAATGTAGAATCTAATGCCTAAGTTATAAAATTCAGTCTAAATTATGGTATGTCCTTATAGAAAAGGAAAACTCATTGGAAAGATTAAGAAAAACGAAAACAGTAATAGTCGGGCAATCACGGACAAATGTAAGTAGTATTGCCACAACCAAGGTGAAATATGACTAAAAAGATAGAATGAATATGGGAATAGAATACGAATTAAGATAAGAAATGAAGAGCTGAAGGATTTTAAGGAGCGTTGGACAATGTTATATTGTCTAAGAGAAAGATATACATATATTTCCAAGCAATAATAAGCTTAGAAATGAAACCAAGAATGAATTTCATGATCCTTCTCATACCGCCCAACCAGACATTATTAAGTGACATTGTGAATTATGAGAAAGGTTAGATAGGAAGGAATGAGATAAGATATAATCATATTGTCGAGCAGTGTCTCGGTTATCAATAAGTAAAGGCATTGTATCAAAAGCCTTATAAGAAAGTATAATCTCTAGAACTACACGAATGAAAATAGAATGATATAGAAATAGATCTTATGACAGATTTTACCAAAGTCATAAAGAAGTCGCACTACTATATGGCTAGTAGTGGATCGACTCGCCAATTATGTTTTGTCTCGCCTATTCGGATGACTCATAGATCCGATAAGTTAGCTCACCGACATAAAGGAAATCGTATATTTACAAGGAGTACCAAAACCTATCAGTTCAGATAGAGACTTCAAGAGTACCCCTAGATTTGGAACTAACTCACAAAAGGAGTTAGATACGAGGTTAAGCCTTAACATAGATGTCCACCACGCATGCATAGACAATCGAAAGCGACAAGATGAACGTTTAAGGATACGATAGAACATAAGTGTTAAACCAAGATGCAAGTGAGAACGTATTGTACCACTTGGTAAGTTTACGTACGACCATAGCTACCAAATAACGATCAATGTAGCCTTATGAGGCGTATTATGAAAAGAGTTATCGATCACCACTTTATTGTAATAAAGTAGGTGAGAGAAAAGGTATAAAGTCCTGACGGCATGTTTAAACGATCGAGATACCTAATAAGGCAAAGAATAAGAAAAGCCCGAGACAGACAAAAGTCTTACGTTGATACGCGTAAATTTGAACTGCATTTTTAAATGCGAAATCAAAATCTCTTAAGATTTCCCCGTCTAGAGAGATTATAAGTTTAGATACAAGAATGTTGAGACCACATTTTATAGGACCTTACGAGCTCCTAGCAATGATAGGCCTAGTAGCCTATAGCTGATACTTCCACCACATTTGGGAGGGAAGTACGAAATGTATTCCACGTGTCACAGTTAAAGAAATACGAAAATGACCCAATTCTCGTAAACCAACATGATGATGTGACCTTTGACTCAGATGAGTTATGATGAAAATCTACGACTAATTTGATCGTACGATTCAACGATTAAAGAAGCAAGTTTGGGTCTTATAATGAAAGTCCAATGGAAGAACCATGGACGAAAGAAAAGCACATAGAAGGTTATGATGTTATGATGTTAAGATGCCCATACTTTATGAGGTAAGCAAATTTCGGGACGAAATTTCTTTTAAGGGGGGTAGGATGTAATACCCCGCAGAATTAGATGCCTAATTACGGTATTTAAAACCCGTAAATTAGAAATTACCGAGATGATTCAATCCATAAGATATCGAATAATGATTTCGATTATTTACGAAGGAATGAATTCTATTTTATATTCATGGAGAATTGTGAATTAAGAAATAAAAGTATTTGAAGTATATCGGCGATTATTTTAACGTCGATCGCGATCGATAGTTAAAATTATGATATTTTCTAAGCAATTAAGCTTAGAATTAAATTCCATTATTAATGGAATAATGTAATAAAGTGATGACGACCATTTCAAGATGAGTCGATAATGAACGCTTTGCAACGCTTTCAAACGTTAACGCTTTGAGATGAAACGAAAAGCGCTTTTAATCGATCAAGAAATTATAGGAATTAATTTCCTATGATTAGTATATGTAATTACAGTATTATTAAGCATTAAATCAATGCTAGATCAACAAGAATTGATAGTGACTAATTTTCAAACGCTCGAAAACCCTAATTTTCGAACTCGATTTTTATCGTATAAAATGATGTCATTAATTTATCCTATGATATTAATTATCATCTAAATCATATACTATGATGCATATATCTATGTTTAACATGAAAAATAAAATTTAGTCTATGTTTGGGCATAAGGGCCGAAAATGTTATATGTGTGTAACAAATGTATGTTAATCTTCCCACTTTTGCATATATCTACTATATGGCAATGTGATTAATTAAATGGTCTAATTAAATGATTAAAACCTGATTTATATACATATATATGTGTACAAGGTCGTGCATGTGTGTGTGTGTAGAGTGAGAGTGTGATGTTGTGCAAGTGTAGTGGTGCATGGTGAAATAGGAACACTTGTCACCTCTCCACCCCATACCTCTCCCACCACCTAACACCACCCTCACACCCCTCATTTCAGACGTCCCCTTCACTCTCTCATCTCCTCCTCTCTCAAAATCTGCAAGGAGTTGAGAGCTCTCCCCACTCCTCCACTTCTCACGGCAGAAGGCTCCTCAAAGTGGACAGCCCCAATCCACTCTTCATCCCTCTCGATTCTCTGCCAATTTCGTGGCTAAGGTAGATACCACCTCCTTAGATCCTAGGGATGATCAAGATATACACATGCATGTTCATCAATATGCTTGAATGTGTTGGGTCTATGCTTGAAAGTGATTGCATGTTGGTTTTATAGGTAGATTCAAGACTTTTGATCATTGCATGTTGATTACCTGGACGAACAGTAACTTCAAGAATTTATTTGACTAAGTTTCAGTGGTCCGATGATTGTGAATTTTGATATGTTGAAATTATATGTGTCTAGTATGCCTCTGTAAAATTTCAAGTCAATCCAACTTGATTTACTATTTTAATTGTATTTTTCAAAAACACTGCACAAATCTGGGAAATTTCCGTGTTCATCACCCATAGTGCGTGGCTTTCGTTTTAAGTTTGGATAATGATAAAACTCTGAAATTTGGCAGAAACATAATTCATAATGTCTAGAAGATTCATGTAAATTTTAAGAATTTTCTAAAAATCTTTACTATTTATTCCAGATTTTACAAGCTAACTGCACAAAATTGTCACGGGAGTGATAGCTTGTGGTAAAATATTTTTATCTCCCAATCTATTGTGAATCATTGGGTGAGGCTTTTTCTGGATAAAACTAGACTTAAGTGGCTTTTCAATATGATTGGTTTCATTTCCAGATTCATTATAATGAACTCACGGTGAATTTTTAAAGTTGATGCATTTCAGTAAGCCTTTTTGAACAAACTGCCTTAGAAAATTTTTCATATAATAGGCTGTTCGAGTATGACTTTACGTGAGGTGTTCAAGCCATTTTAGTCCGATTTGGACTTGGGTTTCTTCATAAGAAATGTTCCTCACCATGTCTAGTTATGATCTGGAAAGTTTGATCCCAAACCAAGTTTTATAGGTATACCTTTCATCGACCCAAAGTCACCTACTGAAACTGTCCATGTCCAACTAGTCAACTTTGGACTTATGTATTTCTCAATGCGTCAGATATTTTCCAGTATGGTCTTCATGAAATATGTAGTACTTGTTACAAGGTTTCTAAATTGGTAGCCTGCAGCCATTTTGGCATTTTGAGTCAAAAGTTACGAGCCTCATAAAACCCCTCGTCGTTAAGCTAAAACTGAAACTTCTGAAAATTTTTCTAAGTATAGAAGTCAGTTTGAGTTGCCCACTTTGAGACCCTATATCTTCAGAACCACGACTCTTTTGGATTTAATTCTTCTTAGAACTTGTAGTACATGTTTAGAGGTTTCCAGAATGTATCTTTGTGCGACCATACGTATTCTGAATCGAGAGTTATGGATCGTCAAAGCACGTCACTTGGGTTGTTTCAAGCTGTTTTTGCTGAAATTAAAACACTTGAAATTTGACTAAGTGTTGGAAACCCTATGTGAAGTATGCCTTATGTGACTAACATGCTATTAATCGATGCATTCATTATGTTATGTCGCAAGGTACGATAAAGCATTAATAGATGCACGAATTATGATAAAACGAGACAATACGATATTTTTACTTTAGCACGCCTTAACGTGAAATGTTTGACTAGGTGCTCCTACATGCTCAATTGAGTGTATATCATACCGGATATACACTAAAGTAGAAATATGGGTTCTAAGACCGATGGATATTTCAACTCCAAAACCTCAAGGCCGTGAATAGATAGGCTAAGCTGGGGCTTGCATTCCAAGAAATCGATTTAGACAATCGACATCCAGTGGGCTTTACTCTACTCAAAAATAAAATGCTTTTGAAATATTTATTTACGATGCTTATTTCAACTGTTGATAAAATGTTTACAAGATTACCGCCAAAATATTTATGTTTTGTGTATGTATCCTATCCATGAGATGTTATGAAATGTTATGAATGTTGTTGGGTCGCCCCAACTTATGAATGAAATTGATATCGGATCCTATGCCGGAAGGACAATACCGCTAGGATTAACGTGTACACTAAGGTGACCGTGTCTTTGTAAGGACACCACGGCCGGTCACGGCGTCGTGAGGAGGCCTCCTTCACGACGCTCGACTATGATGTTATGATGAATGATGATAAGGATATGGATCATACACACTAAGAAAATGCCCGGCCAGCGATGATTTTATGAATCGATAAAATGCTTTAGTAAGCGCAAGGCATTTTCAACTAAAACCCTTGTGTCTTACCATGATGTGGCGAAGTAATATAAAATGATAAAATGTTTTGGCATGAGTCCACCGAGTGCATTCTTGTACTCACCGCATGTTTGTTTTAAATGTGCAGTTGAGCGGATGATGGATGGAGCGGTGTTGAGCAATAGGAATGTTGTCGATATGTTTAAACCTTGATAGTACATCGTCATATGTACTTATCACATGCCTTCCGCCGCTAGAACTTAAATTATGTACTAAAGTCCAACAACATACTTGTCGATGTACTACGCTTTTATTAAAGAGAGTCTCCATGTTGGTTCATCCATGTTTGCGCTTATAGTCCCCGCTAATCAGACTTAGGATTGTGGGGTGTGTGACATTCTACACACTCAAATGGTGATGATCAAATGGTCTTTGATGCATATTATGATGTAATGTTGCTACACTATAGTTTATGAGCATGATATATATGTTGGAAATTTTATAAAATATTTAATGTGTAATATGTAAAGGTAGAGTTATATACCATTATTTATATGGTGTATAAATGTCATATTATGGATTATATGACATAAAAATATCATGGACTAATGTTTAGACCTTGTAGTAATTTATTTAAATTTTAGAAAAATGTTGAGCATTTTTAAAATGCCGAGACCTTATTAAATAATAAGGTGATATTCAAAGATTGTTTGGTTGATATTATGACATATTAATGACCATAGTGTATATTAATACACTACATAATATTAGAAAAATTTAAACATCATTTGGTAATTTATTATAATTAATGAGGATATTTAAAGATTTTCAAGATTTTTAAACCTTTTAAATCAAGTTTATTAATAAATTATATGTCTAAATATTATTTTAGACATATTTGGAAAATTTTCAAATTATTTAAGTTATAAAACTTAAAATAGCCGTGAGCTATTTTAAAATAGAAATAAGGATTTTAAATCCTTAAATTCATTTTTATAATGAATTATGTGTTTAAAATTTTTTTTAAACATATTAAAACAGTTTATAAAAGAAATCAATTAGAAATTGATTTTCAAAAGAATTTAATGTTAAAATATGACTTAGTAATTAAATTACTAAGAAAAGTCAAAATTGTCGACTTTTGAAATCAACGTCTGAAATACGTCCGATAAATACGCTAATACACGTAAGACGATCTTTTACTAATGATATCACGTTGATATGGAAGGATTTCATATTTAAAGTCGTGAAATCGAAAACGTGAGAAAACGCCGACCATTTACCAAGAAGGGTAAATTGGTCATTTATAACCCATATCTCGTTTCTATCGAAGAACGAGGAATGTTAAATTGATACGCGTTTGAGAAACTAATTAAATTCATTAAGAATTAATTCACGTCGATATGAAATATCGAATTGATTATAGACTTTGTAAGTCTCGAACCACGTATTAACCGCCAATCTAAAGTACGGATTGATAATGTGATGACATGATAATAAGGGACGGATCATGGCCAAGCAACTTTTAAAACTCATGAAAATATTAAGAACATAAATAAAACCTGATAAGGAGAATGATAAATGTTTTCTTATAATATATCAAAAGATTGAGCTCGATTCAGATGTGACCATACAACGAATTCATATAACTATATGACCAACTAAATCTATAACAAGAGGGTTCGATCGATCCAAAGGTGATACAACGAATCAATAATCAAAATCTATAACTATGTGTTTCAATAATCAAAACAATGAAAGCATGTGAATGCATATATGACGATATGCATTCAAGGTTAAACTATATCGACGACAAAACTCCGATCGCTCAACACTTGTCCATCCATCGTCACCAACCTCGCACATTTAAAACAACATGCAGGCTAAGTACAAGAATGCACTTAGTGGACTCATGCCAAAATACTTTTATTAAATTACATCGCCCATTAGTATAACACGAGGGTTTTAGTAGAAATAACTCGTGAATACCAAAATACTTTATCACTTTTCAAAAGATCGCCTCACAGCATTTTCTCCGTATGTATGATCCGTATCATCTCAGACATTTTTCATAACTGCTCACGCCAGAGAAGTAGCCTCCTTCTACTGCACGCCGCGACCGTCAAGATGTTGCTAACGGCTCACAATACCTATGGTGTACACGTTAATCCGTGCTAGGAATTCGATTCAGCACAGATCCGATATCGATTTTCTATAAAGTTGGGAGCTACCCAACAATCGAAACTTTCATGGTTCGCTAACCATCTCATGATAGATCCATACATAAAACATAAATACTTTGGGCATGTAATAATAATGCTCATAATCATTTTCAACCGAAAGCTTTTGTAAATAAATACTTTTCAAGAAAGCATCGTAATAAAAGGGTTTTCGAGTAAAGCCCACCTCGTGATACGCAGTGTCTTTATACTATGGTTCCTTTCTATGTCGAATGCTCAAGTCCACGATCACCTTAACGTGAGAATCATTTTAGTATTTTGGTTACGCTCGATAAAGACTAACATAGTCTATAACTTTCTATGCATCAAATAATGCTAACGCCGACTTATTTCGACGCTTCTTAATCAATTGATGTCGACTATGAATTTTCTTAATTTATAAGTGATATTCTATCGCTTTAGTACATAATGATGTTTTAATGTACTTACGTAACGTAGTTACATTCTTACTAAACGCATTACGCTACATAGATCGCGATATCGAATTACGTGTCCGCTGACCTTGGTCAACGATTTTGGTCAACTATTTTGACCAAGTCAACAAAAGTCAACAATTTTGACTTTGGTCAACATAAAGTCAACATTTTGACTTTTTCAATTTCTTATGCATTTTTCGATTTTAATGCACAATTTTGTTCCAAAATTCTATAAAATCATACTATGTCTAAAACATTATTTTAGATCATATTATGTATTTACTTTGGTCAAATAAAATCATATACCTTAGAATTATACTATATGGTTTTTAGTTTTCATAATTCACTAAGTAAACCATTTTTAAAAATTCCAATAAATTCACATAACACTTAATCATCCTTAACTATGCTTACTATAACATAATTGTTATTTATTATGAACTATTGAATTTTATTTACCTAAGTCATATTTCGAAACTTTGACTTAGGTCCAATTAATTTTTATAAATTTCAATAAATTCCTACAACCATATATTATGAATCTACATCATCAATATGATATGATAATACTTAAATATGGTTTATATCACAACCTACTATCACATATTATAAATTTCGAAAGTCTTGGACTTAGGTACTAAAGTTCTTCAAAAATTCTATATAAATTCATATAAGCTTATTTAATACTCTAGATTATTATTCCATGCTCAAATCTATAACTAAAAATCAAAATCATCAACATATGACCTTCCTATATTTTCGTCCATATTTTAAATTTAATAGCATGCTTAATTTCATGATATAATTATACTATATGCTTAATAACATCATATAAACATAATATCTAAACATATTAGCATAAGTTATGTGATTTTCGAAAATCATAAGAACATACTAAGCTTATAACATAAATTCTAACGATATACAAAGCTCGTAAGAAATCTAACCTTTAATCGGAGTAGAATTTATCACGAACGCTTATTCGCTTCTAAGTTTGGGATCAAGGTTCGAGAACACTCTTTTTTCTCTCACTATTTTCGTCACTTTGATTTGAATGAGAATCGGAGAGCCTCATGTGGTATTTATAAATTTAGGTTACTTAATTTAATTATTACACTTAAAATATCTTATGCACACTTGTCCCAAATCTTATCTCTAACCTTATCAAGAATCTTATCAAGAACCTTATCATATCTTATCTTTTATTTGGTGCATCAATCATTCATACACTTGTTATCACACTTGTCCTAAAATAATTAATTCACAATTTTATAATATTTATCTAGCAATTTTCGATCCCCACTTGTAGTTAGGAGACAAAATTTTATCTTATCTCTACAACTCATCCTTAGGTCACCTTATCCCTTAATTAAATGCATCGATAATCCCTATCTCTTATATTAATTGTAGCAAGATTTTTTTTTTGTTCACAAATCTAAAAAAAATGTGTAAATTTTCGTCCCTATGTACAAGTGTGCCTCCACTTGTGCTACTTGATATAATACTATATATTATCCTTAATAATATCATTTTAATATAATAATTATGATACATCATTAATTGGATAAGAATTAAATTAAATATCATGCTTAGAAACCCTAATTTTCGTCCAACTCCCTATATGTGTCACCTAACTTGTGCAACTTGTAATACACCTCATTTTATCCTTAATGATGTCATAATAATATAATAATTATCATATATCATTAATTGAATAAGAATAAAAATTTAATTTGTACTTAAGAAACCCTAATTTTCGAAAATCACTAGGGTGTTCCTAAGCATTTTATTTCCTTGTATAAAATTGCTATTACATACTTATGTGACATATTATATGTCTTAGATAATAATTTAATCATAGAAAAGTATTTAAAATAATTTAGATTCATAAAATCCTAATTTTGGGAAATTAGGTTTTCAAACCCTAATTATTGGGGCTTTAAATTTATAATTTCAGCATTATTTTGATGATAAATAATGCTCTTATATCATAAAATAATCATAGGAATTTGTATTTTATAATTCCATGATCATTTGACCGAAGTTATCGACTATCTCTAAAACCGACGCTTAAAACGCCTCAAAATTCTCATAGGCTAATTATCTCTATAATGTTCAAAATAAAGTTTGTTACAACTTTATTTATTCCTATAATAATAGAAATTTTGAAATTAAGCTTAATAGCTTAACAATATCAGAAACGAATTGTCGAATTTATTCAACGTTAGAAAATTACGCTCAAATGAATATTGAAGTTATATTCCTTAATTCACTAAGAATCGTGAACCTTATACATAAATTATCTAATTATGCTTGGTCAAAGTCAAGAGTCGACTAATTAAGATTTTAATTATTTAATTAATAATACTAATTACGGAATTTATTATCGTAATTCAAGATTAAAATTACGGATATTACATTCTACCCCTTAAAATAAATTTCGCCCTCGAATTTGCATACCTCAAAAGAGTTCGGGTATCGCTTTTCATGGCGCCCCGAGTTCCCACGCTTCTTCTTCGTCTGTGGTGCTCCATAGACTTTCACTAACGGAATTGATTTATTCTCACCGCGAACCTTATGATCTAAAATAGCCGTAGGTTCTTCCACGAACTCATGTCGGGTTTAAAATCACATCATCATGACGGATTACGTGCTTTGGGTCATACACGCATTTCTCAATCATGATACGTGGAATACATTATGGACATTGCCTAAACTTGGCATGAAGTGCTAATCGATAGGCTACAGGACCTATTCTTTCAAGGATTTCATAAGGTCCTATGAAACGTGGCCTTAACTTTCCTTTCACTCCGAATCTTATGATCCCTTTAGATGGTGAGACTTTAAGAAAACTTTGTCGCCACATTCAAAGTGTAGCTCGGTTCTACGTGTATCGGCATAAGATTTTTGCCTATCTTGAGCTTCTTTGATTCTTTGCCTAATTTGGCTAACAATTTCAATCATTTCATCAGATCAGCCCTAAAATTTTCCTTTCACCCACTTCATCCCAATAAAGTGGTGATCGGCATTTTCTTCCATACAATGCCTCATATGGGGCCATATCAATCGTCACTCGATAACTATTATTATAGGCGAACTCTATGAGTGGTAAGACATATTCCCAAGCTTCGCCTCTATCCAAAACCACCGCTCGTAATATGTCCTCAAGTGTTTGGATTGTTCGCTCAGATTGCCTGTCTGCTTGTGGATGGAAAGTCGTGCTAAAATTTAATTTCGCTCCCAACTCTCTTGCAAGCTAGTCCAAAATTTTGATGTGAACTTTGAATCTCATCGTAAGTGATAGATTTTGGTACCCGTGTAGGCGCACGATCTCTTTCACATATAGTTGGGCTAACTTATCCGATCCATGAGTAGTTTTGATAGGCGTAAATGAGCACATTTGGTAAGGCGATCCACTACTACCCATATAGCAAGAGTTTCTTCTTCGACTTTGGTAAACCCGTTACAAAGTCCATTGTTATATCGTCCCACTTCCACTCGTGAATCTCCAAAGATTGTAGCTTCCATAAGGTCGTTGATGTAGTGCTTTCACTTGTTGACAAGCTAAGCAACGCTCGACAAAAGAGGCTATATCTCTCTTCATACCTTCCCACCAAAACTTTTCCTTTAAGTCTCGATACATTTTGTACTACCGGGTGGGCAAGATATGAGTATCATGAGCTTCACTCATGATTTCATTTCAAGTTTGTCGTTATCTCGAACGCACAATCTTCCTTCAAACAATAGGGCATTGTCCTGCTTCTTGAAACCTTTAATCCTTCACCTTACTCGCTCTTACTTTCTAACTTTTCCTCCATCCTTTGTCCGCCTATTATCCTTTTCTTAAGTCGATGTCAAAGTGAGTGTAGCAATATGACTCGTGATCGTTTGTGGTTTTTCAATCATCTCTATTTCCATCCTTTCAAACTCTCTAATGAGTTTTTCTTCTCAGTGAAAAGACATCCCATATTGGGTCGATTTCACGACTCAAGGCATCGCCACCACATTTGCCTTGCCTCGGTGGTAATTTATACCACAACCATAATCTTTACTAATTCGAGCCATCTCCTTTGCCTCATGTTCAGATCTTTTGCTCGAAAAGTATTTTAAGCTTTGTGGTCAAGAAAGATTTCACATCTCACCCCGTAGAGACGATGTCTCCAAATCTTTAAGGCATGGACCACACCGCCAGCCCAAGTCATGAGTCGGGTAGTTCAACTCATGTGGTCTAAGTTGTCGTGATGCGTAGCTATTACCTTCCTTCTTGCATCAACACGCAACCAAGTCCATTCTTGGAAGCGCCAAGATAGACAACATACTTTTGTTCAATCGAACAGCTAGTATCGTGCACTAGTTAACTTTTCCTTAAGTGTTTGGAAACTCACCTCGATTCGTCCGTCCAAGTGAATTTAATTCCTTTCTGAGTAGTCGTGTCATCGCCTTGCTATCTTGGAGAATCCTTCAATGAATCTCCTATAATAACCAAATAATCCTAGGAAACTTCAATTTCATTTTGAGTGGTCGGTGTTTTCCATCCTTGTACAACCTCGACCTTGCTTCTGATCAACTTTATTCCTTCCACGACACAATGTGTCCAAGGAATATTACTTCCTTAAGCCAAAATTCACACTTGCTGAATTTAGCATAAAGTTGTTCGCTCGTAGGTCTCAGAACACTATTCTCAAGTGTTCCCTATGTTCCTCCTCGCTCTTCGAATAGATGAGAATATCATCTATGAAGACCAAGACAAACTTATCCAAATATGGATGGAACACTGGTTCATAAGATCCATAAATACGGCAGTGCATTAGTCGATCGAACGGTACAACTACAAACTCGTAGTGCCCATATCTTGTTCGAATGCCGCCTTAGATATATCTTCCGGTCGTATCTTTAGTTGATGGTATCCCGATTTAAGATCGATTTTCGAGAATACGCTTGCACCTTCTTAACCGATCGAACAAATCGCTCATCCTCGTAGCGGATATTTGTTCTTAAGCCGCTTGTTTAATTCCGATAATCGATGCACATTCGCAACGAACCATCTTTCTTCTCGACGAATGTGATGTGTGCTCCCATGGTGAAACACTTGGTCTAATAAAACCCAAGTCCAATAACTCTTGATTTGAATTTTAGCTCTTCGAGTTCCTTTGGTGCCATTCTCGTATGGCGCTGATATCGAGCTGATCCGGCCCGCATCAATTGTGAACTCTAGTCACCGTCTGGGTAGTCCTCGTAACGTGTCGAAAGACGCCCGAAATTCCCGAACAATTTCCACGCCTTCACCCTTGTTTCCGCTTTTTCTTCTCCATTTAGATAAACAAGGAATGCTTGACATTCCTTTTGTTCATCATTCTCCTCGCTTGAGTGCGGATATTATCGGGACTTTCTTTCCCATACTAATTCCATAAAAGTTCGTAGCTTCTTTTCCCGGTGGTTGCATCGAAATTCTTCTTTCCTTGATAGATCGTGGAATGGTTTTCGCCAACCAATCCATTCCTAGATTATATCTACATCCCCATAGGTATTACGCTCAGTTATTTGCTAGAACCTTAAGTGAGCCTAAGTTCAACTCTAAGTTCGAGCAAGCCTGTAACGGTCATAATACCTCCTATAGGTGATGAGATTCTCATTTCGAATTTGTTTCCTCGTGTTTAAGTTCTAACATATCAACGCATGCTTTTGAAATGAAAGAATGCGAAGCACCAGATCGAATGTAAGTATAATAGGTACATTGCAAAGTAATCCCATACCCGCTAGGTTACCTTGGTTTTGTTCTGCTCGACGCCTATGTAGCGATAGGCTCGCCCCGAGGCTGGCTGTGGATGGCGAGGTGCTTGCCTCGCTGATATGCCGGTTGCCGCCTTTGTGGTTGTTGTCGCCGCCGCCGCGGCCGACATCGTATCGCCTTCGTGGCTGGGTTTGATTTGGTTGATTGGGCCTCCTTGTCCTCCCAAGCGTAATCCGGCATACATTTGCATAGTGGCCTTCATGCCACACTTATAGCAACCGACACCGCCTAATAGACATACACCGTGTGCACTTATTACACTTTGGGCAAGGAGGAACCTTTCTCTCGCCCCCTGTTGTCCTCCCATGGGCGTGGAAAGTACCGTTTCTTCCACTTCCCTTGGGTGCCATGTTACCGCCACGGCCTTTTGAAACCTCCTGCTAAGGTTGTTATTATAACTTCCTTCCCATTTTCGCCTCCCTTTATCGCCGACAATTTGGGATCGAGTCGATGCCGGTTTTCTTCTGCATCGCGGCTTCGATGTCTAGAGCTCGACTTAGAGCCTCAGATAGGTTAAGTCTCCATGACTTGCCAAAGACATTTTAATCTCGTGCCTTAGTCCCGCCTCGAACTTTTCTCGACATCTTCATGTCGCTAACTAAGTCCGAGCGATCTAGACATATCACGTAAAAGACGGTCGCATCACACACCGCTGCCTTTCCTTGTTTTAGATTGAAAATTCAATCTCCTTTTCTTTCGATAACTCTTGGGAATGTATTTCATATAATTCAGCCTTAAAATCATCCCAAGTGAGGTATTCCATTTGTTCGTGTGTTAGCGTTTCCTTCTTGCCTCCCACCGTAAATCACGGTCCGTGAGTCAAACGCAACACAAGATAATCTTTCTTGTGTGGTACAAAGAAGGAAGTCGAAAATCCTTTCTATGGCCCCACCCATTGTTCGCCGCCTTCGGGCTTCCTTTGCCATTGAAAGAAGGTGGTTTTGCCTATGAATAACTCCTCAACCCTACGGTCAAAGTGGAGGTGGGTGGTGTGGTATCATTTCTTCTTCTTCATCGGTTGGTACTCCGCCTTCTCCTTCCTCGCCTCCTATTTTCGGTTCGTGCGCGCGTCATGGCATTCTGTTATAAAACGTAGTCAATATTTATTTATCGCAAATTACTATTCATAGCATCTTTATGTAATGTTACATAAACAACTCTAGTAAAATTACACATCCATCTAATACTATTTTGTCGCAAAACCCTTCTAGGTTATTGTATATATATAGGAAAATGCCTCATAGAGGACTTTTCCAGACAAGTCATAAGACTCAAAAAGATCTCATAGTGTTTATACAAGACTATGCTTCTATTTCTACTTTTATCGCATTTCTAGTCATGCTACACACATGCTACTTTACACTACTACGCTTTTTCTTTATACATACCGACCATACTATCTATAGCATGATTTATTATTTATCCCTTAGGTTTTGACGCTATGGAGTGTCCTTCATCGTAATCATATTCTTCACTGAAATTCACCGATGTCAAAATATATGTTTGTTTCGCATAACAAGTGGTCCAATTCTTTGTCGGGTAATGTTACTCCCTGCCTCTTCCATGAGACATGGATCTTGTGTCACTTTAATCTCATTTCCAAGCCGAAATGATGGGTAGGATATGGGTTAACGTTTTGGGCTCCATAGTGCCATGCGCATCGCTGAGGAATGATCTTTACAGCGCCGCCCATATAGGTCATATGTATTTTTGAGATGGTTGACGAGTCCCGGGAGATATGCCAAGACTTCCGAATTTTCTCTCGTGGATGACATATTCTTTCGCTACTTCCTAGCATATTCTCGCCACCGCTGTCGGCAATAGGCTAATAAGTCGTCGAACGCCATCCGAGTCGTTATTCCATGGTAATGAGCTTTATCCAAAGGTGCATGAACTCGCCCAGAATTGTCTTATATCGGTGCCGGTCTATAATAAAAGAATCTATACTCGAGCTCCTCGCTCGACATCTTTCCTTTTCCCGCCATCCGAATACGCATAAGACTAACAGAAGTTCATCTAAACATATCCGATAAGCGATAAGGCAAACTGGATATATCTCATTATGTATAAAGCAAACACATCTGATAGGCAGATAAATGTTTACATCTAAGATCCTATGTTCATTCTATATCATAATTTCATTTATGGAATCTCTACTCTTTAACTTTCTAAGTTCTTGGTTCTTAGCAAAATTTTCAGTCTGACTTCAACTGTTCCCCACGAATTTTGGGGAAGGATTCAGGATTTCTGTCCTTCATGTGAAATGAAGTTCGTTATGATAAGAGTACGTGAGCGAAAACCGCTTGTGAAACGGAGTTCAAACGAATAAGAACGAGTCAAAACAAAACACCGCGCAGTGCAGTTTTCTGCCTGCGCGATTTGCCGAATGTTTCGCCACTGCCGAGTACTAACTCACGTTTATACTTCGTACAAGTTTCTTTTCAAAGTTCGCTTAGCTTTCCATGTTCCATATTGAACCCGCATCTTGCTCCTTTGATTCCATCCTTTGCTTTCGTTATCCCTTCGTTGAAAACTCGAGTTCGTTTCCAACTAACTTTTCGTTTGTTCATAAATCATATCTTACTATTTGTTCTCGCAAAAGGGATAGAGCTCCTATAACTCATACTTCTATGTTCAAGAGGTGAGCATGCTTCTTAGAGCATCTATGTTCTTTTTGGGATTAACATACCCACTTTTCAAAATAAACTCAGAAAACTTTGAATAAACATTTCGTAAATCATAACATAACTTATACTTTCAGATTTCTGATTCAACGATCACCTTCGACATAGCTATGTCAACGCTTTCTTGTTCTCTCAGAACTCAGATCACTTTTTGACATATATTTGTCAACTTTTCTCATTCCATCAGAAAATTCTTTTTGAATGCTTTCCAAAACTTTCAACTTTCACATCTTTCACTATTTTCAAAATATGAGTTCAATCTCGCTTTCAAAGCTTTTCGCTCAACTCTATCACTTTCAACTTTCAAATTTCAAACCGAAAAGATGGTTTACCTTTTTCCCGGTTGAGCTTGATGAGATGGAGTGTTGAGCATAGTCACCGATTTCTAGAAGTCTAGTGACTCAATCTGACTTAACTTTGAAAGAAAGTTTTAGGTTCAAAGGACGACCCGCTCGATATTAATCGTAATGCCCGCCAATCTAAAGTACGGATTAGACGGATCATACTATTAAACAGGATTAAGAACATAAAATGATAAGGGAGATGATAAACAATCTTATAATATATCAAAAGATAGGAGGTGACCATACAACGTAATTCATATAACTAGACCAACAGATCTATAACAAGAGGGTTCGACTGATCTGAAGGTGATATGCATCAATAATCAAAACATAACTATGTGTTTAAACAGCGGAAAGCATGTGAATGCATATATGACGATATGCATTCAAGGTTAAACTATATCAGCGACAAAAACTCCGACTGCTCAACACTTGTCCATCCATCGTCAGCTCAACCTGCACATTTAAAAACAAACATGCAGGGCTAAGTACAAGAATGCACTTAGTGGACTCATGCCAAAATACTTTTATTAAATTACACTGCCCATTAGTATAACACGAGGGTTTTAGTAGAAATAACTCGTGAATACCAAAATACTTTATCACTTTTCAAAAGATCGCTCACAGCATTTTCTCCGTATGTATGATCCGTATCATCTCAGACATTTTCTCATAACTCTCACGCCAGAGAAGTAGCCTCCTTCTACGCACGCGACCGTCAAGATGTTGCTAACGGCTCACAATACCTATGGTGTACACGTTAATCCGTGCTAGAATTCGTGATCTAGCACAGATCCGATATCGATTTTCTATAAAGTTGGGAGCTACCCAACAATCGAAACTTTCATGGTTCGCTAACCATCTCATGATAGATCCATACATAAAACATAAATACTTTGGGCATGTAATCAATAACTCATAATCATTTTCAACCGAAAGCTTTGTAAATAAATACTTTTCAAGAAAGCATCAGAATAAAAGGGTTTTCGAGTAAAGCCCACCTCGATAATAGCAGTGTCTTTATACTATGGTTCCTTTCTATGTCGAATGCTCAAGTCCACGATCACCTTAACGTGAGAATCATTTTAGTATTTTGTTACGCTCGATAGAGACGAACATAGTCTATAACTTTCTATGCATCAAATAATGCTAACGCCGGACTTATTTCGACGCTTCTTAATCAATCGATGTCGACTATGAATTTTCTTAATTTATAAGGATATTCTATCGCTTTAGTACATAATGTATGTTTTAATGTACTTACGTAACGTAAGTTACATTCTTACTAAACGCATTCACGCCGCATAGATCGCGACATCGATTACGTGTCCGCTGACCTTGGTCAACGATTTTGGTCAACTATTTTGACCAAGTCAACAAAAAGTCAACAATTTTGACTTTGGTCAACATAAAGTCAACATTTTGACTTTTTCAATTTCTTATGCATTTTTCGATTTTAATGCACAATTCTTGTTCCAAAAATTCCTATAAAATCATACTATGTCTAAAACATTATTTTAGATCATATTATGTAATTACTTTGGTCAAATAAAATCATATACCTTAGAATTATACTATATGGTTTTTAGTTTTCATAATTCACTAAGTAAACCATTTTTAAAATTCCAATAAATTCACATAACACTTAATCATCCTTAACTATGCTTACTATAACATAATTGTTATTTATTATGAACTATTGAATTTTATTTACCTAAGTCATATTTCAAACTTCGACTTAGGTCCAATTAATTTTATAAATTTCAATAAATTCCTACAACCATATATTATGAATCTACATCATCAATATGATATGATAATACTTAAATATGGTTTATATCACAACCTACTATCACATATTATAAATTTCAAAGTCTTGGACTTAGGTACTAAAGTTCTTCAAAAATTCTATATAAATTCATATAAGTTTATTTAATACTCTAGATTATTATTCCATGCTCAAATCTATAACTAAAATCAAAATCATCAACATATGACCTTCCTATATTTTCGGTCCATATTTTAAATTTAATAGCATGCTTAATTTCATGATATAATTATACTATATGCTTAATAACATCATATAAACATAATATCTAAACATATTAGCATAAGTTATGTGATTTTCAAAATCATAAGAACATACTAAGCTTATAACATAAATTCTAACGATATACAAAGCTCGTAAGAAATCTAACCTTTAATCGAGTAGAATTTATCACGAACGCTTATTCGCTCTAAGTTTGGGATCAAGGTTCGAGAACACTCTCTTTTCTCTCCACTATTTTCGGTCACTTTGGATTTGAATGAGAATCGAGAGCCTCATGGGTATTTATAGCCTTAGGTTACTATTTTAATTATTACACTTAAAATATCTTATGCACACTTGTCCCAAATCTTATCTCTAACCTTATCAAGAATCTTATCAAGAACCTTATCATATCTTATCTTTTATTTGGTGCATCAATCATTCATACACTTGTTATCACACTTGTCCTAAAATAATTAATTCACAATTTTATAATATTTATCTAGCAATTTTCGTCCCCACTTGTAGTTAGGAGACAAAATTTTATCTTATCTCTACAACTCATCCTTAGGTCACCTTATCCCTTAATTAAATGCATCGATAATCCCTATCTCTTATATTAATTGTAGCAAGATTTTTTTTTCACAAATCTAAAAAATGTGTAAATTTTCGTCCCTATGTACAAGTGTGCTCCACTTGTGCTACTTGATATAATACTATATATTATCCTTAATAATATCATTTTAATATAATAATTATGATACATCATTAATTGATAAGAATTAAATTAAATATCATGCTTAGAAACCCTAATTTTCGCCCAACTCCCTATATGTGTCACCTAACTTGTGCAACTTGTAATACACCTCATTTTATCCTTAATGATGTCATAATAATATAATAATTATCATATATCATTAATTGAATAAGAATAAAATTAATTTGTACTTAAGAAACCCTAATTTTCGAAAATCACTAGGGTATTCCCAAATATTTTATTTCCTTGTATAAAATAGCTATTACATACTTATGTGACATATTATATGTCTTAGATAATAATTTAATCATAGAAAAGTATTTAAAATAATTTAGATTCATAAAATCCTAATTTTGGGAAATTAGGGTTTTCAAACCCTAATTATTGGGGCTTTAAATTTATAATTTCTAGCATTATTTTGATGATAAATAATGCTCTTATATCATAAAATAATCATAGGAATTTGTATTTTATAATTCCATGATCATTTGACCGAGTTATCGACTATCTCTAAAACCGACGCTTAAAACGCCTCAAAATTCTCATAGGCTAATTATCTCTATAATGTTCAAAATAAAGTTTGTTACAACTTTATTTATTCCTATAATAATAGAAATTTTGAAATTAAGCTTAATAGCTTAACAATATCAGAAACGAATTGTCGAATTTATTCAACGTTAGAAAATTACGCTCAAATGAATATCGAAGTTATATTCCTTAATTCACTAAGAATCGCTGAACCTTATACATAAATTATCTAATTATGCTTGGTCAAAGTCAAGAGTCGACTAATTAAGATTTTAATTATTTAATTAATAATACTAATTACGAATTTATTATCGTAATTCAAGATTAAAATTACGGATATTACATTCTACCCCTTAAAATAAATTTCGCCCTCGAAATTTGCATACCTCAAAAGAGTTCGGGTATCGCTTTTCATGGCGCCCCGAGTTCCCACGCGGCTTCTTCGTCCGTGGTGCCTCCATAGACTTTCACTAACGGAATTGATTTATTCCTCACCGCTTGAACCTTATGATCTAAAATAGCCGTAGTTCTTCCACGAACTCATGTCGGGTTTAAAATCACATCATCATGACGGATTACGTGCTTTGGGTCATACACGCATTTTCTCAATCATGATACGTGGAATACATTATGGACATTGCCTAAACTTGGCGGAAGTGCTAATCGATAGGCTACAGACCTATTCTTTCAAGGATTTCATAAGGTCCTATGAAACGTGGCCTTAACTTTCCTTTCACTCCGAATCTTATGATCCCTTTAGATGGTGAGACTTTAAGAAAACTTTGTCGCCACATTCAAAGTGTAGCTCGGTTCTACGTGTATCGGCATAAGATTTTGCCTATCTTGAGCTTCTTTGATTCTTTGCCTAATTTGGCTAACAATTTCAATCATTTCCTCTCTAGTATCGTGCCCTAAAATTTTCCTTTCACCCACTTCATCCCAATAAAGTGGTGATCGGCATTTTCTTCCATACAATGCCTCATATGGGGCCATATCAATCGTTGCCTCGATAACTATTATTATAGGCGAACTCTATGAGTGGTAAGACATATTCCCAAGTCATTTATCCAAAACCACTGCTCGTAATATGTCCTCAAGTGTTTGGATTGTTCGCTCAGATTGCCCGTCTGCTTGTGGATGGAAAGTCGTAAAAATTTAATTTCGTTCCCAACTCTTTGCAAGCTAGTCCAAAATTTTGATGTGAACTTTGAATCTCTATCGGTGATAGATTTTGGCACCGTGTAGGCGCACGATCTCTTTCACATATAGTCAGGCTAACTTATCCGATCCATGAGTAGTTTTGATAGCGTAAATGAGCACATTTGGTAAGGCGATCCACTACTACCCATATAGCAAGAGCCTTCTTTGACTTTGGTAAACCCGTTACAAAGTCCATTGTTATATCGTCCCACTTCCACTCGTGAATCTCCAAAGATTGTAGCTTCCATAAGGTCGCTGATGTAGTGCTTTCACTTGTTGACAAGCTAAGCAACGCTCGACAAAAGAGGCTATATCTCTTCATACCTTCCCACCAAAACTTTTCCTTTAAGTCTTGATACATTTTTGTACTACCGGGTGGGCAAGATAGGAGTATCATGAGCTTCACTCATGATTTCATTTCAAGATTGTTGTTATCCGAACGCACAATCTTCCTTCAAACAATAGGGCATTGTCCTGTGCTTCTTGAAACCTTTAATCCTTCACCCTAACCTCGCTCTTGCTTTCTCTAACTTTTCCTCCATCCTTTGTCCGCCTATTATCCTTTTCTTAAGTCGATGTCAAAGTGAGTGTAGCAATAAGACTCGTGATCGCTTTGTGGTTTTTCAATCATCTCTATTTCCATCCTTTCAAACTCTCTAATGAGTTTTTCTTCTTGTGTGAAAAGACATCCCATATTGGGTTGATTCTTACGACTCAAGGCATCAGCTACCACATTTGCCTTGCCTGGGTGGTAATTTATACCACAATCATAATCTTTACTAATTCGAGCCATCTCCTTTGCCTCATGTTCAGATCTTTTGCTCGAAAAGTATTTTAAGCTTTTGTGGTCAAGAAGATTTCACATCTCACCCCGAGAGACGATGTCTCCAAATCTTTAAGGCATGGACCACACCGCCGCCCAAGTCATGAGTCGGGTAGTTCAACTCATGTGGTCTAAGTTGTCGTGATGCGTAAGCTATTACCTTCCTTCTTGCATCAACACGCAACCAAGTCCATTCTTGGAAGCGCCAAGATAGACAACATACTCTTTGTTTGAATCGAACAATAGTACCGTGCACTAGTTAACTTTTCCTTAAGTGTTTGGAAACTCACCGCGATTCGTCCGTCCAAGTGAATTTAATTCCTTTCGAGTAGTCGTGTCATCGGCCTTGCTATCTTGGAGAATCCTTCAATGAATCTCCTATAATAACCAAATAATCCTAGGAAACTTCGAATTTCATTTTGAGTGGTCGGTGTTTTCCATCCTCAGACACCCTCGACCTTTGCTTGATCAACTTTTATTCCTTCCACGACACAATGTGTCCAAGGAATATTACTTCCTTAAGCCAAAATTCACACTTGCTGAATTTAGCATAAAGTTGTTCGCTCGTAGGTCTCAGAACACTATTCTCGTTGTTCCTTATGTTCCTCCTCGTTCTTCAATAGATGAGAATATCATCTATGAAGACCAAGACAAACTTATCCAAATATGGATGGAACACTCGGTTCATAAGATCCATAAATACGGCAGTGCATTAGTCGATCGAACGGTACAACTACAAACTCAGTAGTGCCCATATCTTGTTCGAATGCCGCCTTAGATATATCTTCCGTCGTATCTTTAGTTGATGGTATCCCGATTTAAGATCGATTTTCGAGAATACGCTGCACCTTCTTAACCGATCGAACAAATCGCTCATCCTCGGTAGCGGATATTTGTTCTTAAGCCGCCGCTTGTTTAATTCCGATAATCGATGCACATTCGCAACGAACCATCTTTCTTCTCGACGAACAGATGACAGTGCTCCCCATGGTGAAACACTTGGTCTAATAAAACCCAAGTCCAATAACTCTCGATTTGAATTTTAGCTCTTCGAGTTCCTTTGGTGCCATTCTCAGATGGCGCTTTTGATATCGGAGCCGATCCGGCCCGCATCAATTGTGAACTCTAGTCGCTCGTCTGGGTAGTCCTGTAACGTGTCGAAAGACGCCCGAAATTCCCGAACAATTTCCACGCCTTCACCCTTGTTTCCGCTTTTCTTCTCCATTTAGATAAACAAGGAATGCTTGACATTCCTTTTGTTCATCATTCTCCTTGCTTGAGTGCGGATATTATCGGGACTTTCTTCCCATACTAATTCCATAAAAGTTCGTAGCTTCTTTTCCGTGGTTGCATCGAAATTCTTCTTTCCTTGCATAGATCGTGGAATGGTTTTCGCCAACCAATCCATTCCTAGATTATATCTACATCCCCATAGGTATTACGCTCAGTTATTTGCTAGAACCTTAAGTGAGCCTAAGTTCAACTCTAAGTTCGAGCAAGCCCGTAACGGTCATAATACCTCCTATAGGTGATGAGATTCTCATTTCTAATTTGTTTCCTCGTGTTTAAGTTCTAACATATCAACGCATGCTTTTGAAATGAAAGAATGCGAAGCACCCGACGAATGTAAGTATAATAGGTATATTGCAGTAATCCCATACCCGCTAGGTTACCTTGGTTTTGTTCTGCTCGACGCCTATGTAGCGATAGGCTCGCCCCGAGCTGGCTGTGGATGGCGAGGTGCTTGCCTCGCTGATATGCCGGTTGTTGCCTTTGTGGTTGTTGTCGCCGCCGCCGGGCCGATCCGTATCGCCTTCGTGGTTGGGTTTGATTTGGTTGATTGGGCCTCCCTTGTCCTCCCGGCGTAATCCGGCATATTTTGCATAGTGGCCTTCATGCCACACTTATAGCAACCGACACTACCTAATAGACATACACCGTGTGCACTTATTACACTTTGGGCAAGGAGGAACCTTTCTCTCGCCTCCTGTTGTCCTCCCATGGGCGTGGAAAGTACGGTTTCTTCCACTTCCCTTGGGGTGCCATGTTACCGCCACGGCCTTTTGAAACCTCCTCGTTAAGGTTGTTATTATAACCTCCTTCCCATTTTCGCTTCCTTTGTCGCCGACAATTTGGGATCGAGTCGATGCCGTTTTTCTTCTGCATCGCGGCTCGATGTCTAGAGCTCGACTTAGAGCCTCAGATAGGTTAAGTCTCCATGACTTGCCAAAGACATTTTAATCTCGTGCCTTAGTCCCGCCTCGAACTTTTCGACATCTTCATGTCGCTAACTAAGTCCGAGCGATCTAGACATATCACGTAAAAGACGGTCGCATCGTCACCGCTGCCTTTCCTTGTTTTAGATTGAAAATTCAATCTCCTTTTCTTTCGATAACTCTTGGGAATGTATTTCATATAATTCAGCCTTAAAATCATCCCAAGTGAGGTATTCCATTTGTTCAGTGTTAGCTTCCTTCCTTCGCTTCCCACCGTAAATCACGGTCCGGTGAGTCAAACGCAACACAAGATAATCTTTCTTGTGTGGTACAGTGAAGGAAGTCGAAAATCCTTTCTATGGCCCCCACCCATTGTTCGGCGCCTTCCGGGCTTCCTTTGCCATTGAAAGAAGGTGGTTTTGCCTATGAATAACTCCTCAACCCTACGGTCAAAGTGGAGGTGGAGGTGGTTGTGGTATCATTTCTTCTTCTTCATCCGGTTGGGGTACTCCGCCTTCTCCTTCCTCGCCTCCTATTTTCGGTTCTCAAAGGCGGCTCAAGCGGCATTCTCATTATAAAACGTAGTCAATATTTATTTATCGCAAATTACTATTCATAGCATCTTTATGTAATGTTACATAAAACAACTCTAGTAAAATTACACATCCATCTAATACTCATTTTGTCGCAAAACCCTTCTAGGTTATTGTATATATATATAAGGAAAATGCCTCATAGAGGACTTTTCTCATAAGTCATAAGACTCAAAAGATCTCATAGTGTTTATACAAGATTATGCTTCTATTTCTACTTTTATCGCATTTCTAGTCATGCTACACACATGCTACTTTACACTACTACGCTTTTCTTTATACATACCGACCATACTATCTATAGCATGATTTATTATTTATCCCTTAGGTTTTGACGCTATGGAGTGTCCTTCATCGTAATCATATTCTTCACTGAAATTCACCGATGTCAAAATATATGTTTGTTTCGCACAACAAGTGGTCCAATTCTTTGCCGGGGTAATGTTACTCCTGCTCTTCCATGAGACATGGATCTTGTGTCACTTTAATCTCATTTCCAAGCGTGAATGATGGGGTAGGATATGGGTTAACGTTTTGGGCTCCATAGTGCCATGCGCATCGTTGAGGAATGATCTTTACAGCGCCGCCCATATAGGTCATATGTATTTTGAGATGGTTGACGAGTCCCGGAGATATGCCAAGACTTCCGAATTTTCTCTGTGGATGACATATTCTTTCGCTACTTCCTTAGCATATTCTCGCCACCAGCTGGCAATAGGCTAATAAGTCGCTGAACGCCATCCGAGTCGTTATTCCATGGTAATGAGCTTTATCCAAAGGTGCATGAACTCGCCCAGAATTGTCTTATATCGGTGCCTGGTCTATAATAAAAGAATCTATACCGAGCTCCTCGCTCGACATCTTTCCTTTTCCCGCCATCCGAATACGTATAAGATTAGCGAAGTTCATCTAAACATATCCGATAAGCGAGATAAGGCAAACCTGATATATCTCATAAGTGATAAAGCAAACACATCTGATAGGCGATAAATGTTTACATCTAAGATCCTATGTTCATTCTATATCATAATTTCATTTATGGAATCTCTACTCTTTAACTTTCTAAGTTCTTTGGTTCTTAGCAAAATTTTCAGTCTGACTTCAACTGTTCCCCACGAATTTTGGGGAAGGATTCAGGATTTCTGTCCTTCATGTGAAATGAAGTTCGTTATGATAAGAGTACGTGAGCGAAAACCGCTTTGTGAAACGGAGTTCAAACGAATAAGAACGAGTCAAAACAAAACACCGCGCAGTGCAGTTTTCTGCCTGCGCGATTTGCCAGAATGTTTCTCGCCACTGCCGAGTACTAACTCACGTTTATACTTCGTACAAGTTTCTTTTCAAAGTTCGCTTAGCTTTCCATGTTCCATATTGAACCCGCATCTTGCTCCTTTGATTCCATCCTTTGCTTTCGCTATCCCTTCGTTGAAAACTCGAGTTCGCTTCCAACTAACTTTTCGCTTGTTCATAAATCATATCTTACTATTTGTTCTCGCAAAGGGATAGAGCTCCTATAACTCATACTTCTATGTTCAAGAGGTGAGCATGCTTCTTAGAGCATCTATGTTCTTTTGGGATTAACATACCCACTTTTTAAAATAAACTCAGAAACTTTGAATAAACATTTCGTAAATCATAACATAACTTATACTTTCTCAGATTTCTATGATTCAACGATCACCTTCGACATAGCTATGTCACTGCTTCTTGTTCTCTCAGAACTCAGATCACTTTTTGACATATATTTGTCAACTTTTCTCATTCCATCAGAAATTCTTTTTTGAATGCTTTCCAAAATCTTTCAACTTTCACATCTTTCACTATTTTCAAAATATGAGTTCAACTCGCTTTTCAAAGCTTTTCGTTCAACTCTATCACTTTCAACTTTCAAATTTCAAACCGAAAAGATGGTTTACCTTTTTCCCGGTTGAGCTTGATGAGATGGAGTGTTGAGCATAGTCACCGATTTCTAGAAGTCTAGTGACTCAATCTGACTTAACTTTGAAAGAAAGTTTTAGGTTCAAAGGACGACCCGCTCGATATTAATCGTAATGTACCGCCAATCTAAAGTACGGATTAGACGGATCATACCATTAAACAAGGATTAAGAACATAAAATGATAAGGGAGATGATAAACAATCTTATAATATATCAAAAGATAGAGGTGACCATACAACGTAATTCATATAACTAGACCAATGATCTATAACAAGAGGGTTCGATCGATCCGCAAGGTGATATGCATCAATAATCAAAACATAACTATGTGTTTAAACAGCGAAAGCATGTGAATGCATATATGACGATATGCATTCAAGGTTAAACTATATCAGCGACAAAAACTCCGACTGCTCAACACTTGTCCATCCATCGTCAGCTCAACCTGCACATTTAAAAACAAACATGCAGGGCTAAGTACAAGAATGCACTTAGTGGACTCATGCCAAAATACTTTTATTAAATTACACTGCCCATTAGTATAACACGAGGGTTTTAGTAGAAATAACTCGTGAATACCAAAATACTTTATCACTTTTCAAAAGATCGCTCACAGCATTTTCTCGTATGTATGATCCGTATCAATCAGACATTTTCTCATAACTCGCTCACGCCGTAGAAGTAGCCTCTTCTACAGCACGCGACCGTCAAGACGTTGCTAACGGCTCACAATACCTATGGTGTACACGTTAATCCGTGCTAGAATTCGCATCTAGCATGTGATCCGATATCGATTTTCTATAAAGTTGGGAGCTACCCAACAATCGATAACTTTCATGGTTCGCTAACCATCTCATGATAGATCCATACATAAAACATAAATACTTTGGGCATGTAATAATAACTCATAATCATTTTCAACCGAAAGCTTTTGTAAATAAATACTTTTCAAGAAAGCATCGTAAATAAAAGGGTTTTCGAGTAAAGCCCACCTCAGATAATGCAGTCTTTATACTATGGTTCCTTTCTATGTCGAATGCTCAAGTCCACGATCACCTTAACGTGAGAATCATTTTAGTATTTTCGTTACGCTCGATAAAGACGAACATAGTCTATAACTTTCTATGCATCAAATAATGCTAACGCCGGACTTATTTCGACGCTTCTTAATCAATTGATGTCGACTATGAATTTTCTTAATTTATAAGTGATATTCTATCGCTTTAGTACATAATGTATGTTTTAATGTACTTACGTAACGAAGTTACATTCTTACTAAACGCATTCACGCCACATAGATCGCGACATTGAATTACGTGTCCGCTGACCTTGGTCAACGTTTTTGGTCAACTATTTTGACCAAGTCAACAAAAGTCAACAATTTTGACTTTGGTCAACATAAAGTCAACATTTCGACTTTTTCAATTTCTTATGCATTTTTCGATTTTAATGCACAATTTTGTTCCAAAATTCTATAAAATCATACTATGTCTAAAACATTATTTTAGATCATATTATGTAATTACTTTGGTCAAATAAAATCATATACCTTAGAATTATACTATATGGTTTTTAGTTTTCATAATTCACTAAGTAAACCATTTTAAAATTTCCAATAAATTCACATAACACTTAATCATCCTTAACTATGCTTACTATAACATAATTGTTATTTATTATGAACTATTGAATTTTATTTACCTAAGTCATATTTCAAACTTTGACTTAGGTCCAATTAATTTTTATAAATTTCAATAAATTCCTACAACCATATATTATGAATCTACATCATCAATATGATATGATAATACTTAAATATGGTTTATATCACAACCTACTATCACATATTATAAATTTCGAAAGTCTTGGACTTAGGTACTAAAGTTCTTCAAAAATTCTATATAAATTCATATAAGCTTATTTAATACTCTAGATTATTATTCCATGCTCAAATCTATAACTAAAAATCAAAATCATCAACATATGTCCTTCCTATATTTTCGGTCCATATTTTAAATTTAATAGCATGCTTAATTTCATGATATAATTATACTATATGCTTAATAACATCATATAAACATAATATCTAAACATATTAGCATAAGTTATGTGATTTTCGAAAATCATAAGAACATACTAAGCTTATAACATAAATTCTAACGATATACAAAGCTCGAAGAAATCTAACCTTTAATCGAGTAGAATTTATCGCGAACGCTTATTCGCTCTAAGTTTGGGATCAAGGTTTGAGAACACTCTCTTTTCTCTCCACTATTTTCGGTCACTTTGGATTTGAATGAGAAAATTGAGAGCCTCATGGTATTTATAGACTTAGGTTACTTAATTTAATTATTACACTTAAAATATCTTATGCACACTTGTTGCAAATCTTATCTCTAACCTTATCAAGAATCTTATCAAGAACCTTATCATATCTTATCTTTTATTTGGTGCATTCAATCATTCATACACTTGTTATCACACTTGTCCTAAAATAATTAATTCACAATTTTATAATATTTATCTAGCAATTTTCGTCCCCACTTGTAGTTAGGAGACAAAATTTTATCTTATCTCTACAACTCATCCTTAGGTCACCTTATCCCTTAATTAAATGCATCGGATAATCCCTATCTCTTATATTAATTGTAGCAAGATTTTTTTTTGTTCAAATCTAAAAAATGTGTAAATTTTAGTCCTATGTACAAGTGTGCCTCCACTTGTGCTACTTGATATAATACTATATATTATCCTTAATAATATCATTTTAATATAATAATTATGATACATCATTAATTGGATAAGAATTAAATTAAATATCATGCTTAGAAACCCTAATTTTCGTCCAACTCCCTATATGTGTCACCTAACTTGTGCAACTTGTAATACACCTCATTTTATCCTTAATGATGTCATAATAATATAATAATTATCATATATCATTATTTGAATAAGAATAAAAATTTAATTTGTACTTAAGAAACCCTAATTTTCGAAAATCACTAGGGTGTTCCTAAGCATTTTATTTCCTTGTATAAAATTGCTATTACATACTTATGTGACATATTATATGTCTTAGATAATAATTTAATCATAGAAAAGTATTTAAAATAATTTAGATTCATAAAATCCTAATTTTGGGAAATTAGGGTTTTCGAAACCCTAATTATTGGGGCTTTAAATTTTATAACTTTCTAGCATTATTTTGATGATAAATAATGCTCTTATATCATAAAATAATCATAGAAATTTGTATTTTATAATTCCATGATCATTTGGCCGAGTTATCGACTATCTCTAAAACCGACGCTTAAAACGCCTCAAAATTCTCATAGGCTAATTATCTCTATAATGTTCAAAATAAAGTTTGTTACAACTTTATTTATTCCTATAATAATAGAAATTTTGAAATTAAGCTTAATAGCTTAACGATATCAGAAAACGAATTGTCGAATTTATTCAACGTTAGAAAATTACGCTCAAATGAATATTGAAGTTATATTCCTAATTCACTAAGAATCAGTGAACCTTATACATAAATTATCTAATTATGCTTGGTCAAAGTCAAGAGTTGACTAATTAAGATTTTAATTATTTAATTAATAATACTAATTACGGAATTTATTATCGTAATTCAGTATTAAAATTACGGGATATTACATTTATTTTCATGTTGGATATTATAACAAAGTGAACTATGAAGTCTTTCAGATCGTTTTATATCCTTTGGATCTGTTGGCTAAACCCTTTTGAACTGAAATGTTATAAGTGTTTGTTTAATCTTAAGGTCTATATTCTCATATGATACGCCTGTCGTGACGATGTCTGTATCCGTGAATACTGTTCTAGTATTAGTCCGCCCACCCGGTTATCCCGAGTGGGGTCGTGATGAGTGGTATCGTAGCTATTGCTCTTTGAAACCCCATTTTCTAAAACTAAGTCTAGAATCGAGTCACTGACTTCTAGAAAATCTCATCGCTATTCTCAACACTCCATCACATCGAGCTCAACGGGAAAAGGTAACTAGTTTCTTTTGAGCTTATGAAGTGAAAATTTTATATGATGACCAAATTTGAAAAGATTTTTGAAGTAAAAGGAAAAGGAAAGTCAGAATGTGATGATGATTGAAATGATGAGTTATGAATGGAAAAATTTTCAAAATCCTAAATTTTGAAATTTGATAGCAATGATATGAAGTGGTTAAGTTGAAATGTATGTTTGAAATGAATCATGATGATTAAAGACGAATGTATGAAAACAAAATGATATGTACATCTATGTATGAACAAGTATGATGTGGGTTGGATGTTATGCTTATGAATTATGAAATCTATGTTGATAACAAAGTATGTTATGCTCTTGAGAAGAACGAGAGCGATATAGGAAGTATGTTCCCATAATAAAAGAAAACAAAAGAATGATAGGAAGCATGAATGTGTTTTTAATTTCGGGTTTTGAACGGCGAGAACGGAGCGTAAAGATGATCGAGAACGACGTTGACTATGAAGAATGAAGAAGGTGGATGCTGTATCACAGTTAAAGCGAGCGATCATAACCACAATTTCAACTTGCGTGATCATGGACCGAGATTTCAGAACGACAAGCCTCAATTTGAAGACGTAGACGTAATAATTATACTAAGTCGGCAGCAGCCATAGCGTGTATGATGTCGTTAATAGCACCTTCTCGAAACGATAGTTATAATCGCGAAAATTTTCTGCACTGCGCAGTAAATTTGTTTTTAACCATACTCCCTCGATAGGACTCCATTTTACGCATGGTTTTCGCCTGTGTATTCCTAACGTTCTGAACTTCATTTGTTATGAAGGACATAATCTCTTTTTCCAGCTCCCAAATACAGTAGAGTCTGGGTAAAGTTCAGTTTGAGTTTTAGATGGAACAGAGGAACCTATAATACCTCGTGTAGCTTAACATAGCAATAGGAGTTTTGTTTACTAGGTGGGTTAAGAATGTTAGTTATAGGTTGAATAGTTTATCCTAGTTGATTAATTGAAGTACTAAGCTACCCTATAGGCTATCGGATATTGGTAGTGTCTAACGGTTAGTTTTTAATCGTGACAGATGGAGGAAATGCGTTACATTGCGAGGAGGAGGATAGGACCTGACCCGACTCCTGAGGAGACTATCCGTATCTATCGGGAAAGCTGGATGTGTGCGGCGAGGATTTAGGAGAGTTTCTGATGTATTACTTTAGGTTGTGGAGGAATGCGAGTATACGGCGTGACGGACTACGATGGCATTAAGCGTCTTCTTACTATACTTCCATGTGATTGGGAAGATTATGCTCGTGAAGTTTCCGGGATTACATTTATCGTGCGGACCTGGGATATGACTTGATAGTGATTTACCCAGTTCATCGCCCACCGACATACGTATATAAGATCTATGGCGCAGACCGAGAGGACCTTATCTCCTCCACGGAGTATACATGGCGTGATGAGTCACCGAGTGGTCAGTACACCGAGGTTCCACGGATTGTTGACCCAAGGTACCACGATATCGGATCGACGAGGGCACTTGTTCGGTGGACTGAGCAGCCAGACTCAGAGCTTTGGGAGCCCCTGCTTTCCCACCTGATATTCGGACATCCGTGCGCTCACCACTTCCGCCTCTACCGCCGATGGCGCACCCTTACCGCCAGCTTGAGAGTTTCCGTCGACAAATTTGGATTAGTGTGACAGTACTCTTGATGGGTATAATCCCATCCATGACAAGCTTCTGATCCGATTCGTGGGATTATGGTCCATCAAGGGACATCCCGATGGTAGAGAGTAATGGAGCCGGACCTCTAGAGCATATGGCCAGGGTGATGACTCGGACGAGGAGGAAGAGGATCCTGAGGAAGATGAGGAAGATTCGAGGAGTTGATGTAGCTAGTGATGTTGATGTAAAATTTGAAGGATTATGTTATCTATTTTTATGTATGTTTTATTTATGCTTTTGAAAAAAAAAAAAAAACTTGAACAGTGGGGGAAACTGAATTTTTGTAAGGCTATAAAGCCATTGTGCATGACTTTAATTTTTGTAAAGCCTTAAGGCCGATATGTGTATGGCCTTTTCTTTTGAAATATTTTAGAAACAAGCATGTGAGTAATCCTTGACATAAGGACTTGTGTTTGCAAAGTACATTATCTATGGTGCTTTTGTAATTGTATGTATGTGTGATCCAAGAGGGCTTTTTGCAACAAATTTATGTATGACAAGAATGAAATGTTTATTTAAGTTATCATTTCTAAAAAGGCGAAGAAATGAAATTTGTACATATTCAAGTTATAAAATGATACATGATACTAATGATATATTTTACACAATGTAATGCCTCCTGACAAGATCCCGAACGAGAAGTAAGAGGCAGAGGCGCACTAGGAGAAGAGGTAGAACTCCGAACAAGAGGACAGTCAGATTTTGAACCACCTCCACCTCACCGACCGCAGGATAGAGGAATTATTCTTAAGACAAAACCCTCCTACTTTCAATGGGAAAGGTAGTCCCAAGATGCCGAATAATTGGATGAGAACTATCGAGAGAATTTTCACTTTTCTAAGGTGCACAACACAAGAAAGACTATCATGTGTAGCTTTCAGCTTAAACGGGCCTCATTGATTTCGTGGGAGGCCAGAAGAAAACTTTCACACAGAAAGCGTATGGAGGAATTGACTTGGGAAGATTTTAAAAGGAAGTATATGATAAGTACGCATCAAGAGTTACAAGAAAAGAAGGAACATGAATTTTCTTGTTAAACAGAAAAGATGTCGTGAATCGATTACGATCGCACTTTTGCGAAATGTCTAGATATGCATCAATCAAGTGGACACGGATTTAAAGATGGCCGAGAAATTTAGATCGGGGTTAAGGCCAGAGATAAGAATGTCTCTCGCTGGTCTTGGAGACATGACTTATAATGAGGCTCTTACACGAGCTTTGGACATCGAGGCGAGAATGCCGGATGATAAGTCGATCATCCGGCGCGTAATACCATGGATGAGGAAAGAGAAAATGGGATGCTAGTTTTGGTAATAGTAGCAGGGGAAGCTTTGAAAACAAAGGTAACAAACAACAGTGGCAGGGGAACTCAACAAATCAAGGGCAAGGATGGAGGAAATCAACCTTTATTCCTCCAACAAAGGGACCACAAGAGCAGCGAAGGGCTCTTCCGCGCTCTAAATGCCGAAAGATGCACACGGAATGTGCATGGCGGGCGTGGAAACTGTTTTAGTGTGGTATGAAAGGACATTACGCAAACTTTTGTCCCGAGATACGCTCGAAACAATTGTAAGGCCGAACCAACCCGAAATGTCCAACCACGAGGGCTATCCAATTTCAGCCCCAACCTCAACAAAGAACTACATACCGCAACAATGGCAACAACCTCCACAACAAGCAGCAGACCACAACAACAAATACCACAACAAAGCGGTGGCAACCACCTCAAAGAACGAAGACAACAACCACAACGGCAACGTCAACAACAACAATTGCATAACAAAGAATAAATTTCAAAGAAAGGCAAGCACCACGCCACCGCAGCTATTTCAAGCTAGGCGTATGCTTTGCCCGACAATGAATCTAACAGACCAGGGAAACCGCGGTGTATGGAATCCTTCTCAACATACCTGTTATAGTATTGTTCGACACGGGTGCTTCGACTCTTTCATAGCAAAATCATGCGTAGATCTGCTGGGACTTAGTGCTATAAAGGCAAATCGGGATATGAGAATCTCTTCACCTATAGGAGGGATTATGGTTACATACATTTCGCCGAACCTAAAGTTGAACTTAGGATCACTATGGGTTCTAGCAAATAATCAACATAATGTCCATGGGTGACGAGATATAATCCTAGGAATGGATCGGTTAGCTGCAAACCACCCACGATTCTTTGCAAGGAAAGGAAAATATCATTTCATTTTCTCGCCAAGAAGCAACGCATTTCCACCAATCGCATGGAAAGAGAGTCCCAATTGTGTCCGCATTGAAGGCAAGGAAAATGATGAATAAGAAAGGATACCATGCTTTTCTCGTTTACCTGAACGGAGAAGAAAAGCCGGAACTGAAGATAGAAGGCATTGAAATTGTCAGGGAATTTCCAGATGTATTTCCTAAGGATCTACCAGGATTACCTCCTGATAGACAATTGGAATTTACCATCGACTTGGAACCAGGATCAGCTCCAGTGTCGAAGGCACCCTACAGAATGGCCCCAAAGGAATTGGAAGAACTGAAAATCCAAATCCAAGAACTGTTGGACCTAGGTTTCATTAGACCTAGTGTTTCGCCTTGGGAGCGCTCAGATTGTTCGTCAAGAAAAGGATGGATCCTTATGACGTGTATAGACTATCGAGAGTCGAACAAGATGACGCTCAAGAATAAATATCCTTTACCAAGAATCGACGATTTGTTCGATCAATTGAGAGGAGCAGGTATATTTTCAAAAATCGATCTCAAGTCAGGATACCATCAACTCAAGGTACGACCTGAAGACATAGCTAAAACTGCTTTCCGAACAAGATATGGCCATTATGAATTTGTAGTTATGCCATTCGGATTAACTAATGCTCCAGCTGTGTTTATGGACCTCATGAACCGAGTGTTTCATCCGTACTTAGACAAGTTTGTCTTGGTTTTCATAGATGATATTCTCATCTATTCGAAAAATGAGGAAAACCATAAAGAACATCTAAGAATGGTGTTACAAACTTTGAGGAATGAAAGATTTTTTGCTAAGTTCAGCAAATGCGAATTTTGGCTGAAGGAAGTCATGTTCCTAGGACACATTGTGTCCGCCGATGGAATCAAAGTGGATCCAACCAAAGTGGAAGCAGGTAAGAATGGAAATCACCGCGAACTCGTAATGAGATCCGAGTTTTCTAGGTTAGGCGGTTATTATAGGAGATTCATTGAGGATTCTCCAAAATAGCAAGACCAATGACCCAATTACTCGAAAAGGAGTTAAGTACACTTGACCGAGGAGTGTGAGGCGAGTTTTCAAGAACTCAAAGAAAAGTTAACAAGTGCACCGTGTTAGCAAATCCCTAATCGATAAGGAATATGTGGTTTATACCGACGCCTCAAAGAACGGACTAGGATGCGTTTTGATGCAAGAGGAAAAGTAATAGCATACGATCACGACAACTTAGACCACATGAGCTAAACTACCCAACACACGATTTAGAGTTAGCAAAGAAGGGTTCATGCACCGAAAATATGGAGACACCATCTCACGGAGTGAGACGTGAAATCTATACGATCATAAGAGTTTGAAATACTTTTTCGAGCGAGAGATCTAAACACGAGGCGTAGAAGATGGCCCGAATCGGTAAAAGACTACGATTGTGGTATTAATTATCACCCGTAAAGCGAATATAGTAGCCGACGCCGAGTCGTAAGAATCAAACTCATTTGGGATATCTCGACACAGAAGATAAACTTGTCAAGAATTCAGCAAATTAAGAATTGAATTGATTAAACACCCAGAGACGATCAAGAATTGTATTACACACTCACCATGACACCGACCTAAGAAAAGGATCATTGAGAGACAAAGGATTGAGGAAAGTTGGAAAAGATAAGAGAGAGAGGAGAATCGCGAATTGAAAATTTCCGCGAAGCATCGATAATGCTTTAATGTTCAAAGGAAGAATATGTGTTCCGATGATGTTGAGATTCGAAAACATAATGAGCGAGGCTCATGATACACCTTATACCGCCCACCCAGCAATGACGTAAGATGTACCAAGACCTAAAAGAGAAGTTCGGTGGGAAGGCATGAAACGAGACATAGCTTCTTTCGAGAACGTTGCCTTGTTTGCCAACAGTAAAAGCTTTACACCAACGTCCCTACGGAAGTTACAACCGCTGGGTATACCGAATGGAAGTGGGACTAAATAACGATGGATTTCGTTACGGATTTACCCAGTGTCTAAAAAGGAAACACTACCATACGGGTAATAGTGGATAGACTCACCAAGTGCGCTCACTTCTTACCAATTCAAAATACATATGGAGTCGATAGACTAGGCCAAATATATGTAAAGGAAGTGATACGGCTACATGGAATACCAAAATCTATTACATCGATAGAGATTCCAAGTTCACATCGAAATTTTGACGAGCCTACAAAAGAATTGGGAACAAAGTTAAACTTCAAGACAAAGATTTCACCCACAAACCGACGGGCGTATGTAAAGGACAATCCAAACTCGAAGATATGTCGAGAACCGTAGTATTAGATCGAGGTGCTAAATGGGAAGACATTTTACCTCTTATTGAGTTTGCCTACAATAATAGCTATCAAGCGACGATCGATATGGCCCCATATGAAGCTTTGTATGGCAAAAGTGTAGATCACCACTTTATCGGGATGAAGTAGGTGAAAGGAAAATAATAGGCCGTAAGCGGTGAATGAAATGATTGAAATCGTCCGACAAGTTAGACAAAGAATCAAGGAAGCTCAAGATAGACAGAATCCTTACCGATACGCTGTAGATCGGAGCTGATTTTGAAGTTGGAGATAAAGTATTTCAAAGTCTCTCCATCGAAGGGATCACAAGATTTGGTGTGAAAGGAAAACTAAGACCCCGCTTCATAGGACCATACGAGATCCTAGAAAGAATAGGCTCACGCCTATAAGTCGCTCTTCCGCCCAACTCGGGAAATGTGCATAATGTTTTTCACGATCTCAACTAAGGAAATATGTGTACGATCCAAAACACGTGATCCGCCAAGACGACGTAGTTCTCAATCCAGACATGAGTTATGAAGAAGAGCCTATTGCAATAATAGACCATAAAGTTCAACAATTGAGGAATAAATCAATTTCGTTAGTCAAAGTGCTGTGGAATCACCACGGACAAGAAGAAGCTACGTGGGAGCTAGAAGATACAGTGAAGGAACGGTACCCCAGATTATTCCTTAAAGGTATACAAATTTCGGGATGAAATTTCTTTTAAGGGGGGTAGGATGTAATAACCCGCAGTTTTTAATGTACTTAATTACGGCCTTTAAAACCCAGAAATAAAATTTTGCCGTGAAATCAAATCACATATGAAATCGAGTATGATTTCAATTGTTTACAAAGGAATAATTTCCTGTTATACATTCACTCAAGTTAGTGAATGAAAGAAATCGAAAGTTTTAACTTTATCTGAAGACATTTTAACGCCGAATGATATCGATCGTTGAAATGTCACGATATTTCTTAAGCAATCAAGTTGGAATTATATTCCATTATTAATGGAATATTTTTATAATGAGATTACGAGTATTTACGACCATTTTAAAGATGAGTCGACACGTAACGTTTTGAGACGTTTTCAAACGCCAACGCTAGAGATAAGACGAAAGATGGTTTTAATGATCAAGAAACTTTAGGAAATTATTTTCTATGATATTTTAATGATATTACAGTACTAATAAGCATTTATTTAATGCTTGAACATTAGAATGAATAAAAGCTCAATCCTTAGTTTCGAAAACCCTAATATTATGAAATTAGGTTTTCTTCAAATTTTTGCTCTAACTAATTATCCTATGCTATAATTATTATTTAAATTATATACCAAGGTGCACAAACTCATGAATGACATGAAATAAAATTTCTAAACTATGATCAACCCAAATGGCCGATAGCCATTTATTTTGTGCATAAGTCAATTATTTTCTTCCCTTATACTATTTAATTAATCCATGATATTAAATATCATCTAAATCATATATTATGATTTATAGATCTATGATTAGCATGAAATAAGAATTTTAACATAAAGTTTGGCCAAATGGCCGAGAGCTATGTATATATTTATATCAAAGTGTAATTTTTATTTTATCACTCCTATATATATATATAGGTATATATTCAGATTTTGCATCACCAAATCTTCCATTAGTGATGTATTATAGCTAGTTTCAAGAAGATTTGTGTAAGACACTCATGATTAGTATCCACTAACAACATAAAATAATACAAGAAATCGGAAGGTCTCCTCAGGTATGGAGAGAGAGGCTAGACATAGGGGAGCTTAAGGGGTGGATACCTTCAGATTTTTCCCATTCCCAATCTCACTCAACCATCCATACACTCAAACACTCCCATCTCTCTCAAGCATCCTCACTTTCTCTCAAACTCTCTTCTCCCCATTTTTTTTTTCTCGCCACCAGAGCTCTCTTCTTCTCCAAGCTTCATTTCTTCTTCTCTTCTTCTATACCACACATCCATACCTTGTACCTTGTCCACTTAAGCTATACCAACAAGGTAGGTGTCGATCAAAGGCTTGGTTGTTCTTGAACCTTGAAAATTTTCAAACATAGCTTAAGTTTATGCATGTGTTCTCAAGAACTTTGATGATAATGTTTTGCTATTGCATGTGTATTGATGATAAGAAGTATGTTGATTATGTGTTCTTATTTTCATGTGCATTGCATGTGGTTTTGCCTTTAAGAAATTTCAAACCATGGCTACAATGTATGCTAGTGATATGAAGCAATGTATTGTGAAGCCTTGAACATGTTTTAAAATTTTAATCAAATATGTATGAAATTCTTCTAAATAGCCGAGACCTATGATAGGTTACATGAGATTGATTTTGTGATTTATAATGTTATATGTGTTCATAGTAGTTACCTTGAAAATTTTAGAAAAATTCATGCCCAATTTCTTACAAAAACCGAGAGCATATGAATATTGTGTAAGCATATGATTTTATTTTTATACATGCAATCGATATTATCGATCTATGATGTTTTGAGAATGCATATCAATTTATTTGAAAATTTTAGAAAGCTTATGCTATTTTTGAAAATAATCGTGAATAACACATGAATATATGTTGATATAAAATTTTAATTAAGACATGCAATAAAATATTATTGATCTAGATGTAAATCATGCACTATATGTTTTGTTTAGAAATTTTGGAAAATCATATCCATTTTTGTTAAAAGGTCGAGACATATACATGCCCATATGTTGGTGTATGATTTAAATTTAAGACATGCAATGGTGTATTAGTGATCTAGGACATGAATTTTTATACCCTATGATTTAATTAGAATTTTGAAAATTCTATCTATTATTTTAAAAAGGGCCGAGACATATATATATACACATGTTAGTGTGTAATTTTATTTTGTGACATGCAATGTTATATTGTTGTTCTAAAATGTGTTTTATGCATCTTATGATTTTGTTAAAATTTTGAAGATCAATTACACATTTGTTTCAAAAACCGATGAGTTACACACTCAAATGGTGATGATCAAATGGTCTTTGATGCATATTATGATGTAATGTTGCTACACTATAGTTTATGAGCATGATATATATGTTGGAAATTTTTATAAAATATTTAATGTGTAATATGTAAAGGGCCGAGAGTTATATACCATTTATATGGTGTATAAATGTCATATTATGGATTATATGACATAAAAATATCATGGACTAATGTTTAGACCTTGTAGTAATTTATTTAAATTTTAGAAAAAAATGTTGAGCATTTTTAAAAAAATGCCGAGACCTTATTAAATAATAAGGTGATATTCAAAGATTGTTTGGTTGATATTATGACATATTAATGACCATAGTGTATATTAATACACTACATAATATTAGAAAAAAATTTAAACATCATTTGGTAATTTATTATAATTACCGATGATATTTAAAGATTTTCAAGGATTTTAAACCTTTTAAATCAAGTTTATTAATAAATTATATGTCTAAATATTATTTTAGACATATTTGGAAAATTTTCAAATTATTTGTTATAAAACTTAAAATAGCCGTGAGCTATTTTAAAATAGAAATAAGGATTTTAAATCCTTAAATTCATTTTATAATGAATTATGTGTTTAAATTTTTTTTAAACATATTAAAACAGTTTATAAAAAGAAATCAATTAGAAATTGATTTTCAAAAGAATTTAATGTTAAAATATGACTTAGTAATTAATTACTAAGAAAAGTCAAAATTGTCGACTTTTGAAATCAACGCATCTGAAATACGTCCGATAAATACGCTAATACACGAAGACGATCTTTTACTAATGATATCACGTTGATATGGAATGATTTCATATTTAAAGTCGTGAAATCGAAAACATGAGAAAACGCTGGACCATTTACCAAGAAGGGTAAATTGGTCATTTATAACCCATATCTCGCTTTCTATCAAGAACGAGGAATGTTAAATTGATACGCTGTTGAGAAACGAATTAAATTCATTAATGAATTCAATTCACGCCGATATGAAATATCGAATTGATTATAGACTTTGAAGTCTCAACCACGTAAACGACGCACTAAAGCATCCTTTTATATAAAGCGTGGACCTCGACGCACCACCGGACATCGACAAGTAAGGAAAATGTTAAAGACAATCAATAATTTCGGTGGGCTTTATTACCAAAATAGAACAACTTTATCGCTCTTTTTCAACCTGCCTTTGTTTACGATTTTCAACTAATGCTAAAATTTTTAAATGATTACCGCCAAAATGTTTACGCTTTGTGTCGATCCTATCCATGAATGATGTGATGTTGATGGGTTATTCCCAACTTATGAATGAAAATCGATATCGGATCCTATGCCGGGGCTTATACCGGCTAGATTAACGTGTACACTAATGGTGACCGTGTCAGTAAGGACAATTCACGTCGGTCACGGGTCGTAGAAGGAGGCCTCCTTCACGACTTTCGACTATGATAATGTGATGACATGATAATAAGGGATATGGAGTACGACACCAAGAAAATGCTCGCCAAGCAACTTTTATAAACTCATGAAAATATTTTAGTAAGTACAAGGCATTTTCAAATAAAACCCTCGTCTTTACCACTATATTGGCGAGTAATCGAACAAAAATGAAATGTTTTCGCATAAGACCACCGGGTACAAATTTTGTACTTAGCCCCGCATGTTTGTTTTTAAATGTGCAGGTTGAGCTCGCTGTCGATGATGGAGGAGTGTTGAGAAAGCCATATGTCCTTGATGTACATTAGAATGGATAACCTCAATACATATCGCCATATATGCATTCACACACTTTCCACGCAACTCGAACTGCTTTATTTTCATGTTGGATATTATAACAAAGTGAACTATGAAGTCTTTCGATCGCTTTATCCTTTGGATCATTGGCTAAACCCTTTGAATCGAAATGTTATAAGTGTTTGTTTAATCTAAGGTCTATATTCTCATATGATACGCCTCGCCGCGACAGCCGTCTCGTATCCGTGAATACTGTTCCTAGTAGTTAGTCCGCCCACCCGGTTATCTCGAGGGGGTCGTGACAAAATAAATGATTTTTCACATTTATCATACCCGCTATCGAAGGTCACCTGCTTTATCCATACCTCAACAAACTCAACAATTCATCATTCAATTCAATCCATACAATCCAACATTCATGAAATCTAATTCAACATTCAATTCAAACATTAAAATATAACTAAATTAACTCCATCGTATAATCCAATCCATACAGAAAAGCAAATAAAAAAAGTGTGCAAGTCTAGAGTATGAAATAAACAATACAAGATGATCAATGTGGATGATGAGGTGGTGGTGGTGCAAGCCCGTGAGTGTGCTAGAAGTCGATCCAAGATGCGCAATGAGCTTCTAAACGTGCCATCAACGCCTCATGCTCGGCGCTTTCTATCGCTCCATCTCCATTCGTGCCTCCTGCCTCATGCAAATGCTTCTCCACGCCTACTAAGCTCGGTCATATATCGGGACACGAATTGAGATGTGGCGCTGAAGAGTCGCTTCTCATACTCTTTGCAAGTGCACCAACACCGAACATCCGCTTTTCTTCGAGAGCTCACCCACGACATCCACATAGATTCGCTCATGTCCAAATCACGCGTCACTCGAACCTTCTACAAAGAAGTCATTGGGTGACTAGCTCTTAGACTTTCATCTACATTTATAACGATAGCTTATAGTTGATGGATCGCTCATATAAAGTATGTGAATTGCAATTAAACTAACACATACCCCAATAGATCCGGATGTCTCGTCAAGATAAGAGCCATCCTTGTTAACGTGAAGGATGTTAAAAGCATTGTAGAGACAACTACTTGATGAACCCTTTATGTGTAGCCTTTACAACCACAAAAAATATAATCATACAATCTATATAACATTAGTAATAAAAGAAAGTCATAACATCTATATAAACATTACCAACTCAAGAGTATAATCAAGAATCGGTTTGAGCCTCCTCAGCTTGACCCGCCTTGTTTTTGTCTTGCAGCTCGACATGCAACACCCGCAACCTCTGACTTTCCCTTCACGGCTTCAGTGTCCCAATAAGCAAGCCAAGCAGGCCATTCATCCTCGTGGATACAAGGAGGTCTCGCCCTACTCTGGTCATACCTCAGGCCTTGATGCCACAAACAAAGTCTCAGAGCGCCGCAAGCGGCAATAGGACACCAAAGCTCATATATGACCTCATCTCGATAGCTCGTCCCAATGTAAACGCTTCGCTTCAAGTAAAAAGAAAATTCCAATTCAATAACAAATTATGACTATATGTTTATTGATGATTAATAACCGAATGAGCATCAATTAGCAAACAAAAAAACTACCAATATAATTATAGATCCTAGATGAATATGTATATTCACCAGAAATATTAGAACAACTAATTAAAAATCACAAAAAGGTGTTTCGATTGTACACAAGCTTATAAACATTCTTTTTCTTACCTTGAACTCGCTTGAAATAATCGTCCTTCACCGATCGTGGGCGCCGGTCTCCACTAAATTCACGGGGTTCCCGACCGTTGAATATACGAGTGCAAGTGCGGTGAACCATATTATATGGGAATAAGTTATCGATAAAACATAAATATCATTAGTTCAACAAAATAAAAATACATATTGTAATTGAAAGTATAACAAATACCCCATATCATCGATCGAAAGCGTAGTCCGTCCCCGTCCCTCATTGAGATGTAACCCGACCAAGTCAAGTCGAACTCAAACTCAACAGATCGTGATATCCTCCTCCTCCGGTCGGACGCGATCAACAGAGGCATTGATGCCTCCTCTCGATCCCGATGAAAGGCGATGAGGACCCACGCCCTCAGCGATCGGATCCACGCCCTCTAGGCATCTAGCAAAATTGATCAATTGAATAAGAAAATAATTCATATGTCATATGAAAACATACTATCAAAACATTTTTCTATCAAATTGATTCATATAAACCTTATATTAATCACTATCATCGCCATAGCCATCATCATTGTTATCTTCCTCACTCGTCAAGTATGTATCTTAGTCTTCTTCACTATTGTTTTCATCTATGTCTATCAAGCTACCACCATGATGTATTATTATGTCGCCATCGTCTATATCCGGATTAGTTGAGACGATTAAGTCATCTTCTTGATATGGTTGGTCCGATGGTATTTCGATGTTAATGTTCAAATGGGACTTCAATTTGGATCGTGCTTTTATCTTACAAACTTCCCACCAATCATTCTTAAACCGATTCATACATCATACCGGATAAATACAATAATATACTTGGATGGCTTGGTCACTAGTACGAATGGTTCGCACTTATTATACCGACGCTGTATGATTTATAGAAACCAATTTGAATTGACGATGCATCAAGTCCCAGACGAGATGGATCAAACCATCGACACTTGAATAATGTAGTCGCTTTTTAGGTAGACCGTGATACTCTAGTTCACACATCTCCAACAAACGTCCATAATAATCGAGTTCATCATTATCATCCGAACCATAACAATCACCTTTATTCGTACACCATCGCTCATAGTGGATCGAGACGACCCATGAGACATCAGATGAAATTTATATCCATTCACATAGTACCGGGTATGTCGTGACTAATGTTAATGGACCTTTGCAAGACTAATCAAAATTGATTCTCAACATCGCTTGTTGGATTTAAGACCAGTAATAGTAAAATAATGTGGAAATAAGACTTCATCTACATTTAAACCATGATCGTAGTATTACTATATAAAGACTAGATAATCTCACTAGTGAACGGAACCATGACGCAAATTGTGATTCCATCTCGATCGCTAATTTCTTGATCCGATTAAGATTTTTTTTAAAAAGCTATCAATTTAGATCTCAACAATTGAAACAATCAATGTAAGACTCAAAGAGCTATATATTTTGATTCTTTAATTTTTAATTGTTTTATATTGATATTCAATGATAATTACATCATTAGTTATCTCTTAAATTTAATAAAGAATTATTAAAAACAATCACAAAATTAATAAAAAATATAGTACTATTTTTAGTCCCGATTGATACTAATCTACTTTCGAGCCTTAAATTATAAAACGCCTTTATTCAATTATTCTCTTTATAAAAGATTTGTGAATTTTAAGTTTTTTCTATGTTTTTCAAAGCGTGTCAATTTATTCCCAATATTTATTAGAAATTGGTAATGGATTGGGGTCCCATGATTGCAAGTGCAAAACAAAGATGCCCACTCTCTTAAAGAAAATTTATTTAGGATGTTGATTTTAGTAGGAAATTAATTAAAGAACATGACAACTTTATAAAGTAATGCTTATTAACATTGTTATCAACGTTTGTCTTAAATAATTTGGCATTCTAGAAAGTCTCCTTTGAAATCAAAATAATTACTTTACCAATTTCTTTTTTCCTATGCTTGCGCGAATATCTCTCAAACTAAGTAATAATGTAATGGAAGTCAAACGACATAGATAACAATCAATAACATATTGACCACGATGAATTTATCATCTTAGCAAGTTAACAATCAAAACATTTAAAACATATGCGTCGAAATATAATCATATATTACTCAATCTCATCAAATATTGCTCAATCTCATCACATCACATATTGCTCAATCTCATCACATCACATATTGCTCAATCTCATCACATCATATACGATAAATTCACGATAAATTCAAGCTCATATGCGTATACATACATATACATGTACATATACAACACATAAATTCAAGATCATATACGTATACATATACATCACATAAATTCACGATAAATACATCTACATTCATACATCTACATTCATACATACATGTCGTCATTCATACATATACATATTGTAGGGAAATCTGATTTTAACCCTCTCCCGAGAATCTATCTTGGATGTTTAATTCACCATACATTGATTATATGCCTAGCATGCACCTATATAATTAATCGCAACACGTAGTAGTTTTCTCGTGTTTACCTACGAACTGCTTGGGATGAACGGATCAAGACTCGTGCTTTGATCTTTTGAATGTATCCCGGTTGCCTAATCTCCAATGTCGAGTGAGGATGCCTATGGAGAATGCTATAGAAAATCACCCTCTTTCTTTTCTCAAATTTTCAAAATTCTCACCACAAGTATATGGTAATTCTCGAAAATAATGGAACGAGGATTAGCCTCGATTTTCTCTCTCGCTTTATATTTATAATGCACTCCCAAATCCTATCTAGATAGGATCTATGCATATCTAATAAATATAATAATATCCTTTAGGATGAGAGGATCAAATCGTAGTCCCAAGAGGATCGAGAGAGGTGGGCGATTTTCACCCTACTACAGTCTGGACGGGCCAGCCTGTGGATCAAATGCAAGGAATAAAGATGGGCCTCAAATAAATTAATTATCTTATGTTCAAATTTAACATAAATTAATTCATAAACATTTATTCATGCCAAAAGAGAATAAATGCCGACTTACCCCTTTATTACCGGGTGAGTCGGAGCCAGATTTAGTGTCACACCGGTTTGGCTTATCCTTACCGGACCGTGACTTGGGGTTCGGTTCAGCTTAATATGAAAGAATAAGGGTTTCAACTCATTTCGCCTCTTAAGAGAATATAGATGTTCCAATGTAAACGGAAATCATGACGAGCAAAATAGCTTATATATATAAGATGGTTTCAAAGGTTCAATAAAAACAAGAGCTTTTACAAAGCTTAACACGTAAATGTAAAATAATGTAATCTCAAGAGTTTTGGCAATGAATAAACGTGTGAGACATGCATATGAAGATGCATTCTCAAGGCGAACCAAAAGATATTCCATACTCAAGTCGACAAAGAACTCCGCCTGCTCCATCACCGCTCAACTCGCACATTTAAAACAAACATGTAGGTCGAGTACAAAATTTGCACTCAAGGGACACATTGCCGAAAATATTTTTACTTTACGAATATTGGATCGCCTACTTCACAGTAAGACACAAGGGTTTTGTTTGAAAAGGCCTTGTTCTTACTAAATACATTTTCATTTTTCAAAACTTCGCTCGCTGCATTTTCACATCACAACGATATTCATAGTCGGATATGGATTAACGCGCCGGAGAGACCTCCTTCACCCGGACGCACGATCGATCGCAACCGCGATTCGTAGGTCAAACAACCGATCGTAACCGGCGATTCGTGTCAAGGTACACAACCCTAAGCCTGTGATTCCCTTCACTCCAAATTAGATCCGAATTGTATTATTTTTCCCTGCCGCCTGTGCAACCTAAATGGACATATACAAAACATAAAACATTTTTGCGCATAATATCGTACTTTATCATTTGCGTAAAACAAGAAAGTAAATGATTTTTCAAGAAAGCTCGAAATGGTTTTGATAAGAAAGCCCACCCGAGAACTTATAGTTCTTACGCCACTAGTACTTAATTATCATTTTCTTTCTCCTCCGAAAGCGACCCTTTTAAGGTGAGAAACGAGGTTTAGTACATCGCTATACTTCTCGATGAGACGAACATCGCCTATAACGCCCTATGCATCAAATAAGGCTAACGCCGGACTTATATCGATGTTTCCTAATAAAATGATGTCGATTATGACATCGCCATCATATAAGAGATATTCCATCTCTTTAGTATATAATGTGACGCTTTAATGTACTTACATAACGTAAGTTACATTGTTACTAAACGCATTACGCCACATAGATCATATTTTATCGACTTTCGTGCCTTCGACCTTGGTCAACGCTTTTGGTCAACGATTTTGACTTGGTCAACATTTAGTCAACACTTTTGACTAAAGTCAACATTTCGACTTTTTAATTCCTTTTATGAAATTTTATTATTTTATGTGCAATCCTTGTTCTAAAAATTCCCATAAAATCAAAATATCATTTTGGATCATATTATGCAATTATATCTTATAAAATAAATTTATAACATTAATACACATAACTCATATTTTTCGAAAACCCTAATTAAACTAAGCAAACAATCTCCAAAATTTTTCATAAAATCACATAACACATACTCATCTATAAGCATCCTTACTATAACATAATTTTTATTTATTGTGAACTATTGAATTAAATCTTCCTAAGTCATTTTCGAAAATTTGGACTTAGGTCCAATTAATTTTTAATAAATCCAATAAATTCCTACAACACTATTTTATGAATCTACACTATCAATATGTTATGATAACACTCAAACATGGATTATATCTCAACATAATATCATGTTCTATAATTTTCGAAATTCATAGACCAAAGTGTTCCAAAAATTCTACATAAATTCATACAAGCATAACTAATACCCTAGATTATGATTTCATGCTTCAATCATCAATTAAAATCATAATTATCAACATATTACACCTTCAAGTTTTCGTCCACATATAAAATTTGATATCATGCTCGATTTTGTGATATAATTATACCATATGCTTAATAACATCATATAAATATAATATCTAAACATATTAGCATAAGTCACATAATTTTCGAAAATTACATGTATAAACTAAGCTCAGAATATAAATTCTAACGATATAATAAGCTCGAAGAAATCTAACCTTTTGATCGGATTCGATCGACGTCACGACGTTATTCTATCTACGATCAAGAACGCCTCAAGAACACTCTATTTTCTCTCCTATTTCTCTATTTTCGGTTATGATGTTTATGGGAGGTAACCTCCTATTTATAGGAATTATGGGACGATTATAATCATTACTTTATAAAATATCTTAAGGTAAGGTAAAAATTACAACTCATCTTATCTCCTTAATTTTTGAACCATGCAAGTTGTATAAGAGAATCTTATCATATCTTATCATATCTTATCTCATATCTAGGTGTAAAGATAAGAATTACAACTCATACCTTATCCTCTAAGATTTTCACCATAATAATAATAATATGCCAAATATTTTATTTTTCTCCAATTAATAGTTATATGATATAATAATAATCTTAGATGATGAAATAAATCATAGGAAAATTAATTAAGGTCATTTCTATGTACTATAGTAAAGTTATCTAAAATAATTCAAATTGAGGATAAATTATCAAACTATTATTCTTTCATAACTAATATTATTTTCATAAATAATTACATAAATATAATGATATAATATCATAAAATAAATTTTGAAACAATTTTAGCATTTTTCCTTAATTTTTCGATATTGGGTTTTCTAGAATTTAAATTTCACAAAATTTATTTTCACCCTATTTTGTGAATTTCGAAATTTTATAATTTCTAGGAGATAAGATTGATCTAGAATCATGATATTTATCAATTATATAATTAAATAAATTATTTAATACAATTATCACATAAAGGGTGATTTTCAAAATCACATGAAATTACACAAGTTTTCAAATTAATATGCTTCTAGAACCAAGATATTATTTCCTATGATACTTATTATATTTCTATTATTTCTAAGAGATAAAATTATCTCTTAATTAATCATGATCTTATCTTATCTTTTATAAAAATATCATAACAAATCTTTACCTTAAAATGTCATTTTCATAACCTTATCTTATCTCTTTACTATCACTATCAAAACCTTATCACATAAATAAAATATCTCTCATATACAAACAAAATAATACCTTATCACATTAATAAAGTGATCCTACACTTGATCATAATTTAATCATAACTTATCCATGTATATCCCTATTTTTCGAAAATAATGAGATAAATAGGAGAAAATATTTCTTTTTCTTCCTTAGTGTAATAATATCCCAAATATACTTAAAAACATATTTAAAAATTATTTTGTTCAAATTTTCAAGAGAAATATCGATTTATTCAAAATCGACACCACCGACGCTCACTTTCATACTGCTCCTATTGCATCGCTCCTTCTTTATTTTCAAATTTTAAGCCCGTAAATTGGGTTATTACACTTAGACTTTACGAATCCTCGATTTAAGATATCAGACGTCCATTAATTATTTACGCTGCTCGACCGCTTAAAATAATTAATATCTTTAATTCCTTTAGTAGTACCACTCAACCTTATTATTGTACTTGAGATAACTCAACCTGCAGGTTTAGTACAATAAACCTTTGAGTTCCTTAAGGGACGCCATAATCCTAAACGGATACGGTGACTGACACAGATAACTAGCACGACATACAAGACCGCCACCACCCAAGATGCAGAGAATCTCGAGTTATCTCATGTAACCCCACCCATAGCAAGTCAAAGTGATGGTCAAGAACTCATACTCACCTAATACCTTATCGAGGTTTAGATCAACGAAGTCTCCGAGATCTAGGTTCTTCACGACGGTCGATAGAAGAACTCATCTCATTGTGATCCATCAATACGCCGTAGACGCATCAAAGATGACAAGCAACCAAGTCAAGTCACTTTATCTACACCAAGAACCTATACCGACAACTCGTCCTCAAGTTGTCTCACCGTGATACTTTTATATCTCATTAAGCTCGACCAATCATATGACTTCATGATCTACAACACACCGTATGATCTAACTTATATATGAGATAAAAGGACATACATATGCAATCAAGTAAACAATTCAGATAGGAGATTGTAATAGTGGTAATAGAAACATTGTATACAAGCTCAACCAAAACTGCCCAAGATACAAATCCAACATATATACATATATATATACCTATACATATATATATATATATATATATACATATATATATATATATATATATACATATATATATATATATATATATATATATATATATATATATATATATATATATATATATATATATACAGGAACAGGAGTATGATATGGCGACGGCGAGACGAGTCGAGACGAGGTCGACGGCGATGGCGGGGCCAAAACGGACGACGACGGCAAAGCGCAAAGGGGACGGGCTAGGCAGGTAGCGCGCGCGGTCGGGCTGGACGACGGCCGCGTGACACGACGACGAGTGGATGGCGCGAGGCGGAGCCGGGCTGGATGATGGCGCGAGGCGAGGCAAATGGCACGAGGCTGGGGGGCAGGGCGGCGTGGCGCGGGCCGACTCGATGACGACGATGTGGTGTACATACGAGACAGGGACGGCAAGCGCGATCCGCCCGATGACGACGACGAGGCTCAAACGGTGAGGCGAGAGCTGGGCTGGGCAGGGGCAGCGCGATGCGGTAAAGACGGCGACGGTGAGATGAAGTCGACGGTGAGGGAGGTGGCGCGGGCGGCGAAGGCAACAAATTCAATTAGGGTTCAATTAGGCGTGAATGAAAAACCGGGAGGAATCCCGTGTCAGTTTAAACTCAACGATCGAAAATCAACGACGGACACTACGCCGCCATAATTCCGCCGCTGATCACGGCGATATTATTTTCGCCGCTGATCAACGATGGAATTACGACTACTTGTTGACCGTCGCTGATCAACGACGAAACCATGCCGCCGCTGATCAACGACGGAATTATGACTACCACCGTCCATCGCCGATATTCCGCTGTTGATCCATCGATGATCCGTCGCTTATTTTATCCGTTATCATTCGCCGCTGATTAACGACGGACTTAGTTCCATCGTTAATCAACGACGGAATTAAGACGGCCTATCTTACATTTATTTTAAAGTATAATACGCTTCGAACCGCCGTCGGTCCGCCGTTGTTCGCCGATGGATAGTTTTCCACCGTGTTTCCATCGCTTTCCGTATGCTTTGTAGTGGAAAGAGTCCCACCATATTAGAAATGAGCGATCAAAGTTGAATTATAAGAATTATGTCCGAGCTGTGGATTGATTTTGGAAAATAATGAATGGTTTTCAAGTCGAGTTATACTTTGTGAATACCGAAAAGCAATTGTGGCACATACTCTTAGTGAACCGATTATATAACATACTCGAAAAGAAAATATATAATGTGTGTACATAACCGGTATTTTTCTTATGGGTGTGCATCACGGTCGGGCTCGACCGACCCAAATTTTTAAAATCAAAACCAAACCGATGAGAATTTTTCAATCGAAACAACTGATTAAATCTTTTGAACCGACTAACAATCAAACCGAGAAAATCGATAGGTTTCGATCGGTCCGAAAATCGATCGATATTGTATATTATATCGGGATTCAAAGTGATCGATCACAAAATTAAAAATGCTATGCTCTCGAAAATCATCCTCACCGCTACTCGCCGGTCTTGCTACACAACCGCGAGATTCCTCTCGTCATCCCATCCGCCTTCTTCTTGATGCTAGAGGAACGATGTATGGTGTTTGAGTTTTCTACCTAAAAAATTTGCAGCTACTAAATCCTTTTCTAACAGCACTTAAAGAAAGAATTAAAGAAAAAAAAGATGAATGTCAAGAAAATTCCCCCAATAATGCTAGCGCCGACAAATAGATTAGGAAAAAAACAAGAAGCTGATCTATAAAATACTGAAAAATAGATTCAAAGCATCCAATCCTGACCAAAATACATGTATCTCTCTCTCTCACTACACAATAAACACACACAGAAGCACATGAACAACAAAAAATGATTAAATGAGTAATTGAATAAAATAAATAGAATACAACTTTTCTGCAGCAATATATTGTCTCAACATCTAAGGAAAACAGAACCTTCACGGCCTCTTCTTCACACGCAACACAAACTATTTGCTCACTCCTCTGAATTTCTCCTCCATAGATAGTAGAAACGAACGTTGCTACTGTCACGACAATGGTGGTGGTCGACGACGACAACGCTTGTCGTATCCTGGAGGTCGTTACACTATTTGGCAAGAGAAGGGGTTCTGTTCCGACCTAGTTGTTCTTCTAAGTCACTCGTAAATTGTACGAGGTCCCTGTAGAGCGGTAAGGTCGACCCAAGTCGAATCTCTCGAGGAAGGCTTAACAAGGCTACAGTTTAATGTCACACACTTCCCTATGAGTTCTAGTCTCAATAAGAATGCTATTTCTTACTATTCATATATAAAACAGAAAAAAAACACTAACGTCCTAAAATAATGGGGGCTGTCACGGAACGGACGAAAGCAAGAAAGAAAATATAGCAGGAAAATGGGTGCACTTGAACAACAAGAGGAATTGACAGATACACGGAATTGGAGACGATGTTCTAGGGTTCAAAATCTATCCTCGCTACCAATGAGCCAAGGATCGCGACACAAAGGCAAGAACTACCCACGTTATCTCACCTAACGCTCAACATAAACTAGTCTCTCGATTCGCCAATGCTAGACTCAAATTAATGACAACTAGCCTCTCAACCCCGCCATCAACTACGAAGGATAATTAATCACACATGCACACGATAGCAAAACCCAATCCACATATATCAATCACTCAACAACAAACTAGTCTCTCGACCCCACTCATTATCAAACTTATATTTAATTTAAATCGCTCTCGCATTAATTAATAATTAGAACATAAGCACATAATCAACCTACACTATTCTTTCGCACCTGTATTAAGATCATGAAATAATCAATTTATACGGATGAAAAATTGCAAATCATCAACACAACAATCATGATTCAAGACAAGAACAAATCCAACATTTATTTCATTATAAATCGATAATTTATCTCATGGTAGAAATTATTCCCATCGCAATTACATAAACATAATGAAACAAGAAAAACTTACAAACCGTTCATTGATAAATTTATCATCCAAAAATCCAGAATTGCACAATCCAAATGTTAATCCAAGCACAAGAATTAAAAGATAGGTAAAAGGAAAAGAAAAAAGAGAAAAAGAAAGGAAATTCGCGTGCGTGAGGAATTATTGAGAAGAGGCACTGTTCCACCTTAAATAGAAACCTCAAAAATCGCAAAAATAACGCCAAATCAGCCCAAAATAGCCGCCAAAGACCGGACGGACGAAACCGACGCCGGGGTGGCTCGAATGGTCCGAGGGCACACCAAGCGGATGGAATGGAGCACCGAGACGAGAGTCCACCGGAGGAGATCGAAGAAGTGCCCACGGACGGCCGGGCTGGCGAGGGCGCTGGACGCAGCCGGACGCAGCGGACGGGCGCACGACGCCGGGGAGAGGCGGTGCTAGACGGGAAATCGGGCGGAACGTGGTACCGAGCCGGGTCGAGCATCGATAGAACATCACCGGAGCAAGGCCGGCCGAGTGCACGGGCATGGCATCGAGGCGCCGCCGACGCGTTGAGCGCTATGTGGGCAAGGCGAGCTATGATGACGATGGGTTGCGAAGTGAGGTGCGCTAGGAGACAGCGCTGGACGGACGCTAGATGAGGTGGAGCCGGATGGAGGCTGGCGAAGCGTGAGGACGCCTAACGGGCACCGGACGCGAGCCGGGCGCCGATGCTTTGGCATGCGCGGTGGACGAGGTGCTTGGGCACGGCGGGGCACGACGAGTGTTGCGTGGGCTGAAGGAGAGTGCCGGGCTATGAGCACGGGACACAAGGTTAAATGAGGTCGACGGGCGAAGTTGGGGTGCATGTGGCGTGCGACAGACGCAGCAGCACACATGCGCGCCGACTTTGACTATTCGCCTGCTTCTCTCGCTTGACCGACTTACGATCCGTATATGCTTATGGACTCCTATCGAGATGCTCTTCAACATACCGAACTTTGGTAGATCCATTTCGTCCTAATTAACGATGTTTTTTCTACAAAATTTTAAAACAAACCAAATAAGTCTGAATCGATAAATACTAATCAAAACAACGGCAGAAATAGGACAAACCATGAAAAATAACATGCAGAAAAATATGAAGAATAAGCACAAAATCATGTTAAACAGGATCCTCCGCTGTGTCTACGGCGTGAAGTAGAAAAGAAAATAAAGAGGTAGTCAATAATGGCGGCGGCGAGCAACTGCCTAACTTGAGAAGGTGACGACGGCAGCGATGCCTCCTCGCCATTAATGGCAGAGTGATTTCTGGAGGTGGTGACTAATATGATCTGTGAGAAAAGGAATGAGCCGATATTAAGAAGGGATAGAGAGAGAGAGATCGAGCAAAATAATGGGTGATTCTAATGATACTGCTTATATGTGTAAGAATAAGAATGTATAATTATCATAGATCAAGCTCAAATTTATGATTCACATATTAGGTTAAAATTAATTGATGATGTCAATCATTATTTCTTGTGATTTACAAATAAGACATAAAAATGGTATTAAAAAGAACTGCACCATCATCTCATAAATATCGCTACTTTCCTTAATTATAGGATTCATCCGTCTCTTTCAAATCTTCACAAAATATAGCACATATCAATAAATTTGTTGCACATATATAATGAAAATATTATATTATTCGTGGAATTAAATTTCAGATGTTTTTCCTTTTTTGTATTGAAGATGAGATGTTGATTGTTGCATGCATAAGATAATCTGTAGCACATTTATACTATATACTTGCTCAATTTATTGTTACACAAACTAGATTATAATAAATACCTAAAATCAAGAAACAAAATTACTAACATAAATTTTAATTAATCCAACGAATTTAAAATTTAGCATATGTAGTTATAAACTCTGACGTAATGTAATTATCATCGTACATTGATTTACTAAAATCAATGGCTTAGATTTATTCTTATTTCTTACAAATAGGCATTAGACTATCCGCTGGTAAACCAGCCTATAATCTCGAGTTCTTTTCGTATATGAGTATGTATTTACGCAGTCCAATGAGCATGTCCAGGTTAGACCGATATCTTGCTACTATGCCTACCATATATGTGATATCTGAGCTCAGACACAACATTGCATACATGAGACTTCCTATGGTGGAAGTAGGAACATATCTCATTTTCTATCTCCTTGCGCCTTGACGACTACTCCTTAGATAATGGAACGTCATTTCTGAAGGGTAGCAATCCCTTCTTAGCGGTTTGCATTCTAAAACGAGTAATCACAATATCAATGTAAGACGCCAGAGATAAGCTCAATATTTTTCTCTTGCGATCTCGGTAAACCTTGATCCCAAAAATGTACGCTGCATCTCCTAAGTCTTTCATCTGAAACTGATCGGATAACCAACTCTTTACGTCTCATAACAGCTTCAAATTGTTGCCAAATAGAAGAATGTCATCTACGTAAAGTGCAAGAAATACCATATTACCGTTGACATCTAAACGATACACACAACTCTCGCTATGTAACTCGGGTAAAACCATAGGTTATTACCACATCGTCAAAGCATAAGTTCCATGATAGGAAGCTTGTTCGAGTCCATAAATGGACTTCTAAGCTTCCGCACTAGATGCTCCTCACCTTTCTTCACATTACCTTCGGGTTGCTACATATAGATGTCTCGACCTTCCTCAAGGTAACCCTTTAAGAAAGCGCTTACATACATTTGCCAAACCTCTAGTTTGCTGGGTGCTATAGCAAGATGAATTCATGGACTTGAGCATTGTTGTATGCGAAAAGTTATCATCGAATCGATCCCCTCAACTGAGTGTACCCTTTCACCACAAGCCTAGCTTTAAAATTCAAAACCTCTCCATCGTAATCTCTCTTCCTCGACCCACGGCTTCCTCGCCATCCGGTAGAGGTGTTTTCTTGTATACATCCATAGTTGTTATGAACTCAATTTCTAAGTCCATAGCGTGTGTCATGCCCCCAGTATCTATGTCATGTATCGCCTCAGTATGTCTTTGGGTCGATTATAGCTTGTTCGCTACTCGCACTAAATTTGAAAATTCACCCATGAACATAAATCGATCAGTCACACACACAAACCTCCCACTACGACGAGACGCTATCACACTAGCAACGGCCGATGCAGAAACTTGTGGTTCTCTTACTTGCGTAACTTGCTAGGTGGGTGCCACTTGTACAATCGGTATCCCTAGTGAAACTCGACCCATTTCAATTTCTCAAGTATCCGTGTCGCCCTCCTACTAGACTCGATATCTTGTACCTTGGAGAAATCGGTCAGAAATACGATAATCTTGTAAATCTTGAAGAATGACTTTAACTTTGGATTTATGATTTTCATGTAGTCCTCCTCTAAGAATCGAGCATTGGTGCTAATAACCACCTTCCGATCCTTAAGACTATAGAAATAACCACATTTCGCTCCTCTAGATATCCTATAAATAGCCTTGCGCCGATCTAGCTCCAACTTGTTAGCCTTCTTGTTCAACACATGTGCCGGATCGCCAATATCCTTATATGGCTTAAACCAGCTTACGCCCAAACCATAACTCGAAATGGGTCTTGTCGATCGACTTGACGGTACAAGATCGAGCAAATTTACCGTTGTTTCAAGGCATACCCCAAAATGAAATAGGCAAAGTTGCATAACTCATCATTGATATAACCATCTCTAAGAGAGTCTTATCTCTTCGCTTTTACGCACCATTTTTCTATGGTGTGCCTTAGTTTAGTGAGTCGACGTAATCCCACACCGCACTGTGATAGTCCATAAACTCATTATCGAGGTATTCGCCACCGCAATCGCATCACAGTGACTGATACTCTTACCTAGTTTCGCCTCCACGCCTTCAATTTTTGAATTCTCAAAGCATCTCGGACTCTGCGCAGTAGGTATACGACAAGACTCGAGTAATCTTCAATGAAAGTAACAAAATACTGCACTTCCATGAGCTTGATAGACATCGGTCCACACAGTCGAATGGACTACCACCAACACCTCTTTGCTCTATACCCATTCGCTTGAAAGGTCCGTGACATATTTCCATCTATACAGAATTCAAAACGGGAACGGAGTAAATCAAATTCTCCCAACTTTCCATTCTTAGCCGCCTCGATCCCATTTAGATTGATGTGACCTAATCTAAGATGCCAAAGATATGTGGTGTCATCTTGCGAAGAAAACTTCATCTTCTTATGGTTTGATATAGTAGATGCAACATAATTATAGGTATTATGCTTAGCATAAATAGTATAAAGAGGATTATATAATGTGCCACCACAGATAAACTCGTCATTTCTCATGATAGAAATGCCACTATAAAAAACAACCGAATATCCACGAGTAAATAGTTTGGAAACCAAAACAAGGTTTCATCGAAACTTCGATACATATAAAAGATCTCTCAAAACTAAAATTATCCTATCAAAGCATAAAAAAATATCTCCAACTGCAACGGCCTCGACTTTCGCCGTGTTATCCATGGAGATCGTTATCTCGCCATCACTCAGCTCCCTTGTCTGTAGGAACTCATGCAAGGTGTAACAAACAAGATCAACAGACCAGATTCTACTACTCATGAACGAGTAGAACAAGTTGCTAAACATGTTTCCTTTACTAGAGAAAATAGCGCACTGAGCCTCGAGCATAGGGCAATTAGCCTCCAATGCTCATTATTATCGCACTTGAAGCACTTTCCTTCTCCTTCGCATTTTCAAACCACCGGTAGAGCCGTTTGTATTACTCCCACTATTTCCTTTAGCCTTAGCATCTCTTGAATTTCTTTACCTTTTCATCTTTCGATGAAGCAAGAATTCCTTTAGGTGCGCATCTAAACACCTGCACCTTTTCCCATCTTGCCTTTATTTGTTACCATATTCTTTTGCAATTAATCTAAAGTACGACTCTTTTCATATAGATCACGCTATAGCGTAAGTCATCAAAAGATTTGGTAAAGTATTGAGGACTATATTGATCTTGACATCGCCATCAATATATCCTCCAACCAATTTGAGCTCTCCAAAGAGATTGATCATTTGCTTCACATGGTCATACACATAATTACCTTTCATCATCGAACTTGACAAGATTAATTTTGTCAAGTTACGACTAGCAATTCCGTCCGACTCCCCATACAATTTCTTGAGATTTAGCCGATGGTGGTCTGCATCCTCCATCTCTTGATGCCGGAGTTGCAGGACTCATACATGGTCATCAAAAGAAGGCACTTGTCGTTTCTATTCGATTTACCCCATTTCTCGTGCTCCTCGAGCTCCTCATCTCCAGATGAATCATCTAGGGCATCGACAAGGTGTAGTGAGTATAAATAATATTTCTTCGACAAGAATAACAATCTCAATGTTTCATTTTCACCGATAAAATTCGGACCGGATAAGGGTTTTGTGCGAGCATATGGATAAATCGAGTAAGAGACATATCCAAAAGTAATGTAAACAGTAAGCATATGATAAATGCGCATTTTACCTGCTTATTGATGATATATCAAGATGAAATAGATCTATTAAATGCGTTTATATAGTCGATCTTTATGCTTTTAGCTATTTTTGGAAGATATCGCTTTGGGTTTCTCTTGGTGTTTTGTAGGCTTTTCAGTGATAATCATGCATAAGCAAAGATGTAACCAAAGATGATGAAATGGATATAAAAATATGGATGTGAAAAGTTTGCAATGTTAAAGATCATCTCGAAAGGAGTCCATAGGCGCAAACGGATCGCACTGGAGTTCGGACGAGAGAACGGAGCAAAAAAGGAAGTCGCGCAGAGTTAGCTACGACCGACCGCGGCCGCGAGGACGGTCGCGAGAAATCGTCCGTAATGTTTCGGGCGCGATTTAGGTTTTCCTCTACCTATATATATCCCCAAGCTTGCTCCCATGCCGACAACCTCTCTAAGCACGAATTTATTCAGTTTTTCTCAGTTTTTCATATTTTTGCACTTTAGTTTCGATTTAATTCCGCTCTAGCTTTAGTTTATCGTTGTTCTAGTTTAGTTTATCGCTTTGTTATCGATCCGAACGCTTTGTCCGATCGCTTTCCGTTGTTTTCCATTTTTCGCTTGGGATTGATTCAAGAACAACCATTGTTCATCCAACGCTATTATCCGGTTTTATGCATTTAATTTCCGCTTTTATGATTAAAAAAAACGCCTCACCCATGCATTTCGCTTATTATCCGGTTTTATGCATTTAATTTCCGTTGTCTTCCGCTTTTTCGCTTGGATTGATTCAAGACCAACCATGTTCATCCAACTTTGTTTTGTTTTTGTTTTTGTTTTTTGTTTGTGTTGGTTTTTTTCTTTGTTTTGTTTTGCGCTTTGTTTTGTTTTTCGTCAGGCTTTTTGTCGTGTTTTTATCTTTCTTTTCGTGTTGTGTCTCGCCGATCAACGAGTTAAGTGAAGTGCTTTAATCCATGTGGCCAATGACGATAGAAATTTTTGTGAAATTTAATGATAGTGCACATGATATGTTAGAAAATGACGCATGAACGACTTGAGATTGCTTAAACTTGTTGTTTTTCACCATTTCCTTAACCAAAGGAGACTTGAGCTTCACCGTATAAACATCTTGATACGCTTTTAATTGTGTGATATCATGCATGTGATTCTCTAGAACTTGCTGCTTTCTCGTGTCGAGACCGCAATATGTATTTTAATTTGGAAAGGATAAAAGGCCATCATTGTTAACCACATATTCACCCAAACACTAACCCGATGATGTATACCATTTGTCGCCTTCTTTGAGCTTTTATTAGACTTATTCTTTCGATTAACCGATGATAGGAGGTGAGGATGGATATGGGAATCAAAAGGGTTGAAATTTTGATGTTGTTATGACGAGAAAATTACTTTTAGAGAAATACATCCGTGGTGAAGAATAATACATTTGTTGTGAATGATAAACCCTATAAGCCCTAGAAAAGAAAAGAAAAGCAATGATAAGTTCACTATGTGTTTTGAGCATAAAGGGTCGTTAATCAAAGTATAGGTACCTTATGAGGATAAAACATCGATTTAGCACTTGAAAAGAAGAGGAAACGGACAAAGTCCATATGTGTCTAAAAGTATAAATTGGGTGCTTGAATATTTTTGAGTCACTTAGCCATATATTATCCTACCTTAACTAATGTGCCTACTTTATAACCTATGAAAAGACATTTTGTTCCTTATTTGAACACATTTGACGCATGGAGATATTAGAGAAATGGCAATCCTATGGTAAGATGTTGCATTGCATTGATCCGTGAGTGTATACACGCCCTTAATTTCTTTATGAGTTTGAGTGTATCCTCTATATTTTACACACATGTCGCAAGTAGGTTGAACTAAATGAGTTTTACCTTCAATTGTTGTTTGTGTTGAGTCGACTAATGTCGCCATGTGCGCTAAATCTTTTGAGCGCTGAGATGTTTCGAGGCTTATAATGGTTATCCTCTTTGCTACCTCGCGATCGCTCGTCAGGTCTTTCTGCTCGCTTTTGTTTGAGGACAAACAATGCTTCAAGTTTGGGGTGTGATAAATGCCATTTTACCCTTTATTGATGATATATCAAGATGAAATAGATCTATTAAATGCTTTATATAGTCGATCTTATGCTTTTAGCTATTTTTGGAAGATAACGCTTGGGGTTTCTCTTTGGTGTTTTGTAGGCTTTTCGATGATAATCGATGCATAAAAAGATGTAACCAAAGATGATGAAATGAATATGAAAAATATGGATGTGAAAAGTAACAATGTGAAAGAGCATCTCGATAGGAGTCCATAGGCGCCAACGGATCGCACTGGAGTTCGGACGAGAGAACGGAGAAAATAAAGAAGTCGCCAGAGAGTTAGCGATCGACCGCGGCCGCGAGGACGGCCGCGAAATCGTCCGTAATGTTTCGGGCGCGATTTAGGTTTTCTCTACCTATATATATCCCCAAGCTTGCTCCCATGCCGACAACCTCTAAGCACGAATTTATTCAGTTTTTCTAGTTTTAATATTATTGCACTTTAGTTTCGATTTAATTCGCTCTAGCTTTAGTTTATCGTTGTTCAAGTTTAGTTTATCGCTTGTTATCGATCGGAACGCTTTGTCCGATCGCTTTCCGTTGTTTTCCATTTTTCGCTTGGATTGGATTCAAGAACAACCATTGTTCATCCAACGCTATTATCCGGTTTTATGCATTTAATTTCCGCTTTTATGATTAAAAAACGCCTCACCCATGCATTTCGCTTATTATCCGGTTTTATGCATTTAATTTCCGTTGTCTTCCGCTTTTCGCTTGGATTGGATTCAAGACCAACCATTGTTCATCCAACTTTGTTTTGTTTTTGTTTTTGTTTTTTTCGCTTGTGTTGTTTTTTTTCTTTGTTTTGTTTTGCGCTTTGTTTTGTTTTTCGCTTCAGGTTGCTTTTGTCGTGTTTTGTCTTTTCTTTTCGTGGTCAGGTCCGCCGATCAACGAGTTAAGTGAAGTGTTTTAATCCATGTGGCCAATGACGATAGAAATTTTTTGTGAAATTTAATGATAGTGCACATGATATGTTGAAATGACGATCGACGACTTGAGATTGCTTAAACTTGTTGTTTTCACCATTTGCTTAACCAAGGAGACTTGAGCTTCATCAGATAAACATCTTGATACGCTTTTAATTGTGTGATATCATGCATGTGATTCTCTTCTACAACTTGCCGCTTTTCCGTGTCGAGACCGCAATATGTGTTTTCAATTTGAAAGGATAAAAGGCCATCTTTGTTAACCACATATTCACCCAAACACTAACCCGATGATGTATAACATTTGTCGCTTTCTTCGAGCTTTTATTAGACTTATTCTTTCGATTAACCGGATGATAGGAGGTGAGGATGGATATGGAATCAAAAAGGTTGAAATTTTGATGTTGTTATGACGAGAAAATTACTTTTGGAGAAATACATCCGTGGTGAAGAATAATACCTTTGTTGTGAATGATAAACCCTATAAGCCCTAGAAAAGAAAAGAAAAGCAATGATAAGTTCACTATGTGGTTTGAGCATAAAGGGTCGTTAATCAAAGTATAGGTACCTTATGAGGGATAAAACGCCGATTTAGCACGCTGGAAAGAAGAGAAAATGGACAAAGTCCGATGTGTCGAAAAGTATAAATGGGAGTGCTTGGAATATTTTTGAGTCACTTAGCCATATATTATCCTACCTTAACCAATGTGCCTACTTTATAACCTATGAAAAGACATTTTGTTCCTTATTTGAACACATTCGACGCGGTGGAGATATTAGAGAAATGATGCCTATGGTAAGACGTTGCATTGCATTGATCCGTGAGTGTATACACGCCCTTAATTTCTTTATGAGTTCGAGTGTATCCTCTATATTTTACACACATCATGTAGTGGGTCAATTAAATGAGTTTTGCCTTCAATTGTTGTTTGTGTCGAGTTGACTAATGTCGCCATGTGCGCTTAAATTTTTGAGCGCTGAGATGTTTCCGAGGCTTATAATGGTTATCCTCTTCATACTCTCGCTGATCGCTCGTTGTGTCTTCTGCTTTGTTTTGTTTGAGGACAAACAATGCTTCAAGTTTGGGGTGTGATAAATGCGCATTTTACTCCTTTATTGATGATATATCAAGATGAAATAGATCTATTAAATGCTTATATAGTCGATCTTTATGCTTTTAGCTATTTTTGGAAGATATCGCTTTGGGGTTTCTCTTTGGTGTTTTGTAGGCTTTTCGTGTGATAATCGACGCATAAGGCAAAGATGTAACCAAAGATGATGAAATGGATATGAAAATATGGATATAAAAAGTTAACAATGTTAAAGAGCATCTCGATAGGAGTCTATAGGCGCAAACGGATCGCAATTCGTAGTTCGGACGAGAGAACGGAGTAAACAATGAAGTCGCCAGCAGAGTTATGATCGACCGCGGACCGCGAGGACGCCCGAGAAATCGTCCGTATGTTTCGGGCGCGATTTAGGGTTTTCCTCTACCTATATATATCCCCAAGCTTGCTCCCATGCCGACAACCTCTAAGCACGAATTTATTCAGCTTTTTCTAGTTTTCATATTTTCGCACTTTAGTTTCGATTTAATTCGCTCTAGCTTTAGTTTATCGTTGTTCTAGTTTAGTTTATCGCTTTGTTATCGATCCGAACGCTTTGTCCGATCGCTTTCCGTTGTTTTCCATTTTCGCTGGGATTGATTCAAGAACAACCATTGTTCATCCAACGCTATTATCCGGTTTTATGCATTTAATTTCGCTTATGATTAAAAACCCGCCTCACCCATGATTTTCGCTTATTATCCGGTTTTATGCATTTAATTTCGTTGTCTTCCGCTTTTGGGATCGATTCAAGACCAACCATTGTTCATCCAACTTTGTTTTGTTTTTGTTTTTTTTTTCGTTTGTGTTGTTTTTTTCTTTGTTTTGTTTTTCGCTTTGTTTTGTTTTTCGCTTCAGGTTACTTTTTGTCGTGTTTTGTCTTTTCTTTCTTGTTGTGTTTGTCGATCAACGAGTTAAGTGAAGTGCTTTAATCCATGTGGCCAATGACTATAGAAATTTTTGTGAAATTTAATGATAGTGCACATGATATGTTAGAAAACGACGCATTAACGACTTGAGATTGCTTAAACTTGTTGTTTTTCACCATTTGCTTAACCAAGGAGACTTGAGCTTCACCGTATAAACATCTTGATACGCTTTTAATTGTGTGATATCATGCATGTGATTCTTCTAGAACTTGCCGCTTTTCCGTCGAGACCGCAATATGTGTTTTCAATTTGGAAAGGATAAAAGACCATCTTTGTTAACCACATATTCACCCAAACACTAACCCGATGATTTATACCATTTGTCGCTTTCGAGCTTTTGTTAGACTTATTCTTCGATTAACCGGATGATAGGAGGTGAGGATGGATATGGGAATCAAAAGGGTTTAAATTTGATGTTGTTATGACGAGAAAAATTACTTTTAGAGAAATACATCTCGTGGTGAAGAATAATACCTTTGTTGTGAATGATAAACCCTATAAGCCCTAGAAAAGAAAAGAAAAAGCAATGATAAGTTCACTATGTGTTTTGAGCATAAAGAGTCGTTAATCAAAGTATAGGTACCTTATGAGGATAAAACGTCGATTTAGCACGTTGAAAAGAAGAGGAAACGGACAAAGTCCATATGTGTCGAAAAGTATAAATGGGGTGTTGAATATTTTTGAGTCACTTAGCCATATATTATCCTACCTTAACTAATGTGCCTACTTTATAACCTATGAAAAGACATTTTGTTCCTTATTTGAACACATTCGACGCAGTGGAGATATTAGAGAAATGGCAAGCCTATGGTAAGACGTTGATTGCATTGATCCGTGAGTGTCTACACGCCCTTAATTTCTTTATGAGTTTGAGTGTATCCTCTATATTTTACACACATGCTGTCATGTAGGTCAATTAAATGAGTTTTACCTTCAATTGTTGTTTGTGTTGAGTTGACTAATGTCGCCATGTGCGCTAAATCTTTTGAGCGTTGAGATGTTTCGAGGCTTATAATGGTTATCCTCTTGCTACTCTCGCTGATCTTTCGCTGTTCTTTCTCGCTTTTGTTTGAGGACAAACAATGCTTCAAGTTTGGGGTGTGATAAATGCGCATTTTACTCCTTTATTGATGATATATCAAGATGAAATAGATCTATTAAATGCGCTTATATAGTCGATCTTTATGCTTTTAGCTATTTTGGAAGATACTACTGGGGTTTCTCTTTGGTGTTTTGTAGGCTTTTCAGTGATAATCATGCATAAGGCAAAGATGTAACCAAAGATGATGAAATGGATATGAAAATATGGATGTAAAAGTTAACAATGTTAAAGAGCATCTCGATAGGAGTCCATAGGCGCAAACGGATCGAAATTCGTAGTTCGGACGAGAGAACGAAGAAAACATGGAAGTCGCGCAGAGTTAGCGATCGACCTCGCCGCGAGCGACGGCCGCGCAGAAATCGTCCGTAATGTTTCGGGCGCGATTTAGGTTTTCCTCACCTATATATATCCCCAAGCTTGCTCCCATGCCGACAACCTCTAAGCACTAATTTATTCAGTTTTTCTAGTTTTTCATATTTTTGCACTTTAGTTTCGATTAATTCCGCTCTAGCTTTAGTTTATCGTTGTTCTAGTTTAGTTTATCGCTTGTTATCGATCCAACGCTTTGTCCGATCGCTTTCCGTTGTTTTCCATTTTTCGCTTGGGATTGATTCAAGAACAACCATTGTTCATCCAACGCTATTATCCGGTTTTATGCATTTAATTTCGCTTTTATGATTAAAAACCCGCTCACCCACGTATTTTCGCTTATTATCCGGTTTTATGCATTTAATTTCCGTTGTCTTCCGCTTTTCGCTTGGGATTGGATTCAAGACCAACCATTGTTCATCCAACTTTGTTTTGTTTTTGTTTTTTTTTCGCTTGTGTTGTTTTTTTCTTTGTTTTGTTTTTGTTTTGTTTTG